>OZ026621.1:31653633-32253633 GCA_964020975.1 Hermodice carunculata
GAGCAGGTACCAACTGTATATATATATATATATATATATAGTCTAGTGAATATTTTGAAAAAAGACATTACTGTTGCGTAATTTGATTTAGAAAATTACTGCCCTCATGAAATGGCTTTAATAAACAATCATATCTGTGAGCTGCTAGTACCAAAGTACCCGCCCTACCCCTCACACAGTCCACGTGTCCCATCTGTGCTGCCTCATGGAGTGCCATATTACCGGTGTCCCTGCTGGATATCTGCGGATCAGCCTCTCCCTTACTGCACAAGACACTGACTATATTGGGCCTGTTGTTCATGCATGCCAGCTAAAATAATCCGATAAAATTGTCTTTATTAAGGTTCTGGCTCGCTTCTCCTTCATTACAATTTTTCTTTACATTGCTTAAAAGCGTACATAAATAGATGTAAAGCACCTGGAAAAAAATATCCAGCCCTATAATGCCTCTAAAGAGAAAAAGATGACATGCAAATAGGGCCTTATAAACCCTTTAGGCCTTAAACCGGCTAAAACCGGCTGGTGGTCAAATGTTATCTGCTTCAGTATTTTCAACTAATTACAACAGTAATGAAAAAAAAATTGACTGAGAATTGTGGATGAGCCCTATCAAGATCACATGCCCCAGGTCAACAACTTTCCTTGGCATGAGCTGGGCACTTATGCCAAGGAAAGTTGTTGGACTCAAGTGTCGAATCAAGGGGAAAACAAGCCTTGTGTAACAGCACACCCTTAAGTTGTGTTACTGATAATGCCCTCAGAACAGAATTACTATTCATCCAGACAATACACCAGGGGTATATACTGTAAATGACATTAATTTCCCTGTATTCTCATTTTTTGCTTATACATCTCACTGAGGACACAAAACCTTGAATATAAAAACACACAGAAATGTAACAGTAATGTTTATTTTTGGCACATTGGCATCACTTGCAGCATGACAGTGGTCATTTGTACCCGGTGTGAAGTGGAGGGCTGCAAATGACCACTGGAGGGCAGCAAATTGAATACAAAGGGTCGTACAATGATTCAAATGACATAAAAACAAACATTACTACTATCATTATTCATTTGTAGTATTTTCAGAGCCAATTCTTAGTTATTAGGCTAAAATAAACTGGTTCTAGTTGCTTCATGTCATATGTAGCCTGCAAAATGAGCACTAATGTCATTTGCAGCCCACAACCTCACCATCCCTTTGTTATGGTGTTAATGTGTAGGTAAAATTAATAGATGAAAAATAATAGTGTTTTAATATTGTTTATTATTATTGAATTATGTCCAAAACAGTGAAATTACAACCACAACAAAATGTCAAAAATACAGAAAACATGAAAATTTAAACAGGCAAAAATCAAGCAACATAGGAGTTTAGGACCCCAGATGGCAGCACTTGACGGTGTTCATTTGCATAAATTTGGCTCTTTGCCAATCCACAACTTCAAAGAAATTTTTGTTATGCAAATATAAACTATGCAAATGATCACCCTCAAGTGCTGCTCTCTGGGGTCCTAAAAGGGTCTATTTACAGTATAGACATGTGGAAAGTTATGGCTTGGAGCTCAATCTATCATTGCATATATTCTTTTCTCAACAAATATAACACTGTAATACATGTAAAGTATAGCATGTAATTTTAATGTTTGATCCCCAAACACCAAATTTACACAATGTACTGGTTGAGGAATTTAATGTGAGTCTTTATGGCATTGTATACATATGGCAGTCAGCATGTGATAGGCATGTTACTTATACATACATGTACTTTTGTGTGTGTGTGAGAGAGAGAGAGAGAGAGAGAGAGAGAGAGAGAGAGAGAGAGAGAGAGAGAGAGAGAGAGAGAGAGAGAGAGAGAGAGAGAGAGAGACAGACAGACAGAGACAGACAGAGACAGAGAGAGAGAGAGAGAGAGAGAGAGAGAGAGAGAGAGAATTGGAGGGTTACAGACAAACAGAGGGGAAGAGGGAGGGAGAGAGAGAGGCAGGGAGGATCGAGAGAGACAGAGGGAGAGGTAGAGATGGACGGTGTATCCTCAGAGAAGAAAAATACCTACTTGCAGTGCTGTGTGACCTTTGACATCTCTTATATCAGTATCTGCTTTCTTGTCAAGAAGTTTGTCTGCTACATCATACAGTCCCAGCTGACTGGCATAGTGTAGTGCGCTGCAGCCTGTAGCAACAAAAATGAAAACCAGAGCCATGCCCAGGGGGCATGAATGTCTCGCCAGCATTCAGTAGCAATGTAATTGTAAGACCAAACATTATAATGGTATTTAGTAGATCTATGTTGAATGTATCAAGTAAATCTCAATATATTTACTCAGAATATACCACTTTTTTTTTTTTTAAAACAAAATGGCCAATAAAGTATATAACATCTTAATACAAATCAGAGCTTGACATGCCAGTTTCAAGCTTCGTAGTGATAGATGTCATGTAAAGCAATTAATACCCCTTGGCCAACATGACTTCATATGTTCAGTTACCTAAGTTTGACCTTCAAAGGACACTTCAAGATAAATTTAAGAACACCAAAAATAAAGCATAGGTACCTTGCTATTCATGTTAAATAGTAACTAGGGACCTACAATCAACTATACCCAAGACACACAAGGAAAATAAGATTTGTCGAGTCAAAAGTAGGTCAAAGTCATCCACTTTCAAGAGATTTCTGACGTTTTGTAAGATGCAAAGCTAGTATAAATTTGGTGAACTTGGTTTGACTCTTGGCCATGAATAGCATTGTACATTCGAGGATGCAATGCATCTGACCTCCAAAGTAGGTCAAAAATACATCAAGGCCACCCACTTTCAATAGACTTCTAAAGCTTTCCTAAGAAGCAAAGGTGGTGTAAGTTTGGTAAACTTGGCTTGAATTCGTCAAAAGTTGCGGTGGTAACGCCACGTTTTGCATTTCACCCATGAAAATACATTTAGGTCTTTGAAATCAGTTGAGGTCATCCAATTTCAACAGGCTTCTGAAGCTTCTAAGTGTGACAGTGATGACCCTCATCTCTAGGGATGATTACAATGAATCATCCACCCAAGCATGAAAGCCTTTCCTAGTCTAGTTAGTGAAATAATGCCACTCAGAAGTTTTTCTCCAATGCTCAATCAAGCATAAAGTAATCAGTGAAGTGTGACAGTGATGACCCTCATCTCTAGGGACGATTACAATAAATCATCCACCCAAATATGAAAGGCCTATGTAGTCTAGTTACTGAAATAATGCCACTCCGAAGTTTTTCTCCAATGCTCAATCATGCATGAAGTAATCAATGAAGTGTGACAGTGATGACCCTCGTCTCTAGGGATGATTACATTAAATCATGTACCCAAATATGAAAGGCCTATGTAGTCTAGTTACTGAAATAATGCCACTCAGAAGTTTTTCTCCAATGCTCAATCAAGCATGAAGTAATCAATGAAGTGTGACAGTGATGACCCTCATCTCTAGGGATGATTACATTAAATCATGTACCCAAATATGAAAGGCCTATGTAGTCTAGTTACTGAAATAATGCCACTCCGAAGTTTTTCTCCAATGCTCAATGAAGCAAGAAGTAATCAATGAAGTGTAACATTGATGGCCCACATCTCTAGTGATGATTACAATCAATCATCCACCCAAGTATGATAGCCCTATCTGATCTAGTTAGTGAAATAATGCCACTCCGAAGTTTTTGGTTGACGGACGGACGGACGGACTGACGGACTGACGGACGGACAGACGGACGTCCGGAAAGTGACAGCTTAGTCTCGCAAACAGCTAACGCTGGCGAGACAATAAAGCAGCCTGTCCTAGACATGCATAATTCCTCACACTCTGAAAAGAGGTACGTAACTGAGACAATGCATCTTGCTGTATGACCACCTGTTGTGCCAAAGTTAAACCATATGAAAATTATGAAATTGTGTACATTTTCAGTGGTCATTTTTTTTTCAGTAGTTTGATGTCCTTGAACACTTTATTGAAGTGCATGTGAACCAATCCATGTAAGAAGTTTTCTGTTACCATGGTAACATAGTGGTAAGTGTAGCAGATGACATGTTCCCTACGTATATTAAGTTCTGGTGACAATTCAAAGTGTGAAAAAGTTAAGTTATTAAATTTTCACCTCACACTTTCTTGTCTAAAACAATGACACATGCAATTTTTGTCAGCAAAAGACTGCCACAGCAGTGCATGATATAAAATATGTTGATTGCTGTGATCAGCTTTTTTTATGAACAGTCATTTTTTTCCACCCAATGGTCCCTCCCTTGTAAGACCCTTCTGAAGACAGTCCACCCCCTCTTGTAAAACCCCTCTGAAGATGGTCTACCCTCTCTTGTAAGACCCCTCTGAAGACGGTCCACCCTATCTTGTAAGACCCTTCTGAAGACAGTCCACCCCCTCTTGTAAGACCCCTCTGAAGAGGGTCCACCCCCTATTGTATGACCCCTCTGAAGATGGTCCACCCTCTCTTGTATTGTAAGACCCCTTTGAAGAGGATCCACCCTCTCTTGTAAAAGCCCCCATTCCCTCTTGTAAGACCCCTCTGAAGAGGGTCCACCCACTCTTGTAAGACCCCCATGAAGAGGCTCTACCCCTTCTTGTAATACCCCTATGAAGAGGGTCCCCCCCCGTAAGACCCTCTGAAGACATTCCACCCCCTCTTGTAAGACCCTCTGAAGACAGTCCACCCCCTCTTGTAAGACCCTCTGAAGACATTCCACCCTCTCTTGTAAGACCCCTCTGAAGAGGGTCCACCCTTTCTTGGAAGGCAACTTAAATCTGAGCAGCAGGGATGGAATTTTTATGACATTGACCCCTGTCAAGAGAGGCCACCTTTCTTATCAGACCATAATTATCTTATCAGCATGTTTGCATCAAGAAGGTTTTATTGATTTCTGCTAATTATAGTATCTGAAGCCTTCCTATTCCATGTTATCTTAACAGCATATATGTTAACCCTGTACTTTAATAAGCATCACAAGTACCTTTATCTATTTTTCCTTGATTTCTTCTAAAGTATCTGAAGCCTGTCCATTCAACCTTATATAAACAAATATTTTAACCCTGTACTTTAAGAAGCATCACATGCACCTTTACATCTAAAGCACTTTCAATAAGAATGCCACAGGAAACTTTTAATTATGCTCTGAGCCCTTAAGTTGACAAGCATTTTTATACACCCCATCAGGGTTATGTATGATTCCTCATGTCCACTTGACTTCCACAATCCATTTGTTATGAATGTGGGTATGCCTGTTTGTTTTGATTTTAGAGGTCACCGTATTCATTGAGTGTGTACCAGGTCACAGAGTTAGCCTGCTTTGTTGGGGTGACTCTCAGGCAGCTTGTAAACAGTGTTGACCTACATTTATATGACTCATTTTATTGCACTGGCTGTACACATCTTGAAAGTGATCTAGAAAGATCAGGTACAGGTCTCACTCAATGCACTGGGATATATTGCCTTCGTAGACAGACCAAGACTGTCGCGTTATTCATATTGTGTATTTCTATTGATGGCGGATTTCAAGTGGGGCCTTGTTTCTTCCCCCTCAGTCAGACCGCAGTGAGAAGGGTCTGTCTACACAGGCAAATCATTTGAGGACAACCCAAGCTTTTGGCAATTAAAAAAAAAAACAAAAGAAAGACACTAAAAGTGATTCGCAACAAACCTTCTGAATCTTTGCTATCGACATCAGGACACATGTCTCCATTCAGGATTTCCAGGGCAGTTTTCTCGTCACCTAATGAAATATATACTTGTTCGTGTACAGTCACAAAGTATCCAAAATTATTTACAGTTGAAAGGTATTTGAAACTTGTACATAATACAGCCACGTTTTCCCTGATTATGTTGTGGATATCATAAATATGTAATCAGATGTTTAAAACTTGTAATATTTTGTGTGTATACATTTACATAATGCAGCTGGAGTAATTTTGGGTATTGCACATTCAAACATCTTGCAAAATGAGCTTCCTGTGAACACAGTCAAGCATCAACAGGACTTCTGTCAAAAGTTCTGCACTCCATGACAAACTACCAGGGTTTCCGCTAGAAAGAATTTTAGGGTTAAAAATAAATTATAGAAGATCAGAGCTGCTAAAAGAGGCTCCATGGACACGGCTCCAAGACAAATTCTTAACCCTGTGCTGATTTAAGATTGAGTCAACAGCTTTCCTCGGGACACAAAGTGTCCCGAGGAAAGGAGTCATGTTTTTACCCTTGGAGATGCAATAGCTTGTGAACAAAGATGTACTTATGTTAACAACATTTTATTGTCTACTTCTGATTAATTATCACTGGAGGATGTGTTTTGCAGATGGCGCCACTGGTAACTTAGGCTTGGCGTCTGGCTTCTTACAAGTAGATCCACCTGCTGGCTAACAAAATCCAGCCTTACTGATTGGCTCAGTGCTGCTTGTTCACTGGAAGTGGTGTCACCTTAAAATACATGAATACTTCATTCAACAGGAAGCACTTAGTGTAACATGCAATTGACCTCCCCAAGCATCATCTATAAAGAGCTCAATGTGAACAGTATGATACATATGTATAATGGATCACAACTGAAAAGAATAAGGTGTACAGTGAAACCTATTTGAGAGACCACTGTAATGAAAGACCACCTACCTTTTAAGACCATATTTCCAAAGTCTCCTTTGCTATCTTTCCCATGTTATTGGTCCTCCATTGAGAAACCACCTGCTTTATGTGACCACTTTTCAGCCTATCTTAGGGGTGGTCTCTCAAAACAGGTTTCACTGTACATATACATACATATTGTTCAAAAACAACAAGGACTTACATTCTCGTACTGCTTTGTGTAGTAAATTGGTGAAGCCATAACGCATTACTGCAGCAGGGGGCAGCTTGCCTGGACAAGGCTTCATTAACTTGGTTGGAAGCCCACTGGCCCTCTGTTGGTAGTGGTCTATCAGGGTCTCCAGGCCTGCAAAAAATGTATCACAATGTAACTCAGGGTTTAACCCTTAAGCTTCCTCTTGAATCAAGGCTGGGTCAATAGCTTTCCTTGACATGCATGGCCTAACCCATGCCAAAGAAAGCTGTTAACCTGGGGCGAGTAATCTTGATACGCGTAGTTGACTCATTCATGTTTTATGCTGTTGTCCAACACATTGAAGAAGACAACATTTAACACTAGCCTGTTTTGGACGGTTTAAGGGGAAAAGTGTTAAAACCTCGTTCTTACATTCTATTCCCTACCTATGTCGACACTGTCCATGTACCAAAATTCAGGGAACCTGAAAAATCTGCATATCTGAAAAACCTCAGAGCATTGAACATTTTTATTGAAATCTGTGTATTTATTGAACCAACACGTTCAAATTTAAATAGATTTAAAATGTATGGATGGTGGTCATTCCAAGAAAATCTTCAAGCTATTTTCCCTACAATAAAAGACCCATGGAACCAATGCTTTGCCGACATATAATGTGATGACCATCATCAAAAATTCATTTTTTGAAATTCTTCCCTCCATGACCCTGAGAAATTAGCTATGGTCCTCCATATGAAACATCAACCTTCCACATGAACACTCACTGACTTGTAGTATCTCTGATAATACTGTTCCCCTTACTCTTTATTGAATTCAGTATCCATTTCTTATGTGGTTAATGGCTTTGAAAATAGGTCAAGATAAAAAACAAGAGGGCTGTGTGAACAGCTCATGCTCAGCTGACCTAGACATCCATCACACTTGTGGCTCTGTGAACTTGGGATAGGATCAAGGTCAGCCACATACTGAGTAAGTCTGACCTTTAAAGAAGAACATTAACATGTGCAACCTGAAGGTCCCAGTTCAAGTAGTTCTCAAGTTACCGTGAAGAGCAAAATTCATGCATGTTGCACTGCAACCCCAGAAACAAGGTCAAGGTCACTCATGTACTGCCTAAGCATGACCTTCATTGAGAAATATTAACATGTGCAACATCAAGGTCCTAACCCAAAACAGATCTCAAGTTATCAAGTGAACAGTAAATTTTGTGTCAGTTTGCGAATGAGGTCAAGCTCCAAAAATCACTGGACCAAAAATAGGTAGACACCTATAAAAAGTACATCCCTATCAAGTTTTGGCACAAACCTGGTGAAAATTATTTAAGTTATAACCATTACAAGAAATCCCCATGTTAAACTTTCCAATTAAAACTTTGTTAAAGATGTGAAAAAAATCATAAAAAATCCAAAAATCACTGGATCATGACCATTTGAACAAACTTGGTATAGACCCACCCAAGGTACATTGTCATCAAGTTTGAAGTGAATCTGAATGACAGTTTCTTCAGAGAAGTCCAAAATGTGAATTACCATTAGAATGTCCATTGACTTGCATAGTAAGCAATAGAAAAGGTGCATTTACCAATAAGTACCAGAATTGAAAAATATCCTGAAATATCAGGAATCCACAGCAGTTCTACCTAACAACAACTTTGCTTAACCCTTTCACAAGGAACATATCCACAAAGTTTCAACTTAATCTGAGTAATGGATCTGGAGAAAAAGTCACAAGTAACGAAAACACACAAAAATTCATTAAAAAAATGAAAAAAATGCAGCACCACCTGGTGAACAAATTAAGAACTATGAGTTCCTATGAGTAATCTCATGTAATATCAAAGCAATTAAGTGAGAAGCTGTGGAGAAGAAGATTTTTTAAGATTTGTCTTAAAAAAAAAAAAATTTATTAAAAATCCAAAAATCAATGGAGCGTGACCATTTGAACAAACCTGGTAGAAACCCACCCAAAGTACATTGCCATTAAGCTTAAAGTCAATATGGATGAGGGTTTTCGAGAAGAAGTCAAAAATGAGAATAAGCATTAGAATGTCGACCCATTGACTTACACAGTAATCAATAAGAAAGCTGCATTGACCGACAAGTATCCAAATTGAAAAAATCGTTAAAAAGCAGGAATCCACAGCAGTCCACCAAGTGAACAACTTTATTTGACCCTTCCACAAGGAATATATCCACCAAGTTTCACCTTAATCTGAGTGACAGTTCTGGAGAAAAAGTTGAAAATAGCAATAACTTACAAAAAAATTGCAGCGCCACCTGGTGAACAAACTAAGAACAAGGAGTCCCTGGGAGTGTTCCTGTGGGATATCAAATCAATTGGGTGTACAGTTTCAGAAAAGAAAACTTTTTTAAGATTTGCCCCCCAAAAAGAACAGAAAAATTCATAGAAAATCCAAAAATCAATAACGCATGACCATTTGACGAAATTTGGTAGAGACCTACCCAAAGCATATCCCCACCAAGTTTGAAGTTTGAAGTGAATCTGGCTGACGGTTTTGGAGAAGAAGTCAAAAACGTGAATTGTGGACGGGCGACGGACAGAGAGACGATGGATGACAGACCCTCACAAAAGCTCAACTGACTGCTAGGTCAGCTGAGCTAAATACATGTATTACAGAATTTGACCATTGTCCTAATGCAAATTTGGTGCAAGTTTTGCAGTTCCATCCTATTTTGTTATGTCATGGGCCTCATGATAAAATCATGTCCTGATATGCATGCCCTCCATGAACTTGAAAACATAAGTCAAGGTCACCCATATTTCACAATATCAAACTTCTACACATGATACACATTTGTGGTACATTTGGTATTGTTAGCCTTCTAATTTTTCAACATGTCAAATTAATGTCCTTTACTACATCTTTAATGACCTTCACACAAAGGTCACGGTCACCAAATATTTTATAAAATTTGATGATTGGTTAAACAAATATTTTGTGTAAATTTTGAAGGTGGTGTTTCAATTTCCAATCAAACTGATTAATTTTAATAATCTTTTAATACCTATGATGCTAGTTCCACTTAATACCACCAGTGGCACCACCATGACTTCACACGTCATAGACTTTTGTCTGTGTTACATTTTTGTAATGTTATATTGATACATGTGCAGTGCTGGTTGAGACATAATGACCATAACAAAAAAAAAAAAAAATCTGAAATGTGTTCCCTCTGTGACCTTGAGAAAGCAGGTCAAGGTCATCCATATTATGCAAGGGTTGGCTCTGACCATCAGCCACTTAGCCAAATGCAAATATTTTTTGATTTGGCTAATGAAATGTGTAAATGGTAAATGGCTAAAATATTTTAAAACGAATGGCACCAAAGAAATGTTTGTTAATTATGCCTGATTTTCCAACTTTGACTAGATTTTTGAACTGTCCCAGTTATGCAATATAAAACTTCTATATATGATACACATTTGTGGTACATTTTCTATCATAATTAAACCTTATTCTGTCTCAATATGTTGATTACCAGTAATGTGTTTGCACTGATTTTCATGCCTTATTCAGTTGGAATGCCACAAAAGTGCTCTTGGTTCATTCCATGCAATACTTTTTGCCCTCAATATAGCTTGAGCTATTTATACGATACACATTTTTTTCAACTTCTCTGAGATGGTGAACATGTTGGCACACAAAAATACTTTGGTGTAGCCTTGTGTTGTACATGTATTTTTTTCTTTTTGAGACTTTAGTGTATCTACATGTATTTATTACATTAGCATCAACAACCCCAGCAATATTCAGGATCATAATTTAGATTGCAGTTAGGCCAATTAAGTTCAAGTTCAAGCCTATTGACTCAAAAACCCACGAAGAGCTACAAGAGTAACCTGACAGTGAATTGAAGGAATTCAATCTATTTCCACATGCACATATTCCAAAATATCTGAATCAATAAATCTAATATCCTATCTTGCCTGCCAAACAGACTCACTTTGAGCCACTGGTAATTCTGATAGCACCTTAAGATGCGTAGCACTATCAAAACCATGCAAGCAGACAGTCTGCCTTAGCAGGCTATATAATGTTCTGCAGCTAAGTAAATGCAACCATCATAAACAACATGTACCTGCATGAGCCTTGCCCTTGTCAACACTGTAGAGGTACTCTGTTTCGCTGTCCTCATGTATATGATAGTGAATGACTCGTTCTTTGAAGACAAGTGACAGCACAAAATCCCCCAGCACGTTACTGCTCTCTCTGACCAAGAACAGTCCATTTGTTTTTTCTCCTACAAAAGAAATCAAAATATAAATTAGTCAAATAAATGTGAATATTGTTGAGTTGATATTTGGTAGATTATGCTCTAATGTAGGCCTTGTTACACAAATACAATCTTATCTCACACCGCTGAGTGAGTAACAAGTGCATCAAACTAGAAGAACTGTAAATGTCTGTTTGCACGCATGCCTCCCCGTGTAAATGTCTGTTCACATACACACCTCCCCATGTAAATGTCTGTGTTTGCATACACGGCTCCCTGTGTAAATATCTGTGTTTGCATACATGCCTCCCCCATGTAAATGTCTCAGTTTGCATACATGCCTCCCCATGTAAATGTCTGTGTTTGCATACATGCCCCCCCCCCTGTGTAAATGTCTGTGTTTGCATACATGCCCCCCCCCTGTGTAAATGTCTGTGTTTGCATACATGCCTCCCCGTGTAAACGTCTGTGTTTGCATATATGCCTCCCCGTGTAAATGTCTGTGTTTGCATACATGCCTCCCAATCCTGTGGTGTCAAGCCCCTCAGTAGTTTCCTTAATTGCTGTCACAATTTTGTGACATTGGTATTAATATTTAATGTGTCAGTCATATTGGCACACTAAATATTAATACCAGTTAAAAAATCTGGTTGTAGAATGGACATGTTATGATGCATGTTGTAGTCAGTACATAGCTCCCACTATTGATATTGTAAAAGAATACTTGTTCCAAGGGAAAACGAATATTACTTCCAGGGGGAACAAATATTCTTTGACATTGGCTTTACTACAGGTACTGAATCTGAATCTGAATCTGATACGTATACACTGTACCACAGGATTCCCCTACTTTCAGTTCTTGAATGACTCTAGCGCCATCAGGTGGTTATCAATAACTGTTAACAACTGGTAGGAAAGCCTTCCTCTTACAAACTGTCTGTTTGGGATACAAATTCTATGCATACAGCGCATCCATATTACATGATCACATTAATTTTTTAGCACAATTCTGGGACAAAACAACTTGAAAGAAGGACTTCTCTATGGCTAAAGCCACATTCAAACTGAAGCCTTTTGACTGACGCAGTTGCTACTCATGTGAGACCATATGGCAATAATTAGCTACCATTAATACGGGATACTTTGAGTAATATCACTATTAATAAGTATAATTACCTCTAAACTACCATTGCCAAGACCTTTGTGTCTGGGGATGATGCCAAAAAAATCGAGATGAGAAGCTTGCCACTCACACTTGATTCTGAAAACCTGATGGTCCCATGGCATCATCTCTCGGTCCATGTGGAACTGATGGCGATGTCATGTGCACATCCGCCCCATATCGGAAGGGCGGTGGTCGGGTGGGTTTCTCTGGTGGTTGAGAGGTAAATATACTTATTAATACTGATATTACTCCAAATATCCCGTATTAATTATGTAACATTACCTCTCGGCTACCATTGCCGATATACAAACGTACTGGTGGTGGGCTAATCGTTACAGGTACATCGACCTCTACAGACCAGCGGGACCAGCAGCTCGGGGGAAACCATCAGTCTGTGTGAGGAGGCGACATCTGAAGGGAAAACCTCAGAGCTACATGGAGATGAAGCCACTGATAGCAGAATCTGGCTTAACCAGAAACCCTCCTTACCGACCTGCATGGGATCGCACTAGACCCCCGAGTGCTCGTCCGCCAACATGACAACTGTCTGCCTCGTGGGTAGACGTTATCAGTTTCAGCTCCATCGGACCTGGAGATCTAACAGGTCTTAGTTGCGAAACTGGCGGGTGCCGGGGGGCTGTTATGAGGTTCCAGGGGCAGTTATAAACCCGTGTCAAAGCCGGCAACAGGCTGGAAGTTGGGATAAACTGTCAGATATTGTCCGAGATTAGGTCTACGAGGCATGAAGCCGCAACCGCAACATTCCGCAGGCTGGGCCAGGAGACATTGAAGGCTTGTACCTCGTGAACTCTGGCAGAGACAACTGTAAGGCATCTGACTTATCCAGCGAGGTCTCATGGGCCTTAAGGATCGTCTGCTTAATCCATGATGAAATTGTTCTTCTGGAAATTTGCTCCTTACTTTGGTTTAAGTGGTAGAAGGAGGGCAGACCTCCATCCTCTGAGTCTGTCTGTGCGGGAAAGGTACCAGCAAAGAGCTCTCACGGGGCACAGGGCTCTCTCCTTGACAGGAAGAGCGGCATCCATTGCATGTAGGGTAAAACCCTTAAAGGCCATAGCTAGATCTCAAGCCATTTGGCTCTTTGCAAGGAAGCCCAAGTGAGGCCACAGGGTCACCAGGGAGTGGTCAGGTGACCATTGGAGATGGTCATAAACTAGAGCATGGATCTTACTTCTCCTAGCCCAAGAAGTGAGTGTTTATAAAATACATGTTTCCACGTCCAGTACTAGAGGGAAACCTGCCTGGGATCCTCAAGGCAATCAAAGGGCCACTTGTTCAACAAGACTAAAACTGGCAGCAGGTCCCACTGAGGTAGGAACTGTCGCGTCGCTGGCCTGTCAGTGTAGAAGGATGCGATGAGCCCCGACAGATAAGGATCGCCACCTATGCGCACGTCCAAGATATTGGCAAGGGTTGAAGGGATAGCTGATTGAAACCCCTCCACTGTTCTATAGCTCTTGCCTAAAACTTCTCACTGATACAACTGGAAGCCGGTGATATCTGTGACACGCAGAGCCCAAGGGTCAATTCACCTACTAGTGCACCAGTCAGAAAACACCTTCCATTGAGCCGAGTAAACATCTAGCCCTCCTCTGGCAATTCTATCTGAGACCAACTCCAAGAAGCCTCTGTTGCTGATGTGCTGGGAGATAACTGCCAAGCGTGGAGGTTGAGCACTTGAGGGTTCCGATGGAACACACTCGTCTGCCAGTCAGAAAAGGCCTGAGCAGAGACTGCAGTCTGTCCCACCTGTCCTCCCAAGGATGCCAGATGTAGGCTACCAGATTGAACTGGATGCCGAAAAAGACAAAGATCTGCTCTAACTGAAGACTGGACTTGGGTAGGTTCACTATCAGGCCCAAGTGTTGGCAGAGTTCCAGAACGGTCTGTGTATGGCACTGCAAATCTAGGCGCTGAAGCGCCCTGATAAGCCTATCATCCAGATACAAGTGAATGCAAACCGCTGAGCTGTGAAGGTAAGCAGCAGCTGTCTGCGCTAAACCTGGTAAACACAAGTGGTGCCGTGGCAAGACCAAATGGAAGCGCCCTCAACTGGTATATTTGGCCCTCAAATTCGAATCGCAGGAACTTTCGCGAAGACACCACGAATGGCACATGGAAGAATGCGTCCTTGAGATCCAGGGACGTCATCTATCCATGGGCCGTAAGGCTGCCACCGACTGGGGTGGCTCCATCCAAGAGGCGAGTCTTCCAGGTAAGTATTTAGCGCCAACAGGTCTATTACAGGGTGCCATCCTCCATCCACTTGGGGACCAGCAAGAGTAGGTTGTAGAAGCCAGGAGAACCTTGGTCCTCTACCGGCTCGATGGCGCACTTGCTCCTAAGCGTCCGAACCGCCTCCAGGAATGGCGATGCTTTGGGTTTCGAGGTGGGTGGAGCAAACTACCATGGTTTTCTGAGGGCTGTTGTTCCCGAAGGCCAGCATGTAGCCATGTCTCGGGATGTCTAGGACTGATTAATCATCTGTGATAGACTCCTATTGCCTGTGATATGCCGTGAGGCAGCTGCTGACCAGGCGCTGTGCAGAGTCTAACAGTGTGGCGGTTGGCAATCCTGAGATAGCGCAATCTGGCATACAAGAGTTAGGAATGCCATAGCCTTTCCTGTCTTCTTGCCTTAACCAGAAGGCTTGCCCTTCCCTGAGCGCTGTCCACTCTTTCAGGGGCATCGCATCCCAAAGGGAGCACAAATGAAGGGGCGAGTAGACGCAGTCTGGGAAGTACCTCAACTGGCGGGACCGTACTTGGTCACCAACCAGGCTCTGAATGAGTTCTTCAACATAATCAAAGCCCATCAGCGGAGCAGGAGTCATTTCCAAGGTGCTCAGCCTTTCAGAGCATAAGCGGCATGGTGGCGGAAACATCCGTTGTCACCATGCCTGGCGCTGGGGTAGCAAGGACTTCAGTTAAAATCAAGACAGCCTCAAATGCCGCCTCTTCCTGCTCAGCCCACATGGACCTAGGAAGGGGAGGTTCCAGTGGACTGTATGCAGTGATCCAAGTGACCGCAGACAAGATGTCTGCAAGCCGGAGGGATCCTGCTGGGTCTCCGGGAGACTAGTCTCAAGGGCCACAGCTGCTGCCGACTGAAAAATCAGCTGGCAGGAGGGGCGCAGGAGAAAGTCAAGAGGAAACAGACTCAAGGCGGAAGCAGCAAGCTGCTCTGCCAACAGAGTCTGCTTTAACTTAACTGCAGTGACAGCATGCAGTTGCAGAGGAGGACAAAGTCTCCAACCGCCAAGGTCAATACTACTGGGGATGGTTCTCCTGATGTCCTGGACTTAGGATCTGAGCGCTTGGGGCGGCCGAGGTTCCGGAATACCCACATGAAAAACCCAAAGGTCTCCAATCTTGAGGAATCATTCAAGGGGCCAGAGTTGCAGCCGACTCAGAAATCTGCTGGCAGGAGGCGCCCTCAGAGTCCCAGAGCTAAAGGAGCCATCAACAGATCAGGGTGTCTTCTTTCCATCTCCACTGCCTCAAATTACAATACAAGGCATTGGTTTCATGGGCCCTGCCGTACTTATGGTCCAAAAGCCCGTATCTGAGGACTCAGATTGGCAGACTTTTCGGAATGGAAGCCCAGCGGCCTCCATCTTGGAGACTCGTTACAGGGGCCAAAGCTGCCAAGGACTCAGAAATCTGCTGGTGGGAGGGTCCGAAGAGTCTCAGTGCAAAGAGAAACTTGGCTACAGTGACGGCATAAGCAGTGGAAGACTGAGTCTCCTATCGCAAAGCGGACACTACTAATGGGGGAGCCCAAGGTGTCACACAGGCCTTGCAGGTGCCAATACCACCAGGGCCGCAGGCCCACTAATGGCGGGAGATGCCAAGGTGTTGTCCTTTCATTTCCTTTTTTTTCCCCAACCTCTCAGACCTACGATCCAAGCACTCTGACCTGAGTGCTCAGACTGGCGGAGGTGCTGGAGGGCCTCCCACACTGCTTGGAGTCTGCGCCCAGACCTGAACGCTTGGACTGGCCGAGGTTCCAGAACACAACTGAAACCTGAAAGTCTCTATTCTTAGGGTCCACAGCCACTGCTGACTAAGAAATCTGCTGGCAGGAGTGGCCCATCAAAGCACCAGTGGTTCGCAGACCTCCCGTACTTCTCAGACTTACAGTATAGTCCCAGTGCTCGGACCGAAGCGCTGCATTGGCTGAGGTTCCGGAAGACTTGAGTGGAAACCCAAGGGTCTCCATTCTTGGGAACTGAGTGGTTTTTTGGACCTCTCGGACTTACAATCCAAGTGCTCAGATCCGAGCACTCAGACTGGCCAAGCCGGGAGTTTCCCGTACTTCTCAGACTTACGGTCCAAGCGCCTGGACCCGAGCGATCAGACAGGCCGAGGTTACGGGACACCTGGATGGGAACCCAAAGGTTCCCACTCCGGACACACCAGATTACATGACTTTTGCTCCATGCACTTGGACCCGAAGGACCAAGAATCCAACAGCTTCAGTCAGAGTTAGGCTAACTTCTCTGAAGAAATCTCCAATGAACAACAGCCTGGAGAAACAATACATGGATCAGATCAATAGCATTGGGGTCTAAGAAGATGTGTCCACAAGACTCAGACAGTGAGCAAGGAGCCACAGTTGTCATGCAGGTAGTGTCAAATGCTCAAGACTCCCCATACGGTGATCTCTTTCAAATAGACTTCTGACTATAGACACAAGGAAGAAGGCAAGTGTCATCTCAAGACCTGACACAATACCCATATGTGTATTCAGAGAACACATGAAGTCAAGTTAAGTGACAACCAAGCAATGATCGTGATATATGGTGCGATGAAGTGGCCACGCGAGTCCTACTTCTGACAGTTTACCCAACAAGGGCAAAGAGAAGTGGTTTCTAACCACAAGTGGCTAAGTAACTCGTACTTCTGTCAATTTACCCGACAAGGGCAAAGAGAAGTAGCCTCTAAACCACAGCACGTAAACTGTCTTCCTTCTGTCTGTGATTTACCCGCCAAAACGCCATCTTGGAAAAAGAAAAGAATCGAGCCAGCACCTACCAGTCCTGGATCCACTTTTCCCACAGGTATCTGTAAGGTCAAATTAAGCAATCCTTAAGCCCAGGAATGCTTAGAAATAAATTCCACAGACCCTGCGAAGCAACAATTGTCTGACAGGCACTCACACTGTCCTCCCTCTCTCTGCAATCTGAACGTCGAAACACCATCTTGAAAAGTTAGGTTTCAAGCCAAACAACCAGCTCTACTCCCAGTGATTTCAGTGGTATACGCACATCAGAAATCAGCTATATAGGCATCTGAAGAGACACAGACTGCTGAGAAAAGATTTTCCGCAGAAGAGAAAGCCTGTGAAGCACCAGAACAGTGATGGTGAAGGAAAGTCCACGGAGCTCTCAACTAGAACAAGCAAGCCAGTAATGGCGCCCAAAAGAGGAAGGATGATATGGGGCGCATGTGCACATGACATCACTATCAGTTCCACATGGACTGAGCCATGGTGCCACAGAACCGTCGGGTTTTCAGAATCAAGTGTGAGTAGCAATCTTCTCATCTCGTTTTCTTGGGCATCATCCCCAGACACAGAGGTCTTGGTAATGGTGGTCGAAAGGTAACATTACGTAATTAATGCAGTCTTGTTATGCAAATATGACCCATTCAATTGAGTGAACATGCAGCATCCTTAAAAGTTTTTATTTTTTTCAGTGCACTTTGTATATTGATACATGTAGGCCCTGATAAAGTTTTAGAAGACAAAAATTATGGTGCAGCAGAACATCATCACACAGAACAAAAGAGACAGCACTACAGCATATGACAGCACTACAGCATATGACAGCACTACAGCATATGACAGCACTACAGCATATGACAGCACTACAGCATATGACAGCACTACAACATATGACAGCACTACAGCATATGACAGCACTACAGCATATGACAGCAGTACAGCATATGTACATGTTGTTGAATGTGTGAATAAAATGGTGGTGTATATATATATAAAGAGTTCTTGAATCAATTGTATTGAATGTACAGCACCAGTTCTGTACAAATCATCACTTATATGGCAGTTAGAGTATATGAAAAGAGTTCTTGATAAAATCATATTTAAAGACTCTGCGAGACTGGTATAACAAGAATCAAACATATCGCATTGGTTCCATATAATATTTGTTTTTCTTTTATTTATACAAGAGTTTGAATGCACGTGTAAAGAATTCTAGATAAAAACATATTTTAAGACTCCCATATAAATATAACAGAGAAGTAAAATATATGGCACTAGTCCTGTACAAATAATATTTGTTGGCAATTGTATATCATAAAAAGGTCTTGATGACATTGTGATATGAATACTGCATTAAGAAAATTAAACATACAGTGCTAGTTCTATTTGAATAACATATCTTTTTATTCCTATGGTAATTGGTGCGTAGATTTTTTTAGGCATAATCATATTAAAGACTTGTATTAATAAGCAAAAGAATTAAATGTATGCACTTGTCTCACGTGAATAATTTGTTTTTACTTATACATAATTATAGAGTATAACCTGGGGACCTCCATAGATTTTTGACAGGCAAAATCTGCTAAAATGACACTGACCATGATTTGTTCAACCCTTTGTACAAAACCAGGAACTGCCATGTGACCTGTATAAATTTATGTTGATCTCAGTAGCAGGGTCAGTGACCCTGGTCAATGGTCAAGATCAAATTTCAAAAAAATAATAATAAAATCAGAAAAATGCTCACTTGTTCCTCTCTTGAAAACCTCTTTGGAGGCTTGTTTTCCTGTTGTTGTGCAAGCTTTTTTTGACACCTGCCTCCTTACCAAAATTGAGTTTTGAGCACAATAAAAATAAGTATGTTTTAAATGTAACTTGATGCCCTTTATTTGGTCAGATTTCCACTTTTGCATCCACATATCATATTGAAGACTCCCATATGAATAAACAAGAGAATTAAATGCACCGCACCAGTTCCATTTAAATAATGTTTTCATTTATATGGTATATGCAGGGTTTTTGATGAAATTATATTGAGGACTGCAGTTTTAAAGAGCAAGAGAATTGAACATATGCTACTATAATCCAGTATGAATATATGTTATTTATACGGTAATTGCTCTACATATAAATTCTTGATCAGATATACGATGACCATATGAGTAAGCAAGGGAGCCAAACAAAGGACACTATACATTCCGAATGAATGACACATGTCAAAAAGAGATCTTGATAAAATCCTAGGATTGAAGGCTCCTGTATTAACTTAGCAGGAGAATTAACATATGGCAATAGTTTAGTATGAATAATATATACGGTGTATGTAGAATTTTTGATAAAATTATGAGTTGTACATTACATTATAATTACCCTATGATTTGGACATTACACTATCACTTGCCTGTTCTGTCTGTATTTTTATTACTTGTACATAACATTATAATTTGCCTGGTACATGATCTAGATGACGTTTAGGATCCTCAAATTTTAATAAAAAATTACTCATTGGCATACCATGTGAAATTAGACGTTTAGTTCCTTTTTACATATTGCAACAACTGCATTATTCCTTAATTTATCCACATTTATTACACTGTATAGAATCATGGGATTCCACATGTCAAATGCATATAAATCAATAAGTACTGTTACGGAAAAAAGTTATATAAATACAAATTATCACCTGTTTGTCATGGCAGACACATAGAGCTCCACATATAAAACACATATTACTCAATTAGTACTGTTACAGAGAAAAGTTATATGAATTATCATATTTTCATCATGGCAGACACATACTTCGGAATTACTTGTAACCATGCAAATACTGCCAATACCATGACATCAAGTTTTCTTTTTAAGTGTCTGTTTGTTGGTCTACTTGAAATTATGTGGGGAATCACAAATTAAGTATAACTTCAATTTTCGATATCCCACCCACAACTACAATACAAGATGTAAATACAGCCTTTCCACTTCCACACACAGAACTAATCATTTTTGTCACAGTATCCAGCATACATGCGTTCAGTTTTTTAATCATATTCCAGATCATATGAAAAGTGCATTAACAAGATATAATTTGAAAAATAAATTGAAATTTTGGCTCATAAAAGAAAAAAAAATTGATATCTACATGTACAGCCTTATATTTCCTCACTGGTCATAAATTTCTACCATACCCAAACTATCACAAGAAACTTCCTGGTATTTAATATGTAAAATCTAGTTGTTTTCTTCTCACCACTATTAATGTCATACTAACTAATATATGTTTTGATTAATTACTTTATTCTTACTGTATCTTTTGTTAATATTTGCATCTTGAGCAACATTTTGTATTCAGGTGACAGGTAGCCATATACGGTTTCACTTTCAGACCGCCTATTCCTTATTTACTGTGTATAATCTGTGTGTTTGTATAGATTCACATGAATCAAGTCTCATTCATTCATAAGAATGTATTTTTGTTTATACAGGAGTTGAAGTAATGTAAAGAGTTCTAGGTACAATATTTAAAGTATATAAAATTAAACAATTAAAGACATATCACTGTGAAATTTTATAAAAATGCCACCAATCTGGCACATAAATTACACCACAACCTCGCAACTTATATTCTACCATCTACAAAACCTCAGCAAATTGATAGTCACCATGCTCAGTGTACAGGACAGCGGGGTCAATAGACCTGCTCATAGGACTCGGGTTTATTCGGTTCACTTCAGGAACACCCTGCTTTGTTTGCATTTTGAGCTTGATCACGCTGACCGGATTACACGGGGAAGCATAAGAAAATAAAACGCAAGATGTGCTTGGATTTAACGAATATCATACTGTCAGCAATCTATAAATGCACGTTTCACCACTAATGTGACAATTTAGGTAAAAGATTTGCACTGTTCAACACAATCCATGCTGTAATCACTAGCATTTGTCGTGGCAACCGTTGTAAACATATGACAGCGTGGGCCCAACTCGGCTACTTGCTGATTGGACAATCAGGCCAACAATGGAATGCATAATTAATTACCGTCCGGAAAAGTTCGGTACAACTCGGTATGAACAGGTCTATTTGCATAACAATAACTACTGTACAAACAGCAAATGATTGGTGGCATCCGGGCATGTAATTATTATAGCCCCTCCTTTTAACTTGAGGGAGGAAGATTTTCTGTACATCTGCCAGTGGGTTACCCTTTAGCCACATATAGGTTCTTATCACCACAGTGGGCTGGCTTAAGGACCTCTTAAGATTTTATGCTACACATGGTCCAGCACCATATGTAACACAAAACCACAAGGGCCACATGGTGACAAAGCAGCCTGTTATACCAGTCAAAAGAAATGGGCGATTGCACCCTACTTTGTATACAGGTGGTCATAGTCAAATTAACTGAAAAGTCTCTTTCTGTCGTGCTTTATCAAGGCTATTGAAGATTGGCTTTTGAATGGACATCATTATCAACTGTATGAATGAATAAGAAGGATGTATCTATGAAGCTAAGGGAGCAACCAAAATAAATGGTCTTCACAAATTTATGTATATTTGAAAGAAAATTAGGCACCATATATTTATGTGCCCTATTAATTAGACAGGACTAATAGTTTGCAGTTGTGCAGCACTGACCACAACGTACAGTGGTAGGGCCTGTATTTTTCCATTTTTAACGGAAACGGAACGGAATAATGAATTTTTGTCACCTCTGAAACGGAATTTGCTGTTTTGTCTTAATGTGTTTTACATACAAAGAGAACTACTGAAACGGAATTTGGAAATTTCTGGATGGTGAAACAGAATTTCAAGTTTTTTTAAACGGAAAAATACAGGCCCTATAGTGGAGACAGTCACCACAGCTAGGCTTGTGCTGAAGCCATAAGGCCTGGTCTTATTTATAAGCTTTGCTGGACCACAGTTTACTGGTTGCTAGGTCTTACCAATCAATCAAACTAAAATTCTAACTGAATGTTTGAAATCTCAGTGGTATTGTTACCATCAAAGATGGCATATGGCAAGTCTCTCTCTCTCTCTCTCTCTCTCTCTCTCTCTCTCTCTCTCTCTCTCTCTCTCTCTCTCTCTCTCTCTCTCTCTCTCTCTCTCTCTCTCTCTCTCTCTCTCTCTCTCTCTCTCTCTCTCTCTCTCTCTCTCTCTCTCTCTCTCTCTCTCTCTCTCTCTCTCATTTGTATATCAAACTTATATATTGTATGACTATATCACAAATGTATTGGTCTATGTTGTCAATAAAGTATTCAATCATTCAAAGAACTCCATGCAAGGGGCTACAAGCACAAAAGATTGTTCCTTATGTTGTTCATGAGCAACCTTGGCAACTTGCAGCCAAACGAGCATCCTACTTCCTTAACTATTTTGAAAAATTCATTCAATCTTGGCCAGAGCTCTGATTTAAGCAACAGGCCCCCTACCTACAGAAGTATCAAAATTTTGATTTTGGTACTTTTTCTTCAATCTCACTATGTATTCCGCCATAGAAAATACCCCATTAAAAAAAACAAAACAAAAAACAACTACAAAAACAAACGAACAAACAAAAAACACAAAAAAACAAACAAATAAAAACGAAACAACCCCCCCCCCCCCAAAAAAAAATAATAATTTGATACTCCTTGACCAGATCAAGCTGCTCCTGGCTAAAAATTGTTACTTTACATCAAATTTATACCTCTGATCACAATTGTTCCTGTACGTCAAATTTATCTGACACTTTTTTTTTTTTTTTTTTTTACATAATTCCTACTATGTATCAAGTTTGATACTCTTGACCAGAATTTCTAATTTACGTCAAATTTGGTTGTTTTGACCAGAATTGCTACTATACATCAAATTACATGTGACACCAGCAGCCACTGACTCTATACCCAGCCCTGAGGTTGGTTTGCACGTTGTAAGCCTACAATGTCAATGGCGACAGGCAGGTCCCATGGACTGGTATGACTGACATAGCATTACATATATGTAATGACAGCAATAAAACTAAGAATAGATAAGATTAAAAGAAAACCAACCAGTCGTAACACTGGCAAGTTATGATGGTCAGCGGCATAATCAGAGCTAGAGCCTGGAGGTTGCATCTGTTGATCACGAATTTCCTGTCCACAGACCACACTGATTATGTGGTTAATGAATGCTGCTTTAAATTTAGATCCAAAGTCCCCTACCTTGTAATAGCCTTTTCTCTGCTGTACCCCTGCTAATACATGAGTGGAACCACGATCGTTTTGCTTCATAATCTTTCCACAGTTTCCATTCCTTCTGCATAACATCCTGCAGCGTTAGCCCAGACTGCAAAAGTTCAGCAAGGGACATGGTTTCCTTGGCCTTGGCCTTGGCCTTGCCCTTGACCATGTTTTGGCCAGACTGGCCGCGAAGCTTCGGATTTGCGTTCCCCGGCTGCATGTTTTCTCAACACATGTAGTGCATGTTTGTCTCCAGAACATGAAGCTCTACTGATTTGGATGAGGATCACACCCTATGTTCATGCTGTCATTACAGCCTCTTGACTGAGAGATGAAGGCACATTATACTTCCGTGTTTTAATTTTAGCACCAGTTCGTGCCGGGGATACCACCAACGGCATGATTGGGGAAAGACCTATCACGTGACTGACGTCATATTTTATTTTATACATGGATATTTGGCCTTAGTTTTGTTCTGCAACCTGGGAGGGGGGGGGGCGGGCAGTTGGGAGGTGGGAAAGACGCATGAGGTGTCAGTCTTCAAGTTCTGCGGAAGAAAAAGGGTTTTTGTGCCATCCAAATGAACTTTACACAGCATTCAGTGGATCCTTCGAATAGTGTTACACATTTTGACAACAATAAGGACGTCAGCTTTGAACGGGTACAATCAAGTTGTGCTTAAAAATGACAAGATGCCGTTGCGACCACTCGGCGCCCTTCATGGCACGTGGGGCACCCAAGGAAGATGCACAGCTCGTATGAAAATACAAATTTTATAACTCATCCATCCCTTTTCTTGCGTTCAGCTTGAAAAAAACAAACAAACAAACAAACCGTGCAGGGGTCCATCTCTCCTCGACACTGGTACAATCCTCATATGCATACAAGAACTTTCTTGACAAAAATGTTTATCTTCAATGGTAGGCCTAACTAAATCACAATTTTGAAATTCCCATGTTTCTACAAGGGTTTTATTTATTTATTTATTTATTTATTTATTTATTTATTTATTTATTTATTTATTTATTTATTTATTTGTTTATTTATTTTTATTTTTTACTTTTTTTAAATTTTTTATTATTATTATTATTATTATTAATATTATTATTATCATTATTATTATTATTATTATTATTATTATTATTATTATTATTATTATTATTATTATTATTATTATTAGTATTAGTATTAGTATTATTGTTTTGGTCTAGTGTAGCGACCAGTGTCAATGACCAGAGTTCGAACACAGATTATTAATTTACTGAATGTCTTTCGTTTATTGACAGCAATATTCTGTTTAGGTAATTTTCTAATTCAAATTGAGATTTTAATGTACAGTGGGTACCTAACTTGTGAGATGTACTGCAATTCCTATTAATTTGCTCACTATTTAGTTTTATATAGGCCTAGAGTTTGCAAGCGCTCTTTTATTTTATAAATTACCGAATCAGGTCTAGAGTTCGCACCACCCACACGAGTTTCCGTTATTACACAAGTAAGCCTAATTATCAAAGAAGCACTTAAATACCACACTCTCTTGTTACCATCTTCTGTATATGTGCAGCTAGTACTTCACTGCACCAAAAATTTGCTTAATCAAAACAGGAAAAGTTCCCAGTTCAGCTGTCACTGCCGCATTTGTAGATTTACGGTGTACACCCAAAACTTGCAGAATTTTGTGTGGGTACCTCAACAACTGACTTGTTGCACTCGTGATAGAACTTGGTACCTAAATCTTTCAATGAAAATACACTCAGTATCTCGCTGTCATATCACAAAAATGGCCTTTATAAGAGTATTAAGCAGTTTAATTGCAAATTAAGGTTAATCTTGTCATTGATGGAACATTGGCGTAACTTGAAGTGTGCCTTTCTGGCCTGGTCCTTGAACTTTATTTAAATATGGCGGAAGAACAAATTCAATACCAAGACAGGAAAATGTCTGTGAAGTTTCTACAATATAATTACCACAATAGAAAGACATATCATGTACCTTTCGTCCACCTCAGTTCAATATTATTACCTTTGTTTTGTCTGTGTTTACATTTAATCGCCACGTATTGCAAGCTGTGCAATTTATTCAGGCGCTATTGTAAACCACTTGCCGAATCTGATACTAAAAGTTAAAACAAGGTCATCGGCATATTGTTCTGTGTTCGCTCGTGTTATATGTTATATGTATCAGTCGACTAGAAATTACTCATAATATTATAGAAAAATTGTCAGGTAGCTAATCCAGATGTGGCCTGCAATTGTGATTGTACGTGCAATGGCCCCTAGAGGGCGATACATGCAATAAAATTCTATTCTATTCTATTCTATTCTATTCTATTCTTATTCAGCAAACAACAGGCAGTTAAATTTAATTTCATGCAAAGAAACTGGGTCAATTGTCTAAGAAGCAGGCCTTCTACCTCCTCCATTCGAAGTATATAAACATCAGAACATAAAAAACAGAGTCTGCTTCGCAGGCAACTGGGTCACAAGAGTGACAAGAATAGGGTAAACAGCAGTGCAATGAGCACACATCCTTACTTGAAGCATAGACCTATACTAGACGTTCCGTGGAAACTCCTTGTCAAAATAATCTCAAAATAATAATACGGTAACTAAGTAAAGTATACAGACAAGTCTAACAAGCTAACTGAAAAAGTATCCAGATAGGAGCACGAGTAGGCCTACATATAATAAAACACCATCCCTAAAAATGGGATGAAGTGGTGGGGGCCGAAGGACCAAACCCGTCACCCGTCCACTGGCCAACGAGCCCCACCGAAGCATGGCAACATAACTTTCGCCGCCAGGCTTGGGATCACGGGCCCTAATGCCTGCCTCCATGACGTCACGCTTTGAAACCAGATTGTCCGTTGCCGTTTGACAGATCGCTGAAGAATGTTTTCCGAACTTCAAAGGCTCTTTTATTCATGTGATTGGTCAATATTTGATTGACAACCTCACCAAATGTTAAGGAACGGTGTTTACTCCATAATGTACAAATATCGACTCAACTTGAGCCATCGGTATAGTTTCAGAGGCAAATGATCAACATTGCAAGCCTTTGAAGCTCGTTTTCTCAGAAAAGACAATAGGACGAGAACCCCACCCAGGAATGGTTATTCCAATAAAAAAGGCCCGGCGAAGTTTAATCCGGTTAACATCCTTTGATCCTGTAATGTCTGGAATGCAAAAGCGATCCAACGATTTTCAAAATTTTGCTTCCTTCTTTTTCTATGAAATGAAGAAAATGAACATCCTGGAAATCAAGAGGAAAATTGAAATGTCACACTTTGAGGATGGATAAAAGAAAAACTAAGCCAAACATAGAAAATCACAGGATTTTTTTTGTTGTTGCCAACATGTCAGGATTAGGATGCACGTGTGATTATGATTTTAATTTTTATCACAAAATAATTAGTGACTTATGACGACATTTATGGGGTGGATGGTTTGCTGTCAATTTTCGATTGTTTGGTATATACAATTAACATCACAGACACCCAACCACGGGATATATAAACTCTTTGGAGTATGACGATAATACACATATACGATTTGTTATCCTAACGCAAATACATTTTAAGCTAGGATCGATTAAAGTGGCTTATTTTTTGGTGTCTTAGCTGTCCTTAAATCAGCCTTTGATACTGTGTGTCGACAAGCTCTAATCTATACTGACTATAGTATAAGCTCACACAATGTGGGGTAAACGGAAACTCCCATGGCCCAATAACTGCTTATCAATTCAGGTACAGCGAAGTTTCATATGCAGTAAAAACTAGTCACGGGTCTACTTCAAGTTTCACCTACAGGTATTTTGAGGTTAAGCAAGGATGTGTTCTAAGTCCTGGACTAGTTATTCAACATATTTTTACATGATCTTCCGAACATTTTTTATTATACATGCAACCCAGTACAACTCACAGACTGCAATCTAAAATGCTTAATGTATGCACATGATCTAGTTTTACTTTCGGACACACACTGTGGCCTTCAATACACTTTAGAACATTTCAGGCATACTGCGACACATCGAAACTAAATGTCAAGTTAAGAAAGACAAAGATGACATTCAATAAAGGAGGTCACAAGATTAAGAAGTACAATTTCATATGCAAAGGTCACGTACTGGAAGTTTACACCAATTACACACACATAGGAATTGAATTTACCCTATAGCTGGTAACGTCAACAAACTAAAAGAAAAGCCATTTAAAATCTTACTCAAAATTCGATATT
Organism: Hermodice carunculata; assembly: GCA_964020975.1. Classification (NCBI taxonomy): domain Eukaryota; kingdom Metazoa; phylum Annelida; class Polychaeta; order Eunicida; family Amphinomidae; genus Hermodice; species Hermodice carunculata. The sequence goes on from OZ026621.1 coordinate 31,681,295, forward strand.
GCTTGATTTATGGTGACATTGATGTAGCCTTGGAGCTGCTTAAACCACTCATCCTACTTACAGCTATATGTATGTCTGTGAGTGTGAGGTCTGGGCCGCGCTCTTCATACAAGGCCTCAACAATAATAATTTCATGACTAAATGTGACAGCTTCACTACTGAACAAATCCACTTAAAATTATGGTGGTACATCTTGGGTGTCTACAGGAAATCATCAACGGCCGCTGTTAAGGGTGAGTTAGGCAGTTTTCCTATGTTGACGCAGGGTCTATGCAGGAGTGTCAAATATTTGACCAATTTACACAACCGGGATAAAAACAGTCTGACCTGTGACATTTCTAGAGAAAACTATACAATGTTGCAACTTAACAGTGCCTGTTGGATACAACACATGAAACAATTCTTCTGCATTTTTAATGTGACTTACTTCTGGGCCAGCATTGGGAAAACCGATATTTCTAGTTGCATCCAAATTTTATTAGAAAAATTCCATTGTGATTACGAATTCTGCTGGCTCAAGTGTATCCAAGGGGAAGAGAGAAGTGCCAACAAACTACCGACCTATTGTAAAATGAAGACCTTCTGTAGGGAAGAATGTCTAAATTTGAAGCTACAACTGGATACTCGTGAAAAAATTACAAAATGTAGAAGTACTGCACATGACTTGAAAATTGAGATGGGCGCTGTACTAAAACAGCACTAAACAAAAGAGATTTTCTGCAGTGCAATAACAGTCTGATGGAAGATAAACTACACTTCATGATAAACTGTGATAAGTACAGTCATGTAACAGATGATATGATCTCCCACCTCCAAAATTTTAGACCTATTTTACAGGACCTGTCAGAACACGAAAAAAAAATCATCTTCCTGATGGTTGGTGCCAATGGCGTATCATTGAGAAAAAGACAAGTACCAAAAGAATGGAATAGACTCAGGATTTCATGTATTCCAAAGAAGGGCCCAGGAGGCCAATTGGATAAGTGTAAGGGCATCGCCATTGCGTGAAATGTGGGCAAAATATTCAGTGGGATAATGTATCGGAGACAAAGTAGAATGGTTGAAAGGCTTGGTGGGGGGGGGGAGGGGGGAGGGGAGGGGGGGAGCATTCCTCACATCTAAGAAACCCATGAAGACTTTCTTCCACTTTCGCCTTGCCAATTCTAACAGTAACACCTGAGTCATGTGAATACATATCAATCATAATGACTGTCACACTTTGTGGTGCTAACTCCTTGCCACCTGAGAATTTTGTACCACTGGTATAAACTTAGCTTAATATTTTAATGTGTAAAGAATAAAATTTGAATTTTGTATTTGCATCTTTGCGTAAAGAATGTGACAAAATTGTTGATAAGAAATATATACAGGAGAGGGACAAAATCAAACATCGCGTTCCGAATTAAACACATAATTTGATGCCAAATTTAGCTTCACATGGTAAAGTGGTCTTAAGTATAGACCCATACATGTATCTTTTACATGGATTGCGAAGCAGGCCAAGCCTAAAATCACTCTCCATGGCACAGATCGTGGAGTACACATTCCTACCTACAGAAGTGAAAGGCGAGCGTGTTGCAGCTCCGCCAGCCGTGCACCCCAGGGATAAGTTGAAACCGCTTCAAGTGGGCTTAGAAACAAAGACTCCTCCTTCCTCCATTTGCTAAATACATTTATGGGTCGCAGTTATCAGGTTCCTGACGTATGATATGTCAGAGGCCAGTTGTAATAACAGAATGATTCCTTTTTGTAAATCGATGGCCCTAGGGAAGCGCCACACGAGAGTGATGCCACGCTGCTAGTTTCGCGGCTTAGCAAACCGTTTCAAACTTGACAACATTTGTAGAGCACCTATAATAGACACAAACATGGAGGTTGACGAAGCGCAAGATGTCGAAAATGCCTCAAAATCAGGCGAAAAAATGTTTACACTGAAAAAATGGAACGCTGTGGCTATGTGGAGCTGGGATGTGGAGTGTGACACATGTGCAATTTGTCGGGTACAGGTTATGGGTACGTTTTATAAGAAGTATTTCAGGCAAGATTTATATGTGTCATCATTCAAATCCGTCCTTGCCCTGGCTTGATTTGAATGACGACACACCGATTACATGACTGACAAGGCGTTGGTGAGAATTTTATATCAGGTTTAAATCACGTGTCTTTGGCACAGTTCTCACTGTTGTCAGGAGCTTCTTTGGAATACGGTCCGGATTTTTGAGCTTTTCTTTGGTGGGGCCCCGGGGATGGAGGGGGTGGTGATTCCCCACCTTCACCCCTTTTTCTTATCATGTGGGGTGGGGGTACCCCCCCCCCCCCCCCCGCCCCACATGATAAGAAAAAGGGATAGGGCAAGGGGGGTACTCCCCCCCCCCCTTTGCGATATCCCTTTTACTGCCGTGTGTGTAAGTTGAACCGACACATGTCTGAACCCTTTGTGGTAGCCCTCCTCTCTTACGACCTGAGCTATCGTAGCGGGGATTGTTGGTGATCCCTGGCATTCATGAACTTGAAAGTTCGAGTGAGAGTGCATTGCAAGGAGCACCATCTTGTGCGAACCAGAAGTACTACTAGACCAACATGGCACATGATGACTACGGAGGCTACGGGTACTAGGATAAAGTGGAAAATAACTTATCTAAAGTACACAAATTCTAAATTTAACAACTGATTTTGCAACTAGCGATAGTTACTGGTTCCTCTGCAAAAGTTTCTAATAATACATGCCATACTGTCACTTCTGGATACCTGGACCATATTCCAAAGAATGGCCCTGTTGTCGTTCATTCCATGCTTTGAGCATGTCTGGGTACTAAAAATGTAACACACTTTACCAGAGCACACAAATGGAGGGCTGCAGAGATATTATTATGGACGCCTCTGTTTTCACGGTACTGTAAAAATAGACTGGCAGTCTATTTTCGCGGTGCTGTGATCTATTTTGATGGTACCATACAGCAGACTGACCGTCTATTTTCATACTACAGGTTATAAATAAATATAGCTGGCTACATTCACGGTGTACAATTTGCCGATTTACGCAACACTGAGGCATTATAGATTATACATTTGCATGGTGTTGCAACCACATGCCATCCAGTGGTAATCTGTCACTTCCGCTGCATTATGGTCTATTATTAATACTTTTCACATGGGTGTTGTTGGCTTAGTAATGGGGATGTACACTTTGAATTTAAAAACTGGTTGACAAGATAGAGATTGTAGCATATGTATCATACGGGGGTGGATTGTTCGGGAAAAAAGTATCTTGGCCCTTGACTTGAGTCTTGAATGGTTGCCTCCTAACTAGTCCAGTGGCAGTGCACCACGAATGGCACAATGCGCAGGTACATATACCAGATCTTGGTGAATTTAATTTATGTAGAACAGAATGACCGCATGGTCAAGCTTCGGCTGCTAAAGCTGCGACGCACATTGACATAGGTCTGGCTTATCATGCAGCACACCTTTGAAGTTCAAAGGCGCTTAATGGGATAGTGGCTGATAAAACTTGCGTGTATTCCACAGTTGTTCCTCCACCTCGTTCTACCTCCATGATCTTACTTAGGTGTGCAGCATTCGTCAATCAAAGAGAAACCGTAATGAGAAAAAATTCCAAAGGAGTGTTGGCTATTTACTCCCCTGTCCTCCCAGGGGAAGGGGTGACAAATTATATTCATATATATATACTCCAGGGGCGGGGACCTATATTTTCTATGATAAAACTGAAGATGTGTTTGCCAACTTGAACTTCAAGTTACTGCTCACTACATCAATCTACTACAGGCAAGTTTGGTTTACATGTGCTTTGTGGTTTTACAGGAGTGTGCTGTTCAGATAGACTACCAACCAGCTACTCCATTTTCATCGGTCAGGGTTGCCACCTACTCAAGTCAAGTGATTGCTGGTTTAACTGCCTACCCAAAGTGTTAAATAAATGTTGCTCCAAGTTCAGCAGTCACTCCCAGTCTCAGAGTGTGCATGATGCTGTTGTTGACCATGAGTTTACCACAACACTCCACACATTTTAGTGAAATATGTGCAACTTTAAGACCAATATTTCAAAATTAACTGCCACTGGCCACTTGAACTGGTAACATCATTCTTTATGCAAGTTCAATCTACAGTTGACAACCCTGAAGGAACATCAGTCAGCCTGAGCATTGGTGGTTACCTTGTCCAGGGCCAGTGATGTTGCTTTATAGGTTCCCCTTGTTGACCGCTAAATGGATCCCATTGTAAGTCCAGGCTGAATAGGATGGCCCTGATTTTACTGATCATTTTTCTGGTCAATACAGAAAACCTGAATAGCCAATGGCTATGTCAAGTTACTGCCCATTATGTCGATCCACTGCACACATTTCCATTTGGACCTCCTACATGATATGTGATTTTGGTTGTCAGACATACTGGGTAAATCCAACCAATTTTTAAATTCATCAAATTGCATCAATAATGCGAGCGTAATACAGGTATTGATTTTCGCCACAAAGTACACACTTAATTATGTATTAAGTTTGGAATTGATGACTAAAGATCAGATATCTTGATCATTCTGACTGAACATATACGAAAGGAACCTTGCATTGGGAGAAAGCTTAAGGAAAATAACAGTGTATTTTTTCCCTAATTGGGTATGTGCTGATGTAATTTTAATGGATACATGTAATTGTAGAATTGTATTGAGTATAATGTTCCCGTAACCTAACTCCAGCAAAAAATTCCCATAATGTCAGGGTTTTGGGCACATGTTGTTAGTTGGTAATCAGCTAAGGGATAGTTCAACATTATCATCATTTTTGAATTAGTACTTAGGGTACTAAATTTCATGACCCCCCTCCCTCCCCCCAAATTAGTACTTTAAAATGATGATTTTTTTCCCCCAAATCATATCAAAATTGCACAAAATAGGCCAAAAATTGACCATCATTTTCCATATCCTGTGAAAGTGTACAGACCCATTTGACCCCCTCCCCCCTTGCGTACTGTAAGTACTAATTCAAAAATGATGAAAATGTTGAACCATCCCTAACATCTTTAGCTTCACATCTTGAATTCCTGGATCCTTGACAGAGCACAGTACATTACATTTTGCCCATTTAGTATCATGTAGTAACTGTCTGCGTCCCCCTCTTTCATATGATCCTAAAATGTCCACTCTTATGTGCCATTCTCAGTTTGGCAAGAATGTGATGGTTTTCCTTTTTCTAGGGTGCATGTGAGCAAGGATCTACAAGAGAAAGAGGGCTGTTAGAGTGTTTCTTTCCATTCAGCACAACATGAAAAAAAGAAAGAGAAAAATTGTTTTGAAATAGTTGTTACTCGTCTGCAGGACAAGTGACACAACATTTTCACTTGTCCATCCTAATGCTGATGAAGTGTACGTAAGTTTTGGTTTGAAAGAGCATGTTTTAATGGAAATCATTGTCATACAGCGAGTTTATGTGTGTGTTATGCCAACAGACTTTGAAATTTAACATACATGTATTGTGAATTTGCCTAGTTAAAAGTACTTGTCCATAGGACAAGTAGAACAAGTGAAATTTGATAATCACTTGTCTTCAAAAGGATTTCACTTGCCTCAAACAGTATCATAGGAATTTAACGCACCCTGATTAATGCCAGAGATGTGCATACAGAGGGACCAGTCACTAGGCTTGCCTCTTTGAAGTGATCACTGCCTCGGCACAGGCAAAGTTTATTTAGCCACTTACCCCACCGCGGTCGGCCAAGGGTCAATTTCACTCGACTGCGCAAGTAAAGCGTCATCTGGTCATGCGCGATAAACACAGGAAGTGACCCGGTTCGATCAGCTGTTTGTTGTATACATATTGTTGGTGCCGGCCCAACATCAAAGATGACATTTTTGGAACCGTAAACAAAATTTCTGATTTAATAAACAAAATGATCGATCGAAAATAACTATTTAGTGTAAAAATTTTGAAACACAAACTTGTTCAATGCACAGGACCCAATGTGCTGCTTTGATCGCAGCATAATCCAACTATACAAAAGCGTCACGAGCGGAGTTTTTACAGTTCATGTTTGTGACAAAATACATCAAATTGAAATTACTTTCTTATACATCGTAAAAATGGTACTTTTCGAGCTCCTAATACGGCGAAACTGTGGACCGCATACGACACCCAGCTACATCACTGCACAGGACATTCTCTCGACCGTGCGTTGGTGCTTACATTTTTCAACTGTTTGTGAAGGTAGCAAAGTTAATAGAAACTTAAATACTAACCCTTCGTTGCAATTCAGCAGATATGAAGCAAAGATTTGTAGAAACCACGAAGAAATAAATAAGATGGCGTTCAACAAACAAAAGTGGTAAACAACTGCATAAACATGGCTATTACTCCGAGGTATCAAATGCGAAGGTATCCATAAGATCACAGTAGCATTCCTCTATATATGAACATTAAAACTACACTAAAACTATATTACAACTGCACAGAAAATACTATATATTTGCAAATAACTTTTCCATATCAAAATTCTCTTTTCACACTGAAGGTGAAGAAATGGCGACAATCAAAATTTGCGCCCGACTCTCACTTTCACGCGCGAATAGCCAGCCGTGGCAGTGATACGCACGGGTCACTGAGCGGACCTTTGATGTAACCCTTTGAAAACCGCGAGTCACGGGTCCCTTTGTATGCACGTCTCTGTTAATGCTTACAAAGTGAATTTTCTAATGTCACTCATTGCTGTCACAATATAACCAAGATGAACGTGCACACAATGCAATGTCTAGCCTTCACACAGTACATAATGTCAAGTTTAATACTGTTACAGTGGAACCTCGTTAATCCGAACACGTTTGTACCTCAGTGAACTGTTCACATTAATAAAGCATCTGGATTACTGAATCACTATTATTTGAAATGAACAATTCTGTTCCAGAAGTGTTCAGATTAGTGAGACATGGATTAATGAGGTTCCACTGTAGCACTGTTTAGACACTTTTATCAGTCAGGCTTGTCTTTCATGGCAATCAAAGCCACTGTGCTTGTATAATATGGGGAAGACGAAAGAAGTAACAGGACCACTTCAGTTATACTTTGTTGAAATTAACTCATTTCATACCAGTCCTTAATTTTTCCATATATTTACCTAGATTTAAGATGACAATTGCATATTTAAATTCTTCATCAAAAGAGCTTTCGTTCAAGTACCAACATGCCCATAGTCGTAAGTCAGTGCCAGAACCACTGGCCAAGGCCTGTGACCATAGTATGGAATGAGTTAATATTAAAGACCTTCCCTTCATAGGACATGATTCATTTGCTTCGAAACACACATTGTATGGTAAGTAATGGTATATAAAATCACAGTTTAGTCTTCAGCCATGTTTGGTATATCGCTCACAGCAAAGAACATGGGCCGCAATATGTAGACTCAGGATTGTTTACACTTTCAGTTGAAAGGACTGTCCCAAAGGAAATTAGTGGTGCTCAGTCTTTGCGATATCCCATCAATGGAGTGCTCCCTCCTTTTTAAAACCCCTTGACAAAAATAACTGGCTGATCTGCAAGTTGCTAGGCAATGGCCTCTCAGGAGTTACCAAACTGTGAGTGCATAGAATGCTTAGTTTACATGCAACATAGCCACTGTACATGTATTTGAAACTTGGCAATATAAGTGAAAAATTGCATCATTAAAATAACAGCTTTTCATTTTTACAGCTTACATGAATCATGTATAAGCTAGACCTTATTTACTTGGGTGTTAATATGGGACTTCTAGTTATGATCTTGTCATTCCTGAAAAAGTAGCCATTTTTAAGCTTGGTGAAAGACAGATTAAATATAGTAACTTGTAGATAAGTGTAAATTTGCATATTTTGTACTCATTTTAAACAGCGTAAGAAAATGGGAGACCACATCTGTTGACTTCATTTTCTGGCCAATCAGAGAATGTCTGTGGATCTTATGAACAGCGGTTTGATTGGACAGCACAGAATACACCGGTTGAAGGGTATTAAATTGGGGTAGCAGACATGTTTGGCCAGTTTGTCCACAAATGTTGGAGTACGTTATCATGGTGGCTGGCACGAAAGCATGTTGTGACAGTCTGGATGAAAATAAGATAACTTTCCATCAGATGAACACAATTTTGAATTGTCTTGTATTGACATATTTTTGCTGCTCAAAAGAAAATACACTGTGAATATTTGGATTTACAGAACACTTCTTGCCTTGTCATTTGATCATATCATGGTCTCAAAAATGGGTGCCTTCTATGAAAGGCATTTACTGTGTAAGCTAATACTGTGATTTGAGCTAACATGATGTTCTATTTTCAGATGCCTGTCTGAGATGTCAAGCAGAAAACAAACAGGAGGACTGTGTTGGTATGTATTCATGTTTTGCTGAATAAAATTAAACGTCATGTTAGGGCCAAAAAATTTAATGTTTAGTTTCTCATACCTTGGTTTGCCAATTTGTTTTTTGTTTGTTTGTTTTTTCAATTTTGCAGAATGAAGATACCTTTTACTATATTTCTGCCCAAATATATACTCCCTTGAGGAGATATCATATATATATATATATATATGTATATGTATATATGCCAGAGAAACTAAACATAAACTTTGTATGGTCTTACTTATTTGTTCACATGTAGGCTTGAAGTATTTATTACACTCTCAACAAATTCTATGTTTTGACCATTAGCAAGCATGGCATCCTGCTCAAATTGCCTAATTTACAGTGAAAAATCTATGCAGAATTAACTGTTTGCCTTAAAAAAAATGCAACCTCACTCTGCATTGTACAAGTCTGGTCCTTTGAAAATGCATACCAATCAAAAGATGATGTTGTAGCAGTGGTAGTGGAAGCTATAGTAAAGCACAAAGATGATGTAGCAGTGGTAGGGGAAGCTATAGTAAAGCACAAAGATGATGTAGCAGTGGTAGGGGAAGCTATAGTAAAGCACAAAGATGATGTAGCAGTGGTAGGGGAAGCCATAGTAAAGCACATAGATGATGTAGCAGTGGTAGGGGAAGCTATAGTAAAGCACATAGGTGATGTAGCAGTGGTAGGGGAAGCTATAGTAAAGCACAAAGATGATGTACCAGTGGTAGGGGAAGCTATAGTAAAGCACATAGATGATGTAGCAGTGGTAGGGGAAGCTATAGTAAAGCACATAGATGATGTAGCAGTGGTAGGGGAAGCTATAGTAAAGCACAAAGATGATGTAGCAGTGGTAGGGGAAGCTATAGTAAAGCACAAAGATGATGTAGCAGTGGTAGGGGAAGCTATAGTAAAGCACAAAGATGATGTAGCAGTGGTAGGGGAAGCTATAGTAAAGCACATAGATGATGTAGCAGTGGTAGGGGAAGCTATAGTAAAGCACATAGGTGATGTAGCAGTGGTAGGGGAAGCTATAGTAAAGCACAAAGATGATGTAGCAGTGGTAGGGGAAGCTATAGTAAAGGACAAAGATGATGTAGCAGTGGTAGGGGAAGCTATAGTAAAGGACAAAGATGATGTACCAGTGGTAGGGGAAGCCATAGTAAAGCACATAGATGATGTAGCAGTGGTAGGGGAAGCTATAGTAAAGCACATAGGTGATGTAGCAGTGGTAGGGGAAGCTATAGTAAAGCACAAAGATGATGTTGTAGCAGTGGTAGGGGAAGCTATAGTAAAGCATGTAGATGTGGCAGAATGTAATTTTTTATGAAGGGATGTACCAGTACATTGACAAAACTTTATACTTATTTTGTTAGCCTAGAATAAAAAAATTATTTCACATTTACTCACATCCATATGTTATAAGAAAAAGGCAAACATGCTGTTCTGATTGTGATGATTACATTCATGCATGTGCAGTCAACTTGCCATGTACAGTGTTCTTATATGTCCAAAATCACTTTGACGTCATTACACTCCCATCTATGTGAGTGGCGGTCATCAGGAACAGTCCAGGGACTTGAGCATCCATTCTTCTTACCCCCACCGACAAAACGTTTTATCAGCAAACAATAAAGCGACAGTGTGTGACAATGAAGACTTCATGGAAGGTGCCTGCCAACAGGCTGTAATCATTCACTGATGATTATAATCACCTTGGCACAGTCTGATCCTGTTTAGCATAGAAAGAATGTCAATGTTACCCAAATACTTATACAATCAAATTTTAATATCGCATTCATTCCATAAACACTTTGACTAAGTGGTCAGAATTGAATGAGGTCCACTCTCCAGAATGCTAAGGTATGAAGGAAAATCACTAGAGGATACAAATTAGGTCAGTGTGATCTAGATACTCATTCCATAAACACTTTGACCTCATTGAACTTGATATCTTCACCACCTGTGTGAAAACAAATTTTGTTTAGCAAGTTTGACAAGGCAAGGAACAGGAGAGGCTATGGTGAAAATGTGTGACTTGTTTCGACCTGTCTGGGTTTTATCAGGCACTGGCAGGCATCTCAGAGGTGCTCCATATTTATAACGAGGGCTAGCAATTATGTTGCCACATACGGCACATTTGTGCCCGTGCGCAGTGAAGGCAAATGCAATATTTCAGTTTAGTTACCACGTAACTCACTTTCAAATTTATGCTTTAACTGTTTGCCTCTCATATAAGGAAAGTAAACATACTGGTTTTGGGGTCAACCAGTGCTAAAATATAGAACTGTTTAACCAGGTGAATTGCATGTGTTTGCACTGATGCCAATTTTATTTATGTTTAAAACTCTTACACCATGTTTTGTAAAGGTCCACATACATGTTATAGTCTCAGAGGTATTCAGCTTCAGAAAGGTATTCTCATGAGGAATTTGAATCTTTTAACCTAACAGTAATGAGAAAATGACCATTAGCCACGATTAGCACTTTAAAGTAATGCTTAAATATAGAAAAAAACAAAGCAAGACCAGTGGCAGATAAACCTCAAACAGGAAAAAAATAAATAAAACTAAAATATGTGTATTTAGAATGATAGTATTATATGTGAATGTAATCTTAATATTGTAACTAAGACAAGGCAAGTGGAAAAAAAAAAATCACAACTTCTTTTTCTCTTTTTCAGTGGTGTGGGGAGAGTGTAACCATTCATTTCACAACTGCTGCATGTCGCTGTGGGTCAAACAGAACAACAGATGTCCCCTTTGTCAGCAGGAGTGGGTAGTTCAGAGAATAGGAAAATGATCTTACATAATCTGTACACAGACTTCACAGAAGAAGATTGCTGCCATCATCCAAGTTTAAATTTATGCTTTGATTATTACCCCTCAACCTACCACAGCATTTAGAAACCTGTAACCATGATTTATTCAGCATGCTGGGACCTTTTACAAATGGATCTTCCAACAGACTGTGTATCAGTGGGTAGCCTTCCTTCAACACAAGTTGGGTCTTCAAAAGTTTGCAAGATAATCCAACGTGAGCTAGACATTGACGCATTGGTAAAGGATGATGATATGTGCTAGACATTGACGCATTGGTAAAGGATGATGATATGTGTTCATCTTGCTACCAGTGGCACTGATGAGCTGCAGATTCTTGGAATCAACCTGTATAAAAATGGCCACACTGTAAGATGCAAGAGAAAATATATCTGTTCATAGATGCTGAGGCTTATAGGTTGTCCAAAGGAAATGAACCAGATCCTGTCACCTGAAAATAAGAGCTGTGTACAGACATGAGTGGAGACAGTTGACATTCTTTACTTCAGGACTTTCATCATATTCATAGTTTATAGATATGTGTCAGTAAGCTATTACTGGCTTCAAAGGAACATGAAATACATAGAATCAATTTCTGGTTAAGGAATGAGGTACCAACTGAATTAAACTATGATGTTTGTAATACACATCCTGGAGAGGTACCACCTCAACTATGACATCTGTCAACACACCCAAACACTTTGTGCAGTGACAGAAAGTTACAAACTTTCTGGATTAAGTTTTTTCCTGGATTTCTCTGGTTGGTGTTTGTAATGTTCTCAAGTCATCTTATTTATTTGCATCAATCTTAGTGTTTGTGATACAGTATACATCGTAATATGCCAGAGATTTATTTCCGTGGTCAGCAGTTTGCTGGTTAAAATATTTCTAACTTCAGCAGCCAAAAAGGCCATGCAAGCCTTAGTAATAAAAAAATGTTTTTCAAAATTTTATGTGCCATTATTATGCAAAAGAATATATTTTACACAATAATAGCAGCATATATCAAGACAACATTGTATTTGTGTCTTTTTGAGCCTAAAGTGTTGCTGAGCCAGTCAGTGCTAGAGAAGTGGAGGTATTTTTGAATCAAACTTGTGTGAGAAAAATGACAGACTAAAACAGGAATGTTCTCTTTATGTTTGCCAGCTTTTTTTAACATAATGTAGGAGTAGGCTCCACTGAAATTGCAGTTTATGCTTTAAAATCATTATCTGCATATTGTTCATTAGGTTTGCAAATTAAAGATATTCACAATACAACTTCAAACTTCAGACAAAGAGTCCAGGTTTGATATCAATAATGGTTAAGATGGAATTTTTTTAAAGTTTTGATGTACATGTACCAAAGTTTTCCTTTTTTTGAATAAAGTTTCACATCACTCTAAACAAACAATTGTTTATAAATGCAACAATGATAAATAAAGGATTTGTGTATAGTGTAGGTCTCTGGTCAATTATATTCACTCAATAATGTCGACTTCAGTTTGGTATGTCAATATGTGATCTGTTGCTGACAGCATTTATAAGAAGTAAGGATGTTCGCAACAAACTTACATGTAATGACTATTGTGAAGAAGCAATGTGGGTCAAGTTGGGGAGTGGAGGGGGAGGGGAATACAGATTGTTGGCAAGTGTGCAGTATGGCTGGCATAATGGGGTTAACCAATTCCATCGTCCGGTTTTGTCTGCTGCATACATCTTATTTTCCTGTCCTCCAGTTTGAAGTTACTCCTAAATGTCCTGGTTTGCAGAGTATGTACAGTATTTTTCACTACATGTATATCTGAAAGATACAAGCTTACAACCTGCTGATTCCAGATCAAAGAATTTTCACCTAGTACACTATATATAGGGTGGCATGGCAACATATCATTTGGTGTCTCATTACCCTTGTGTTGAAGGGTTTGTTTCACACATCAGAGGCCCCTCTCACATCATACAGTGCTGACATAAGCCCTGGCCCATAGTCATAAAAGGGCTCAAGTACCGTTATCCACCTGCAAGGACGTACACAGGTCTGGGGTGGGTAGTCAGGCTAGACTAACTGCTCAGGTAATACATGTCACATGTAACTATTCACAACAACCATGTTGTGACTATGACCCATTGCCATGTAGGTATATATGGACCTCACCTGGCATAAAAAATTATCACACCATTTCACGGAGTCCTACAGTAAATGATTGGTGAACATGTCCATCCCTGAGACATTTCATGCCTAAGAGAAGGTCAATCCAAGTAATTAGGAGTCTGGATCACATATTTGCACTGTTTTTAACCATTCACCTCATTGCATGTCGTTAGATGGAGGGGTCACTTGCCCAGTTTCGTGCTAACTTACTTGTTCTGGTCCTGCCATCTTTTGACAAATATGCCTTGCAGGTCATTGATAATGCATCAAACTTTGCCCAGCTATCCAATTTGATAGCAATAGTGTCTTTAAAAAAAACTCACATAGGTCATAAATAGATTGGATTTATGATCCAGACATGGCCAATATTTAAGTGGGGAGACTCTTCTGTCCTAAGGGTCAGAGAGAAAAACACGCTTCTTTGGGCCTGTCTAGTACACATGGCCTGCAATCAAACATGTCACATACTTGTGATAACTGGCATAATTTAATTTAGCTCTGTCATCCTGTAGACTAGGAGCCAATAGTATGATTGAGGTCATAATATTTATGTCATACTGTAAATTGCTTTATTTATGTGTGTATAAATTTTCATGGTTTTTGTATTTTTGACATTTCACTAGTTTTAATTTCACTATTTTGGACATAATTCCTATTCAAACAATGTTAAAATACTACATGCATTTCACTGTGTTTTTATTTTTACAGTTTTGTGCCATCAGCAAATAAGCAAAAATAAAGCAATTTACAACAATAGTTACATTGTCCACACCTCAGGTCAGAGTATCCTGCCCTTCAAAAGGCCAATGTATCTAGTGCAGCATTGTTATCTCCCGCCCACGAAGTGGGGGGGGAGATATAGTAATGACGACCGTCCGTCCGTCCGTCCCACATTTCTTGCGCGCTATATCTCAAGAACAGATTCAGCTAGGATCATGAATTTTTTACAGTTGGTCACCCTTATAAGTGTTCACGTCAAGTTCGAAGAAGAGTGACCTTGACCCCATTTCAAGGTCACCAGGGTCATTTATCTCTAAACTTCTTGCGTGCGATATCTTAAGAACCGGATATGATAGGATGAAATTTTCACAGTTGATCACTCTTGTTAGGGTCTACATCGAGTTCGAAGGTGTGTGACCTTGACCTAATTCCAAGGTCACCAGCGGCAATTCAATTTTCTTTGAATTTGTTGTATGCAATATCTGAAGAAACAAGTGAGCTAGGATCACTTAACTTTTACAGTTGATCAACCTTGTAAGGTTCTATGTCATGCTTGAAGGACCTTGACCTTGACCTAATTTCAAGGTCACCAGAGGCAGTTCATCCATCCCACATTTCTTGCGTGCGATATCTCAAGAACCAGTAAAGCTAGGATCATGGATTTTTTACAGTAGGTCACCCTTATTAGTAGTCACATCGAGTTCAAAGGAAAGTGACCTTGACCCCATTCAAGGTCACCCAGGGTCTGCCAAATATACAGTTATCTTTGTTTTAAAATTATGTGGGCGGGAGATATGGACAGCGTCAGCGTCAACTTGTTTCTGTTGAATCACAAAGCAGAGAGTTGGAACAGAGATCATCTGCCTGTAACTCGTAAACCTAATCATTTATGTTTGCTCTGGTGTTGAACAGGACTCACTTGCCTCTGAGGAGTCTAGTATGATGAAAAACAGTGTGGCATTTTGGCACATCATATATATATTTTCTTCAACACTTGTGTTTCTCTTGGCTCTCATGGAGTCCGTCACTAGAAAGATTGCATAAATGTTCTGTGCAAGTGCTGTCCATTTGCCAAACAGACCTGTTGGGAGAAAAAAGGGTGTGGGTGGGTGGAATTTGGCTATCAGTTTTGTAACCAGTTGCCAAATTGACAACAAATAACTCAATCGTTCACCTTCTAATAAATATATTCACGACAATTTTCACGTTAGCCCCATGTTAAAACTGTACTTGGTGACCTATTTTTGGGGTTACTTTGATCCAGTAATTATAGATTTTGGTGCTTGTCCAAGTTTATTGTTTTTCGTCTGCTTAGTAACTCAAAAAGTCGTTACCCAATTTGAACAACAGACTATATATGGAAAGCTGGATGTGGGACGCACATTTTGAACATTATAATTTTTTAATCCGAGTTTAAGGTCAAGGTCAAATGGCCAGTTTGAATATAGGGGTCATCTCGTGAATGCTCTGCACCCCACAATTTTTGAGATAGGCCCATATAAAGTTTAGGGCTTTTAAATTGTATAAAAATCTTTGTCAACATCAATGTTAGTGATGGCACCTACAGTATTATGTAATATGCAGGTCAAAATGTGAAAATCTTGTAACTGCAATACCATCCACAGTTTTCAAGTTAGCCCAATATAACTTGCAGGACTTGTAGGATGTATAAAAATCTCGGTCCATTTCAATATTGCTGGTGCCATTACAATATTATGCAATATAGGGGTCAAAATATGCAAATCTTGTAAATACTCTAGCATCTTTAACTTTTGGCAGATCTTCACCAAATTCAGTGGGATTGTGGGGGAGGTCAAAGTCTAAGTTGCTAATGATACTAGTGGTGCCACCTATAACTTGACAAATTGTGAGCCAAAATGTGTTTCAATACATAAAATTCCATATCTTGAAAAGTAATTGGATTCGACTTGCAATATTTATAGGATACATGGATATAAACCATGCCCAAAGCTAGAATTTTATATCAGTGACCTTGACCTAATTTTGTGAGGTCACCATGCCTGTGAATTTGGAAGAGGGGATTTTGTAATGGCTTATGGTAGGGTGTAGCTTGGACACCAATTGTAATGTCAGCACAGCACCAGACAGGCCTATGGGCATCTTGTATTACATAATCTGGGTGACCTTGATCTTCTGTCCCAAGGTCACAGAGGACATAAAGTTAAACTCATTGTTGTCTTGGCAGATGCGTCAATATACATCACAGGAATTGCACAAATAAGCTATGATTACGTTTGGAGTGAAGTGCCATCTGGCGGAAATTTTATGCACTAAATGTGATAAGCTTTATATGTTCAGAAGCCACTTGAGAACCCACAAGTTCGAAATGAACAGGTGCAATAAAGCCACAATGCCAGCAGAGTGTCAGGCTCATTGGCCTTGTGTGTTGCTGTCATTTGTTCAGGATAGTTTTTAAGAGGAGGGGACAGAGATAATCTAACTGTTGAAAAAAAGTTGTATTGGTGGATATTAAAAATTCAAGAACTTGCCTTGAAATAACCCATTGAATTTAAAGGCCTTGAAAAAGCATGGTGCAAGTTCAAGCACTGTCAAGGACCTGTATGAATCCTTAATCTATACTTTCACAGAAATTAGGAGTTCCAAATATCTTGAAAGATCTAAAAGCCCAGATCTCCAAAAATATTTGAATTAAACATACCAGATTTATAGGATGTACAGATAATGTCCAGTGCATAATGTTACATATCAGGGACCTTTAAAACCTATTTTTGTTATGTCACCAGACCTGCAAAGTTGGAACAGATAATTTTGTGATGGCAGGGTGTTGCTTGTACTTGGCAATGAGCACATTGTACATAAAACTTTACTTCGTAACCTACTTTTTGGATCACTGTGACGCAATGATTATGTGACCATGACTTACTTTTCAAGGTCATCAGGCATTTTAGCAAAGGACAGTTAAGTCAATATCTGTATAAAGAATAAGGCAAATGATATTAAATGTACCACAAATGTGTGTCATGTAAAAGTTTGATACTGCATGACATGGATGGCCTTGATTAATTTCTCAAAATCATGAAGGGAATGCTTTTCAGGAAATGATGGTTTGGTGTTGGTCATTAGATACGAAGTCAATTGAGTATTATTATTATGAGTCTCTTCATCAAATTTGAACTGTTTTGACAAAAGTGAGACAATTTTTTTTTCAGTTAAAGAAAATGCAAATTACGTGAATTCAGGTAAAATCATGAAAAGTAGTGTCTCTGATAGTGATACCTGTCTTTGTGGATAAAATGAGAGCAGCTGAAGACAGCAGCTTCATGCTTGAACTGTGCCGAGGACAGCCGTTGATTCAGTTTCTTTACTGTGCACTGAAAGGGTCTGTATTTCCCAGAAGCTTGTTCCCAGTATAACATTTGACATGGACCTCCCCCCCCCCCCCCCCAATAATCTAGGCTAGCAACAGCAACTACTCAGGTGTAGCCAATTTGGCTAAAGTGACAAATGTATGATCAATACAAGCTTTCTTACTGCCAAACTAATTTATAAAATGTTCAGTTTGTAGGGTGGTGTTATCACATGAAGTTTAAATATTTGATCCAAACTGAAATCTTGAATGTATTTAGCCAATGTGACGCAAAGACAGAAGCTATCTGTGGCCAATGTGGCTAGAAGACGGCAAATATCATTAGCCAAATCCAACTTACATTCGCTTTTAGCTACCTGGCTAATGGCAAGTGCCAGCCCAGTGAATATAATACCAATTTCTTGATTGAATTCTGCCTTTCTGAACAATCCAGTGAATACTGGTTACATGGGATTCATGGCAGAAATGAACAATTCAGTAAAAGTAAGAACATATTTATTGAGAGATCAGAAGAGTGTAAATCTTAGTACATGTCTTGGATACAAATATATTCATGTGGCAAATAAATTAAGAATACAATCTTATTGCATACCACCATTTTACTGATTCTATCCATCTGAAAAACCAAGATGGCTGTGTGAACAGCCTGTGGCCAGCTGACCATGACAGTCAATCCATTATAAGTCCCACCTCTGGTCTGGGACTGCCTGCAAGTCTTCCTTCCTGTCCAATAGGAGCCTAACAAAATCATAGTTCTCCCTTTTGTCACCTTATAGTGACAGTCGTGTGCATGACTGAATTCATAGTTATGCTGGTCTGCTGTTACCAAGTGGGGCACGCTATCATGATCACAGTGGAGGCTTAACTGTGGAATGTAACCCCACATATCCATGGAGATTTGTCAAGATTAGACAATTTGCACATATCAGCACTACAGCATGGTACCTTGCAATTGTACACAGGAATATTTCAGGCACAGTACAGCTTTAACTTGATCAAATAACTCTTTTAAACATCCCCACTTTCTTCACGTCTATACAGTTTGATATGGCTGTTGATGACCTGCTGATAGTGGTGTCCCACTTTCCGTGAAATGCTGTTCAATCTCGTCACGCGATCCTGGTGGTCAAAATTGGAAAACTAAATTTTGTTAGGTTGGTATTTTTGAAGCAATATTGGCCAAGTGGCTGATTTTTTTCTTACCTCATTTCACTCTGATAGAAGACCCGAGTAAACAGCTTTACTTGGTGTGCTCTGGGTGCATTGCACCCAGAGCACACCAAGTAAAGCTGTTGACCATCGGCATATTATTTGGAATGATGTTCCATGCAAGTTTCATCCAAAATTTTGAAAAATAATCCCTAAATTAGTAAAATACAGTTAGCAGATGACATTTAGATATAAGCGTGAAAAAGCATCATTAGGGTGGAATGAGTTAACATCCCCAGACCATGCAAAGGGAATGAGGCCAGAAAGCTAGCAGTTTTGCTCCGCTTATTTCCATAACAACCTGTACAATGCCAGGAAGATGGTTGACTTATTTCCATAGCACCCTGTACAATGCCAGGAAGATGGTGAAGAAAGCATAGCACAATTTAGACATCACTTTTATAACATAATCCTAACATTTGCACATAAATACAATCTTATCTAATTAAAAAGATTTTTTTAATGTTGTCCAAAAAATATAGATTAACAAAAAAAAAAAAAAAGGAAAAAAATTCAAACAGAACTGGAGAGTGACCCTATGAAAAAGTCAGCAGAGATCCATCGAAGGAGGCAAAAATTGTATCAGATTTTAAAAGATTGTGAACAAAGTATACTTTGATCCACATGATCTGAGTGTCAGCTTTCTACGTGTACTATGTATTACCTATATCTACATCTTATAATTTTCTGCTTTTGTCACCCATGATTGTACCTGAAATATTGTTCTACATCATTTATATCAAAATTCTGTGTAATGATTTTTTTTACTATGTATATATATATCCAAGATACACTTCCAACAAGGTTGAAGTGAATCTGGCTAGCGGTTTTGGAAAAATTGAAAAGACGAATTAGCATTGCAATCCCCACTGATTTGTATTGTTATCTTAGAATGAATACTTCAACTGACAAGTACCCAAACTGAAGTTTGTTGCAAATCAGGGATCATCAGCTTGTGAACACCCTTGTTTGACCCTGGCAGAGTTATATCTCCATGAAGTTTCAGCGCAATCTGCGTGACACTTTCGGAGAAGCCAAAAATAACAAAACAAAAATTTGTGTGGAGAAAACTCACAACACAACCTGAACAAATTAAGGTCATGGAGTCCCTAAAAGTGTCCCAATGCAATTTCAAAGCAATTAGAAAAGCACTTTTAGGAAAGATTAAAAAAGGTTTTGCCAAGAAATGGACAAAATTTCATTAAAATATCCAAAAATTAACTGGAGTTTGACCATTTGAAAAAACATAGAGATCTGTGTTACATACACTTCCACCAAATTTGAAGTGAGTTTGGCTGATGGTTTTGGAGAAGTCCAAAATGTCTTTTGTGGCTGAGGGATGGACAACAATGGATGGATGGAAGGACAACAGACAGACCCATTACATAACTTCAGCCAACTGACAAGTCAGCTGAGGTAATAAGAATATATGTATAGCATCTGATCATGGCAGGCACTCTGATTAAACAGCACAAAAAGGACAATATATGTTATCATATCCATATTATTCTTTAAAATATGTTTAAATGCAATAGATATATCCAATCATCAATAATAATAATAAAAAAATCATGACCAAGAATGTTTACATGTACATGTATATAATTATTTAGTTTATCCCACTCATTGCAAACATACTCATTGACCCTTCATACTGTCACACGACAATTGTTTAGGTGTGTCACCCAAATCTGCAGTCAAAATTGAAAGACACTCTGTTACTGATTTATCACAGTGTAATCCAGTCTTCATAGGACTCAAAAAAAAAAAAGACTGGTATGAACACATGAATAGCTTCTGAGTCACACAGTTCAAGCTTATTACTATTATAACCTAGTCATGGACTTGGTTATATACCATTTTATATTACCACAGATAACAGTGAAGTTATAAACATTTAGCTTCATGAAAGCAGGGAAATTGTCGTAATTTATCCATACAAATAACAAGCTTGAATTATTTAAGAAACGTAAAATGTGCCTTTGAAAACGTGTAGCATTTGTAATGTTTAGAATGAATACCACTATAAAATTCATTAGTGGCTCCCATGCCATAAATCGTCCTTTCCTGGAACTCTCTGACCCTGAAAACTTAAGGGGAGGAGAGAAAGAGAAAATATGCTGAACATCCTACAGTTAAACATTGTTTTGATGATATCTATATATAAAGTGGAGACCATGAATGGAGGTCCACAGCGTGAACCCTTAAAGTGCTAATCTCTGCTATAGTTGTTTTCTCATAACCAAATACCAGCATTCCTAGTCTAAAGCAAAAAACAGTCTTAGTCAACAGCTTTCCTCTGGACACTTTGCAAGCGGTGTCCCGAGGAAAGCTGTTGACTCAGTCTGAAGTCAGCACTTTAAGGGTTAAAATGCATACACCTGCCTGTAAATTTTGCCCCAAGTACATGTATATGCACCACATACAGTGAAATAGGTAATTCATAATTATTTAAGTTTTGAGTGCAAGATTATATCATATTTTGAAACAAAACAACTTTTGGAAATACATGTACATGTATGTATTGAAAAGTCAGTATTATGAAGAAATATGCATCATAATTGAGATTTTGGACATACACACATTAATGACAAAAATCGTTGGTTTTACAAAACAAGAATTAATGTTATTGACCATTCACATATGATAATGTTTTTTTTTGTTTTTGTAAATGGTATAACTCTTTTTTGTGTACTTGATGTATGTACAATATATCCCCAACAGTTTTGGCTTACTACATAGGCACATGATCTGCTACAAATACCATTTTGTGTGAGAGACCACAGACATCTTTTAAGATGCTTGATAGTATTTGTTAAATTTACTTGTGTTTTAACACTGCTTTTTGCTGATCGCTATGTTGGTCTCAATACAACAGGATTTATTACTGTATGTCTTAAATGCTACAATAAAACATGTCACTAGTGAAAGCTTTTTTCAGTTTCCCTCCACGTTGTTCTCATCAGCTAAATCTGATATGGAAGGAAACCTAGATATGATAAAAATTCCCTATCCCAGGGTGTTCACTGAAGACAGGTTCATTCTCTTTATGTGACTGCATGTAAAAGTACATTTATCCCAGGTACATGGTACATATATTAACAGCATTGCCTGCAGAGTGCCGACTAGACAGGGAAACCTGATTATTGTCCTAAAACTCAGGTCAAAGAAGCAATATTCTGTAAAGTATGCTGGCATCTTGAATTGAATAACCAACTGGGATAAACTGGAAGTCACTCTTAACAACAATGCTGTTTTTCAGTAGCTGAATGCGGTGTGGATATCTGAAGCCTATTGTCCCTGTTTACAACGATGGGCTGTTCACCTTTTGGGCCAGGTCAATAAACACCGATTGTAGGGAAATTTCACAAGATATACCTGAGATCTTTGATAGACTGTAAATGTGCAGACTTGATGATCTGATTCCTGCCGTCATATTGCTGCCAGTCTCTCCCTTACAGATTTACTATCGTATACCTCGGGTCAGCATGCTGACACTCTTTCTGTTTGTTTCCTGTGGTTCCTTGTTTGAGCTTGTCTTTTTCGGTTTTTGCTTTTCAAAGCACTTCCACAGACGCAAAGTTTCATCGGCAGCAGCACTAGCAACAGTGCTGCCATCTGGGGACATTGCCAGGCACAAAACACGTGAGGTATGCCCGGTCAGCTCTGCTACCCTTGTCATTGCTGGATATTTCCAGATAGTTAGCTGGTTCTGAGAAAACCCATGGCCGGATATAAGCTCCTTGTAGTCCTTGGACCATAAAATGGAACATACCTGTAAATTAACAACACAGTGACCATAAATCTTTTATTTTACTTACATTCCTTAGGAACCTTTCCCACCCCCCATCGCGAAAACAGCTACGAATGTGTGACGGCCGCCAAAAACCACTTCTGTACTTCATATTGTGCACAGAAAGAAGCATACAGCTGTATGTGTCCCACTGCATCTGACTAAGGATATTTAACACTTTCTTGCTTACCATAAGATTGATTCAGCAGCTTTACTTGGCAAGGGTTGGGTGCAACCCAACCCTTGCCAAGGAAAGCTGTTGGCCTCAGGCATGCTATCATTATAGGTATCATATGTAATTCTGAAGAAAAAATGTTATGTTGGCGAGAATTTTATGTCAAAAGATTGAGGCAGATGACAATTTACATCCAGGTGCTTTGGGAGTGATTTAAGTCGGAAAGGGTTAAGCCAATCAATGGCCATGGTCAATACCACTTCATCATCCACTCACACAGAAATGTCATTCCTACAAGACTTTATCATACAGTGCATGCAAGGTAAGCATAGCACAAGACCGTCACAGTCTTCCAGTTTAGAAAGCAGACCCAATTCTTAGTCATTCAGTTTGAAAAACAAGAGCATATTCTGATCTGATCACATATGAGCAATGAAGCTTGTATTGGTTTACATGTCCTGTAAACTTACTTGATTTCTGATTTCACCTTTAAAAAAAAAAAAAAAAAATTTAAGCCTCATCAGGTGGAGGGGGGAGGCTTATACTGTTTGTATGGTACATTTCTACAATTGGCAGCTCCACGAATGACCTATACCACTGAAGTCCCCTATCCCCAAGCAGTCCAAAATCACATTCATTTTTTTTTTTATTTTCACAATTTTGCCATATTTCAGTCACTATTTGCATCTCTGAAAATACAAAATTTAAAGCCAAATACTTCTATCAGGCTGCCATGATGAAAAAAATCTGGGTTTTTTTTGCATAACTTGAAAAGTTATCAACCAATTTGAATAATATATTGAGCTCTATCCAGCTGGCATCAGGGCACACAAAACCTCATAAAAACTATCCCACCAAATTTGAAGGCAGGGTCACATGGCAATTCGGAAAAAAAAAATACTGGATTAAAAAAAAATTGTATGCGCAAAATCTCAGAGATGGCTGGGGCCTGCGAGTCATCCTTCTAGCAGGATTACACTTGTACATTGAAGTTTTGCACTTGATATGTGATTTGTCACCTTGACCTATATTTTGAAGGTCACGACCTTTTCCAGTTTAATTTTTTGTCAATATTTGGAAGGTCATAACTCTGAGTTGCCCATGACCTTTGGAACACTTTTGGGCAATGTTAAACCCCCTTTTAATACCCCTTAAGATGAGGACTTTGCCCCACAAGTGAAGCCACTGTGCACAACTCCTTTCTTGCCTCCATTCACAAGAGAATGGGGGTGGGGGGTGGGGGGGGGTGGAGGCAAGCCTGCTTGCCTGTACTGTTGCTTTTAATATGGGCACCTGTCCAGGAACAAACCTCAGGTGATGAGAAAATATGAATACATGTTCAGACAGCCATAACTCAATAAATTTTAATCCAATTGTAATCACTGTCCCACTCAAATTGTAGCTATTGTAACACTGCACAATTTTGTAATTTACTTGTGACCTCTAAAGGTCAAGGTTATTTGGCCCTTTGAAATATTCATTGAGCCATAACTATTAATATTCATTTGATTTGGACCATCTTGGGGTCAAATTGTAGCTACTGTAATACTGCACAATTTGTAATTTACATGTGACCTTGAAAGCTTAAAGGTCAAGGTCATTTGGCCCTTTGAAATTTTCATTGAGCCATAACTCGGTCAATTTTAGTCGCTTTTGTACCATGTTGGGCTCAAATTGTAGCTACTGTCACACTGCATAATTTTGTCATTTACATGTGACCTCTAAAGGTCAAGGTACTACATGTATAGTGTGAGATGACTGAAGTGGGAGTGTGGGTGGGGAGAGGTTCCTCTCAACAATCAGAGATGTCTAGTTATTTCTAATTTTGCTTACTATGAATTCATTTAATTTTGCAGTGTTCTCATTTTGGGCTATTTCACTGATGCTTCAAAACCGTGAAATTAAGAACACAGTGAAAAAAGTTTTTAACATGGCAATGATAGGAATTAAAACCATAATAGTGAATTTAAAGTCTCAGTGAAATGTCCAAAATGCAAAAACCGTGAAAATCAATGCCCTTGAAAATAAATGTATTCACAGTCTGCTCATGGAACAAAATTGTGAAAATAAAAATATGATGCAATTGCATTTTAACACAGGTTTAAGAGGAACTATGTCCAAAATAAATGTAGTGAAATTGAAGCTTCAGTTAAATGCCTGAAATGCAAAAAACATGAAAATTTGTCCATTAACAGTACCTGAGAATTGGTATCCACACTATTGAGACATGCTCCAGTTGTGGCATTCCACAGGCGAATATTTCTGTCAGCTGTCCCTCCTCCACTTGCCAGGATGCTGCCCTGCCAGGGACACCAGGCCAAAGCCTGTAACAGTAAACATGAACGTCATCACTGATTTCAACATCCATTTTTTTTTTCGTTCTATGTGTGGGCAATCCCTGCAAGAT
Source organism: Hermodice carunculata (assembly GCA_964020975.1). NCBI lineage: Eukaryota > Metazoa > Annelida > Polychaeta > Eunicida > Amphinomidae > Hermodice > Hermodice carunculata. The sequence continues at coordinate 31,706,263 of OZ026621.1, forward strand.
TCAGTGATTACATGTACTGTATATACCATATTATCCCTTTTAAGTGCCCCCCATGTTTGCAATTTTTTTTTTTAAATGAGCTTAAATTGTAGACCTAAATTAGATTTCCAATAATTTACAACTTTTATGCCAGAAAGGGGGGGAGGGGGGACACCCACAACATGACAATACAGTAATTGAGCTTGACAAAAAAAAAAAAAAAAAAAAAAAAAACCATCTTAAAGTGTTCATGATGCTAATACAAACCCTCAGATATTACCAACCTGAGAAATTTATAATTTCCATATTTGTCAGTCTTACTTACCTATAGCTATCCACTACATTTGGTATATGATCTCTCAGATTGTATCTGCTTCAAAATTTTTATCCCATCATAAAACACTTTTCTGTACATGTTCCTCTAAACTGGAGGCCAATGGAGTGACCTCTAGTGGTTGATCTCCATGTCCTGTACATAATTGACTTCGGGTATTGATCAATCACATCAGTTTTTCACAATGGACTAACTTTGGCTGGGTGCGCTTTTGAGAAGTGTGTTGGTAAGTATCACTAACAAATATGGAAATGACAACAAGTTTCACAGATTTGTCTCAAAATACATTACCTCTGCACTACATTTGGTAGATTTATCAATGGGGAGGATGAGGGAGATCATTCAGACTCCAGGACAGTGGCATAGTTCTTCAAAACCCTCCACTCCAAGGAACAGAACCCCGAAATGGACAAATACATGACGTACTGACCAAATAAGACACCCCCCCCCCCCCCGATATGGTAGCCAGAGGATCCTGAGTCACATCATGGCTTACATATTGAGGGTGTTATTATGTTTTTAAACACTAGAAATGGTCCCTAAACATAGGCCAGGTCCCTCAAATGAATATCAGAGAAAGTACTGTGGGGCCTCCACTGACAGGCAGTTGTTATGTTGCTAGACACAACTTGCCTAAGGACATCCAAGAGGAGGCGATGGCTATGCCCTCATGAGCTCTAATCTGGTGCAACTGTTTGAGCTCTGGGTTCTTGTCTGCTGCTAAGCAAGTCAATCTAATTGGCTTAGTGACCCACCTAGAAGCAGTGTTTGTTCCAGGAATCTGCTGAAAGCGAAGTCTTTTTCTTTGAGGTAGACATGAGGGACGTCTACCTTTCTTGATGGGATCTGTTCTTTTAAATAGAACTTAGGTGATCAAACTGCGCAACGAGATCTGTCACGATCCTGTTGATCCAAATTAGCCCACAGAGCCTTGATGGAAAAGTCCACAATTATGTCAAACGATTTTGACATTTAGTCCTATTTGGCGATATCACTGAATCATTTGGCCATGTTGCCAGATCATTAAGCGATATCACTTAATATTTAGTGATATAGCTAAATATTTAGCGATATCTACATTAGCAATATTTCTGTGTAGTTCTCTGACCAACCTACCAAAGAACATTATTTTTTCAACAAATTTTTGTATGTAGTACCATAACTAAAAAAGTTGAATCGTCATTATTGAAAAAAAAGAATGCTATCTTTGCATAATTGCTGCATAAACACATAACAAATTACGTAATTGACAATAGTGTCATTTGATTCCGTGGCAAGTTTACTTTTCAGAAATGTATACTTTAAGGGGGTAAATATGTCAGCTATATTTGTTTATTTGAGATTTTGTAGATGTACATAATCCTGAGCTTATCCTTAGGATAGGGTAATGTCATCAGGATCCGAGTGGAGAGCTTGGGCATCATCTGATTTATCACCCAGTTTCATCATTGCCAATCGTGATTGGCACTGGCCTGTAAAGTGGCTTGAAATGCTGTGCAAAAGCCACTGACAAGGTGCCAGGGGGGTTAACATGGAGCATGACACCACCCTGCAACAGCAGTCATAGGCAGGCACTGAGCTGTATACTGACACCTATGGTCAAAGTACAAATTAGTGGCTGTGGTGTGTGAAGGATACATAGCCCTTAAAGTGCTAATCACAGCTGTAGTCATTTTCTCGTTACTGTTAAACATATAATGGTTAAAAGATTCAAATTCCTCATTAAGATACCTTTCATTCAAATACCAGCAAGCCTAGTCTAAAGCAAAAAGTAGTCTGAGTCTTAGTTTACAGCTTTAAGGGTTAATAGGAACTTAGATTGGAACGCAGGATTGAGATGATATACTCTTCCCTTTGAAAATATACATGTATCTGGGTATTTTAAAAATCTAAAAGACAGTTAACTTATTGCCAATCTCAGTCAGCTTTGAAAAAAAAAAAAAGAAAATGAATCAGGAGAATTGAAATCATTCAACTGTATCCTATAAGAAAAGGTGTACAACATGTACTAGCCATGTTACTTTTCAGTCTATGAACCTGGTTAGGTACCAATATATTACCCTAACATGCTTTTTGTGCAATTACTGTCTACAATAACCACAACTAATATACATGTACATGTATCTGCTTACCTTTACAGCTGCCATATGTTGAGTTAGGGTGTGTATTGGGGTAATACCCTGCCCTAGTGATGGACTCCAGATATTAAGCATGTTATCATTTCCACCACTGGCAAGGTACCTGCCATCTGGGGACCAGGTTAGACCACATACTTCCTGTGTGTGTGACACCAGAGTACCAACTTGGTGTTCAGCCACCCGTACATCATGGTGATGTATAGCACCAGAACGACAGCCACTAAATTAATTAAAGAAATTAAATTAAAATCACATCTATCACCTTCTAAGGCCTGTATTTTTCTGTTTTTAACAGAAACGGAACAGAATAATGAATTTCTGTCACCTCTGAAACGAAATTTGCTGTTTTGCCTTAATGTGTTTTACATACAAAGAGAACTACTGAAATGGAATTTGGAAATTTCTGGCTGGTGAAACAGAATTTCTAGTTTTTTGAAACGGAAAAATACAGACCCTAACCTTTATATGAAAAAATTAATTACCCTTTGAAATTTAAATGAAGCACTAGCTTTTGCTAAACATTCAAAATACAATGTAATATCTTCTCTGTGTAGTGTTGTTTGTGCAGTGAGGAGTAATAAGCCCTTAAGGCTTTCTTCCTCAGCGACTTTAAGTATTATTGCGATTCATGTTTTGCAGCAGAATTTTGTACAAACTAAATTTAATCATATTTCATTTAAAGTTAACAAATTTTCATCACAACCAATTGTCATCAGTATTGCACATACATGGCAATTCTATATTCATCCCCGATTTTATTTTTGTTCACTTTTCATGAAAATACAGATAAACATTTAAACTATTTGTTAAAAGTTCTAAATTGCACACATCATGGTCTCTGAAGATGGACCAGTATCACTAAATAAGGTCCACAGATAAAAATAAAAGGACTAGTGTTACCTTGTCAGTATGTAGGAGTTCCAAGATAATGCTCCAACTCTTGCTGAGTGGCCAGTCATTGTACGCACCAATTTTTGCTGAGAAACATCCCACAGCTGAGAACAAAACAAACATCATGATGAGCTGACTCCTGTAACTTTTACAGCCTCCCCCCTTCCCCCACCTGAAAAGGACCCTTTGTGAACATTGACAGAGCTCTTAAAGAACAACTGAAAAATGGGGAGGACGTCCCGAGTCAATCTTGCAATACAACAGAACTTGCAATTATGGCTTTTGTTCAAAATAAAAAACCAAAAAAAAAAAAAAAAAAAAACCAAAAAAAAAAATCTGCTTTGATATGTAGATTTTTAACTGCAGAAAGATCACAAAAAAGTGTGATTTTTAAAATGAGGTATATTGGATGCTAGGACCCAATTTTCAGTCATAATTACTTTAGAAAAATACATTGACACATGTATTTGACTCCATAAACTTGTTATGTACATACAGATGTATTTGTAACAACTGTTTAATTAGCCTACATGTACACGTAGAAAAGAATTGAAAACAAAAAAACACAAAAGTATTTACTTGCACACTTCCAAAGCTGTTGCCGACTCCAATAATACTGCCTTCCTTGATCCAGGAGATACAGGATATGTATTCATCAGAATTATCTAACTCCATCAACTGTGTGATCTCACCACTGCCTGCATTCCACAGATACACACAAGATCCAAGGGCCACAGCAAGGTGGTTGTGACAAGACCAACTTAACAGGTTCAGGTCTGTAAGGGCAAGAGAAGGAGTGTTCACAGATACATGTATATGCATGCAATTGTGGCCCATTGAATAACATCTTGATCTGGAAAGTATGGCCAAAGTTATATGTGGGCTGCTGAATATTGATTGACACTGTACAATTATGTGGAAAGGGATATTACTAATAATCACACTTTATTTGTAAACTTGTTTGTGTATGAATTCATGGGTGGGCATCATGTTCATGTGACCAGGTTAGAAGGATGTGTCCCCAGTGGTAATCAGAGTAAATTATTTAGATCCTTCAGCCACTCTCAAAATGCAGTGGATACATTTAATCTGTTTTCAATGCTGTTTGATGCACATAAGAGTACATTTTCACACAAATTTATGGATGGGATATATATATATATATATATATATGTCCCTGAAGATAAAAGTGTAGGCAGGTAATATGCTTACAGTAATCATCCAGTAATTCAGGAGCATCTAATATTCTCTCTGATTGCTGTGGGATTTGCCGCCCGGCCGGAGTACGAGGCACAGAGGAGTGACTTGAACTGTAGAGCACTTTGAGATTATTGATGGCACCTGGCGAAATAAATGGAAATGTAAACTGCTGTCTTATTTTCCTGTCAATGGTCGCCCATGTTGAATATTCAGATTAACTCTGGGCAAAAATACATATGCACTCAGAGTCAGCTGAGTAAAGCTCTTGAATAACATTAAATCTTTCAGTGCCAATCACGATTTAAGTCGATCTGCTTAAGTCAAACTAGTCTAAATTATCATTAGGATCCCAGATTCGTATTTCTTGTTAAAAGACCTTTTGTTCAAGTACCAGTATGCCTATAGTTCCAGAGAGAATACTCTAGGTCAACAGCTTTTCTCGATGCTTGTTGGGCGCGATGCCCCCAATGAGCACTGAGAAAAGCTGTTGACTCAGCCCAAAATTTGGCACTGAAAGAGTTAAAAAAGATTATATAGTATATGTACCTGTAAGTTTTACACAGCTGGCTGCAAAATTCAGGGGTATTCATAAGCTGGTACTTACGCTAAATACTTTCATCATATTAACATAAATGTTTCTTCCTTTTAAACGCAATATTGTTCCTAATTCCACAGTGCTAATAATATATAACAGTTTTTATTTCAATTTAAAACATTCCATAAAAAATTAAGTGAACCATGGTGTAAAGATAATCACAAGATGCCAATCTAAATGCAAATCTTAAACTGGATGTTATGTGAACATGTTTGATAAAATACAACACACAGATAAGTAAAAATAACATAATAAATCAAACATAAATTGTCAGACCTTCAAAATAACTGGAATACATTAACTGTAGCCTACATCAAAACAATATTAAAAAAAATAGTGATAAGTGATAAGTGATAACCCAGGAACCTTTTTTCACTGAAAGAATCAAGGATCAATGAAACATAAAATTCATTTATGACTTACATCTCATATCCCATAAGTTTGCAGCCTCTATGTCTTGAGAGGTACATGTACACATATATATAACATTTTTATTTCTTGAACAGAAAGATTTAAAAAGGATCATTACAACCCTGTGCTCTGCTGACTGAAAACTGCTGCTTGACCCAAGTGCAGACTTTGCTGCTTTACACATGTACTGTATCAGTGCTTACCAATAGCTGACGAAAAAAAAAATGGATAAATATCATCAAGATATTAACCAGTATGTCAGTTTTACCTTTCAACGTCACTCAAGGTCAAAATTGAAAACACCAAAAGAAATCCCATAGGTACTTCCCTATTAATGTTCAATAGTAACCATGGGCCATTACTGTTGTAATATATCAGATTTTCTGCATCAGGAGAAAAAGGAGAAGAAGAAAAAAAAGAAAAAAAAAAACAAAAACAAACACACCTTCAATTATACTAAACACTGTAATAGAATCTCCAATTAAGACCATCTCTGGAGAAAGACTGTTTCAATATTAAGAGCAGTAATTTATAGTTCCATTCCTGTTTATCCTCAATTAAATTCTATCCCTAATTAAGATCACATTTTATGTCCCTTCGGTGGTCTTAATAGGGAGATTCATATATGTGTGTGTGTGTATTCCATAGAAGATGCATATTTATTGCATTATTATCTCCTTCAGAAAATTGGTGAAGATCCACGAGGAGAACATCTATATGATGCAAAAAAAAAAAAAAGGGATTCTGTGTAACAGCTTTCACAATATTATGCAACACATGCCCTTGACACACGGTCCCAAAGTTTTACATCCAATACATCAAAAATTGGCATATATCCTCCTCATTTCCATATCATCTTCAGTCAGATTCTTTTCTAATAAAATTTCAAACTTCTCTTCATTAGTCCTGAATAAGTCAATAACAGCATTAACAAACGAGAAGAGAAAAAAAAAAAAAAACCGTGTCACCTGGTGGCCTAAATATGAACTAAATGACCCCAGGTGACTCTATATGCAATATCAAAGCAATTGGCCATGTAGTTAATACATACATGCACTGTCTGTTGAAAATAAAGCATGAAGTAGGTTATTACCAAGGTCAGCAGTAGGAGCTGAAAACAATTTTCATATCATTTACAGTGTTGACAAAAGCCAGGTAGTCTTTCAATGTGCAGTTATTTTAAATTGGATGGGGACATTAGAAGCTTACTTGAGTGTTGATCCCAAATATATACTGTCTATGTTTGATCGTATTATTATGCAGGATTAGTAAAATTCAATTCAGTAGTTCTTGAGGACACATCCCCCCCTCCCCCCCCGAAAAAAATCCTCCTGTATCTCCCTTGTGAAGTAGTTAGAGGCCCACCTGGGGCACACATGGTGCATAAAATCAAAGCATTCCATCCAACAGTTTTTGAGATATTGAGTTGAATGGACAATGGATGCAAACAGATTTTATTGGGGTTGTTTACTAACAGGTCAGCATAGCTTATAATGATATGTATTTCAGTAGGGGAAATAAAATTGACCAATTAATTTTCAAGTGCTTGATATTACCTTTTTTTCCCTTTTTTAAATACCTTAACTTGCAATAAGCTTTATGTCTCCTCACATACATGTATCTTTCAGGCATGAACACTGACACAGTCCTAAGCCTAAGACTAGAACAGTTTGCTGGTGGGGCTCCCTGATCAAATAACATTTGACTTTAAATTTTAAATGCTCAAAGTCCAAGCTCAGCCTGCCTGAACTTACCCGAAACACACTGGCCTGTCTTTATGACACGACTTGGCTCATCTGAAGGCATTATCATATGTTTACCACTGTTCACATTTCGCTGTGTTAATACAGATCCATGTAATGTGTGGCATGCCATGGAGATCTGTCTATTTTACCTGCCAAATTTATCACTTATCACAGGTGGCTAACAGTCATTTCAGGTACAGTTGACTATAATACACCCTTATATCCTTAAACTTGGAATCACATAAAAAAAAAAAAAAAAAAAAAAAAAAAAAAAGTACATTGGACGTCCAGAAAATACATGTGACAGTGATCTGCTCAGCAGGCCTTGAAAGTGGCCACCCCAACTTTGTCAAGCATGACTGGAAGGGTTGATTAAATTGACATGTGGTGATGTAAAATAATGGGTGCACCAGCTGTCTGAAAAAAAAAAAAAAAAAATCCAACATGAAATAGTATTTTTACACAAGTTCATTTCTAGGAGCTGAAAACAACATTCATGTCATTTACAGTGTTGACAAAAGCCAGGTGGTCTTTGAAGGCAGTAATAAATAAGGAAGATACTGTGGTCTGCCTGGACATCAGTACATACGCTGACTCATTACCTTCTTTTGCAGCAGGTGCCTTCTGCCTGAATGCTAATATCCTTGCATCCTGTGGCTGGCCTTCATGTAAAGCATCTGTCATCTGTTGTCTAAACGCAGCCTTGCGTGGACTGTCTTCTTCCTCCAGTGATGGATTCATGTTCTCGGAGGTCACCAGCATATGGTGGCTTGCTTCCATGTCCATCATGGACCGGTTTGGTATGAACCTTCAAGAAAGTCACAATGGGGATAATTTTACAAGAACTATTTCTTATATGTTGGGATTATGATAAAGATGGGTTTAATTTAATTTTTCAATTACATGAATATAAATCAATCTTATTGAAAAAGTTAAGTATTCCATTTTGCCACACAACATTTAATTTATTTATTATTGATGTAGATTTTTTTTTTTGAGCAAGAAACATTCTCTCACATGCAAGAACAAAATGTTATATTCTTCTTTTTCACAAAACCAGAGAGAAAACTTGTATAAACAGAAGATACAGGTCAACTTTGTTTGTGTTGCTTTGCATGCTTAACCCTTTCCCCTTTAAATTAAAACTGAGTCAACAGCTTTCCTTGGCATGCCATGGAAAGCTGTTGACCTGGGGCATGTGATCCTCATAGGGTTTATCTCCAATTCTCAGTCAAAATTGTTTTTCATCACTGTTGAAATTAGTTGAAAAGGCTGAAGCAGACGACATTTGACCACCAGCTGGTTTTGGTCAGTTTAAGGGGGAAAGGGTTAAGGGACCAAGAGACGCATGAAATATCTGACCTGTCTGGTTGCTTGTGATGAGGTGTGATGGGCGTCTTCTTTGGGGTCTTCCCTTTCACTTTATTACCTGGTGTTTTGTTGTTTCCAGGTGTCTTCCCTGGGGTTTTAGGGGTAAACTTGCCAGACAGAGGGGTCTTTGGTGTTTTGCTTGACGGCGTGCGGGTGCAGCTAGCTGACCGTCGCTTACTGCGCGGAGACAACCCTGCAGTGTTCATTCCTGAGCACATTTCATAAAGACTTTATGTACAATTATGAATTATGGGATTTGTACTGTAATTTTACCGATTGCTTATTGTAAATGTCTTATTTTTCATGTGAGGTATAAGAAGACATTTTATTTGTTTCCACTTCAATTAAAAAAATGAGGTCAGACTTTCTTTGCAGATACATGTAGGTCAGGTAACCATGGTAACCAAAAACATACATATCATTTTGTTTGGCCTTGTGTAGAAGCAAATTTCAATTGAAATTCAAATTCTTGTATAATCTATACTTGTGATTTAACTGACCAGATTTTCCTTAATACAGGTAATGATATAACAACTGTTTACTTCTAATTATATATAATGTATATTCTGCAAAATTTCGGGCTTTCAGAAAATTAAAAAGGCAACTTTTTTCAGTCTGAAAATGACAACACTTTCAAAATCCTGAACATCACACATACCTTCCTGGAGGGACATGGTTCGGACAGCAGTTTCCAGAGCTTTGCGTTGCCACCTCATCAATGGGCCTCTCTGTACTGGGGCATCCATTCTGATGGCATCATCTATTGCCTTGTCAAAGTTGAAGTGAGACATCTGTGCTTCCTTCCCAGTGGTGAAGCAATGAGCCTGCCAAAGTAAAGTTCCAAAAAGAAACAACTTAAGTACAAGTTACCTGCTTCCCCACACCTTGACTAAGGCTATGTATCAAATTGACAGTATATCCTAGCTGTTTGTCTCACAGCCCAACCTGAGGGGGTCCATCAGAATGTACGAACTTTTACGAGATATTTAGGAATATCCCAGGATTCATCTCAAGATATAGAAAAGCAACTGCTACAATTGTACATGCTTGCTGCCTCTAATCAGTTGGCTCTCAGTTAGTTCTTTTTTTTTTTTGGTTTCGTTTTTCTTTTTTTGTCTAATGCTTCTTGCTCTTTGTGGTACCTTTCTGTGCGCCTGTGTTGCAAGGCACAAAATTACTGGATTCGCATTATAATGATATAGCCATTTCCTAAATTACACAGTACAAGGATGTGATTAGTTTCCTTCCCATCTTGTCAAGGGAGATGGTGATCTCTGCTACCTACCCGATGACACATATATCTGTACATAAAAGCAGGCTGTATAATTGCTTAGACCCAATTTGATGAGAACTGCCAAGCCTGCGTGGGCTAAAAGGCAAAAACAATAGTACTTTGTAATTTACAGTGTTACATTTTGACAAATAGGTACAGTTTAGTTACCAACCACTCCAAAGGAAAATGAGAACAATTTAATCAAAATGCTAACTTCATAAATACAAACAGTTTGGGAAATAATTTTATATTCATGGCAACATATCAGAACTTGGTTCACTGGTTGATGCAAAATAAAATTCAATGACCTCTTTAGGACTTTGTCCAAAAACTTTAATTTTCAAGGCCTGGAAAGTACATGTAGTAAATTTCAAGGATCTGTGCAAGTCCTGTGGGCTAATAGTGGTCTGTTACAATACATGATGATATGATTGGCACTTAAATAGCCACATGGTGGCAAGAGCACTGCTTTTTGCCTTAAAGTTTCTTCTTGTGCTCGGATAAATTTTCATCAAAAGTGAATGAATTTGAAGTGTTACTACACTTGGAAAAAGTACTGCCCCTGCGCTGAAGCAATGTACACTTTATCCACTGTTTTATTGCGTCTATATTTTGCACATCAAATAATCATTGTCAAGCTCATAAGTTTCTGCCCCAATTTGGTGGTTCCTGTCTGTGATGTCACAGAAGGGATCTGACACCATACTCACTTGGAAACATTTTGTTTCAGTGTCACCTTATATACCATGGTGAGTCAATGTTGTACTGAATCTGTACCAAAAAAAAAAACAGCATGAAGAGTTTTGTTTATTTAATTTTAGTAAATTTAATCCTGGTCATCATGAGACCTGTACAGTAAAACCTCCATAAAGTGGGCACCCTTGGGACTGGAGCAAAATGCCCACATTAGGGAGGTGTCCTATTTACAGAGGGTCAGCCATTTTGGGTTGTTTTGATGAGCAACAAAGATAAGGGAGAGGGTATACGTATGCATGTGTACATGTATATAATTTACATTTACATGTATCCAGATACATGTATTTAATCCCACATGAAATAAATGAGAGAAGCAGTTTTTTCAACATTTTGCCTTAAGTTATTTCTTGAAAAAAAAGTTCAATTAAATATCAACTTCATGTACTATGTAGAAAAATAAAGTCCAGAACAGGTCCCAACTCAAGATAACCAGCAGGCGCATCAAAGTACCATACTGCAAGGTTGAGCAATCCACTGAGCTGACACTCATCCACACACCATTTTGCTTTCCAGTAGAGTCAATTGTTCTCAGCTCCACTTTGATACCTTAATCCTATGGTTAATCCACAAAGCTGTCCAAAGCTATTGTGGACTAAAACAATTGTTATGCTTTATTGATGCTGGCCTATACATGTACTGTACTCAGTTATGATAGGGGGATCACATTAGGTGGTGCACACTGAAAGAAAAATGACACTTGAAGAATTAAAAGTTAATGGTGGCAAGTCCTGATGCAAAAAATAACACTTTTACAAACTGAGATTAGATATTTATTGAACAAAATAATAGCGCCCACTTTAACATATTTTGGTACATATTTAGGGTGTCCAATGCCCAGATTAGGGAGGTGCCCAATTTAGAGAGGTATAATGTAGTCAATAGGAAAAATGAAACTGAAGAAAAGTGTCCACTGTAAGGAGGTGCTCAGTAATGGCCACAGCTTTTATATTTACTTTATTTATTTATTTCATCCCTGGGTCAACAGGCACAGGCCCAATGACAGACCCCGTAAAACCATACATATAAATACATAGTATATTATAGGTAAAAACACAATAAATACTTAAAATGTAAAGAGTGTCCAACTGTCAGAATTAACCGTAAAAGAAACTGGATACCTGTGTTTTAAAACTGACAGAGGTGGAAAAGATGTCCAAGTCAGGCACAGCGTTTAAAGTCTTGAGTGCTCTTGGCAGGAAGCTAAAATTTCTGACATTGATTCATGATCTAGGAATTAAAAACAGAGGAGTCGTTCTAACGTGTCTTTGAGGAACATATAAAGGGATTTGGGCAAGTAGATACGAACAATTGTACTTAGCGAAGATGATACCCTGTAAAAAAGTCAGATCTAAAACCTTTCTCCGCTAACTTAACATGGGTAAATTAAACATCCTGCACGCTCGTTCTTATCCTATTTCCAGGTAATAAATTGAAGTTTTAAAACATAAATATCTTATAAACCTCTTCTGGATGTTCTCAATTGACATTCAGGAGACCACACAACAGAACAATACTCAAGTCTGCTCCTTAGTAGTGATACGTAGAGTGATTTCAGGGCGCTCACAGAAGAAAAAGAACCGCATGATCTTTTTATCAGCCCGAGCATTCTGAAAGACTTTGCACATACAGCCTCCACATGATTTTTGAAATTCAAGTTCGATGTGAGAGTGACACCAAGGTCCTTGATGTCATGTATTCTTTCCAGGGTTTGATCATCAAGCATGTAGTCAAACATTATCACATTTTTCTTACAAATGAAAGATGTAGCGTGACATTTATGGATGTTCAAGAACAGTTTCCACAATACACACCACCTGTATACTCTCATCAAATCGTCCTGCAATAGAAAACAGTCATTCATACAAGTGACTTCATGAAAAAAACTTTGAATCATCTGCATTAAATACTAATCTGGCTGTGTTGTAGAACAGTTGGGAAGTCATTTACAAATATTACAAACATCAAAGGACCAAGAATGGATCCTTGTGGCACTCCTAAAGGAACATGAAAATGATGAGATGCCAAACCATTGATTGTAACACATTGCCTCCTGTTTTGGAGGTAAGAATGAAAAGGCTCGAGTAGGGTTCCGTGAAGACCATAAGCTTGGAGTTTGTGAAGCAAAAGTTGATGGTTTACCGTATCAAAAGCTTTAGCACAGTCAATATATATGCAGTCAACTCGCTTCTTTGAATCTATGGATTTTGACAAAACATCAACAAATGACACTAAATTAAAAGCTAAAATGTTTGCTGATGATACCAAGCTTTACAGTAAAGTTGAATCATTAGATGATTGTAATAGACTACAGGAAGATTTAAATAGTTTGGCTAGTTGGTCACAACAATGGCTACTTAACTTCAATGAAACCAAGTGTTATGTACACAAAATAAGACAATGTTTATACCGGTACACACTGAATAGAGTGACTTTTGTACAGGTAACAGACCAAAAAGATTTAGGTATTCTGATTTCGGAAGATCTACACCAACCGAAACATATAACTGAAATGGTCAAAAAAGGAAACCAAAGAATAGGCTTAATCTTAAAGCACTGTTTACAGTTTCACTGGGCTAGCAGATAAAAAGATAATTAATCTTTAACTTTGTATCAAGGTCTGATTAGAATCTATTTAGATCAATATTGGAATATGGGACCCCAGTGTGGAGACCTTGGCATAAAAAAGATATCTTCTCAAATGTCACAAATCTGACACATTACACTGATACATTGACTCAGGGTTGGCAGTGAAATAGCGCTTAATTGTTTGAGGGGTAGGTGTCATCATGGAGTTTACATTTCTGGTGCAGGATGTCCATTGTTGCAGTCCTTGTCAGGACTTCCCTTGGTTTGTTCAGGTGATCTAGCTGCAACTGTTTATTTTACAATCACAGGGACTGAATATAATGCCCCAGCTTGTTTCCACTTCAGTTATCCACTGGTGGGTGGTTTAACTAGGATAAGCTGTCCAGCTAGAAAGGGTACATATTGATTCAGGGGTAAGTCAAATTGTTCTTATCTGAACCTGTACTATCACAATTTAGTACTTATGGTTAGTTTGACAGGTATTCTTCTTTCATAATGAAGCTCTGCTTTTTTATAAGCAAAACTTCATGTATTTAGCTAATTCATCATTTGCCACGTTCATATATTTATTCATTGTTGTGGGTTGTCTTTGCTGAATATTTAGCTTAGACAAGCAGCCGCTACTCAGAGAGACATGTATGGGTAATAGGCTCCGAAACATGTTGAGTAGTTACCCGCTGAAGACCCTTTAATTTATTTGGGCTGATGCAGCTTATGTCAAAATTTTACAGAGGAACGTGTGCCATATGCATATAGGTTAGACAGGGACAGGTTAGCTTATGAAGAGTAAAGAGTTCGGACTGTGGAATAGGGTAATGACTTCTAGGACGTGGTTCTGGGCGAAAAGACACAAATCGATTCATTACAAAAAAAAACAGGCAAGGTGCTTGAGACTCTGTGAAAACTATGTACCGGTACAACTACCCTCATTACAAGAGAGGAGAGAACAACGGCTAGGATCTAGTAGAGACATATTTTATGTTCGGAACAAGCAGGCCTCGAACCTGCAACCTTTGGCACCAGTCGCCTAGCTGAAATGGGAAACGTACATATCCACTCGACCAAATCCCCATTTTAAATGGTCTGTATAAATCTGACCCCTGCATATTTTTCTCCCTCCCAAATCGTATCATAGAGGCCACAAATAAGAAGTTGTTCAAACAGAGGTGCACTTCTGCTGTACGAAAGTACTTTTTTCTCCAACAGTCATCAATCCATGGAATCAACTGCCATCAGATATCGTTGAAGCACCGACCCTGGCAACGTTTATGAGACGTCTAAGATTCCTGTCCTGAGGACTGAAGGGACAGATAATCGACCAAGTAACCAAGCAAGCAAGATGTTGAGGGGCAGTTATAGCATACGTTCTCTGCACTTCACTTAGCACATTAAATCAACTGGACATCAGAGTACTGGGGTATAGTAAATAATACGGTGCGTGTCCCTCATCAACTTTGAAAATTTGTTGTACAACAAAACGTTTCATCATTACCTGGATCTGTGCATTCACGAGAAGTTTGCGGCTTGCCTTTGAATTTGGTGCGTTTTCAGTCAAGCTCAGAACGAGACTCGTGTGTTTCCGGAGCTCTGCGCACTTTTCGCGCCAAATTAATGTTTTGAAGTTTGTGGCAAACTTTCTCAGCAACCAGACGTAAACAAAGTTATTCCGCGGCCTCAAGGTAAGTTCTGTCAGTTTCTGACCCGCAAATCGCAAGGGAAAGCTTTACTGACCACCGACACGGTGCACTTCCGTGTGGTTATGAACTGAGATTTCCGCAAATTGGCCATTTATTCGAAAGAATGCACATTCTATTTAAAATTCAAAATGGCGACGTCCATCGCAATGGATCTTGGCGTCAGTGTTTGGCATTAGGTGGGTAAGATTTCGACAATTTGCAGTTGATTGAGACCAACACATATATTTAATATGTAACACGATGTATCATTCTCATGAATGCGATATTTATGTTGGTAAGGGCACAGCAAATTTATCAGAAATTGCTCGATTTTTGTCGGAGCAACTGAACAATGGCGGTCGCCAGACGGCGGACTTGGCCGGACGAAAGCTGTTTCCACTTACGAGGCGGGTGCCTGGTGTTTATGGGTCACTCTGATGTAATCAGTGTGGCGCTGTGGTGGCAGAAGAGTGCCATAAGATTTATAGCCAACTTGACCTGCGTCTCCAGTTACACCAGCTGAAATACCGGCGCCCAATGTGTGAAAAAGAAACAATTTGCATAGATGAAACGGCGCAATCAAACTGGTCGCGGACTTAACATTGCAATTTAATTTTTCTCATTTGGCCACTGTATTGTACTTTGAACTTTTTATCATATTAGATAAGCCAAGGAGAACTGTGTTTTTGGAGGGTAGGAAGAGATTCTGGCTTTTGTCTCTAGGTAGTGCCAACTTCTACCATACTGTACTGCTAGCGTGTGAGCCTGTGGCGACGAGAGTGACCCATAGGTGTGAACAACACAAGCCGCGGTGCCACTTCAGGGGAATTGACCTGGGCGCATAATGTAGCAGGCCACGGGGCTGGACAGACCTTCCAAGAATAGGACTTGTTATTTCTAGCCCTTTGACTAGCGCCACTGTCTCTGCTCCCCTATTGTTTGGGGACTTGGAGGAGATGCCAGTGTGGTAATATTATGCGGTGTAACTTGAAATTGCTTCAATGGGGCAATTGATCAACCTTGAACAGGGACATATCAAGGCCTGTTTCAAAATTTGTTGCCACATCGGGAAATAAAACAGTAATCTCTGCAGAATTCAACCTGACTCTTATAATAGTTCATTTTAAGATAAATTAGCCATTTGCAAATTTCCTTAAGCCACATGAATGAAACATTAGCATTTTGCTAATGGTACCAGCAGTCCCTGCTTGCACTTAGGCAGAAACACATATACATATACATGAGCTTTAGGTTTATTACATCAGTGCAACAGCATGACAATGCTTGATGAAAACTCGAAAAAAAAACCATACTATATCAGTGCTTCCGAAATTTTTCAGGGGGTCACAAGACAGGAACTTCAGTGTAGAAAACTAGATTTTTACCAATTGTACATGTAAATTTATGAGAGTTGTGACCCTTTAGCTTTTTCTCAGAGGGTATTTCAGCTTTTGAAAGGGTAATTTACCCCCATTTGGGGGTTAACAGGAACACTGTTTATCACGCTTGAAGGTGTTACAACCTAAGGACACCCCTAAATGCCATTATACAGCTGACAGGGATATGCATGACACATAATTGGACTGCAGATTATAATGGCATGGACCTTGTTTATAGGTCCATGGGAATGTGAAGTCACAGAGCATGGTATGATTTTTCTATATGATAAGGGATGGTTGAACATTATCATCATTTTTGGTACTTAGTGTACTAAATTTCATGCCCCCCCCCCATTAGTATTTTAAAATGATTTTCCCCAAAAATCGTAGCAAAATTGCACAAAAAGGCCAAAAATTGACCATCATTTTCCAAATTCTGTGAAGTGTACAGACCCATTTAACCCTCTTCCCCCTTGCATACTGTAAGTACTAATTAAAAAATGATGAAAATGTTGAACTATTACTAAGTGTAAAAAGCTGACAGTAATATTCCATAGGGGTCATGACATGCAACCTTGCAGTACATGATGATTTGACTGAATAAAGATGCAAAGGTTTTGATATTTTCCACCAACAAGAAAAAGGACACCCCTAAATGCCATTATACAGCTTACATTGCCATTTCACACAACTATGGTTTGTGTGTACATGTATCTGAAGGTTGTAGAAAAGCCCTTTCATTTTCTAATTGGTTTGTATCTTCAGATTGTGCAAAATATAGAAACATATTCACCTGATGTGTTTCTTGTCTTTTTTCAATGATAGTTACCCCTGCACTACCATGTTAGCATACATGTACTTTCTTTGTTTTTTCCATTAGACTAAACGCCTTTAATATACTTTTTTCTGTAACTTTCCATTTCCAACCATCTGTATCATCCTTGTTTTACTGTTTTTGAAATGTATATGTACATGTACTTTCCAGTCTTGAACCTCGTCAGGTCCTTTCAAGGCATATTTATCTGCTATCTCTGACCCAATTTGTTTGCTCCTTAACAGACTCCAAGTAGACTTTCCTGCATCATCTGTCATGGCTTACCTCTTGCAGCAGCAAGTTGTTAAAATTTGATTTTACTGTTCTGTCATTGATGCTCAGCTAGCCCAATTTGCCAAGGACTGCTTCAATGCATGGAGGTGCCTCCAGAATCCTTGTACACATTTCATTTTGTACCTTTTCCATCCCTTGGATATCTCCAGCATTGATTGAAATTACATCCAGGCCATAGACATGATAGAGCATACCTGGTATTGCTACTCTATCCCATAATACCCTTGCTATGAAGGTCCTATTGAACTTCAGTGGTCCCTGTCTTCAGAGACCACCCCTTGGGTAGGTGAAAATGTGGTCTCTCAAAACAGGTGGTCTTTCATTAGAGGTATATTGACATGGAAAAATAGCATAGTGTACTGAGAGAGTGGTCTTAAAAAGATATGCAGTCTCTCATTGGAGGGGTCTCTCAAGACAGGTACCACTGTATTTATTGCTGTAGCTTTGATCATTCCCCTTGTCTGGTTAACATGAAGATGTTTAATTTTCTCTATGTGATATCTGAACATAACTGTGCCAGTTGCTTAAGCCTTACCCCAAGATATTCATAATCTGACATCAACTTCCCCAATTTCTGTCAACTGCTTCTCTGCTTCTGGGCTTTGAAACTTGCCAATGTTCCATTAATTTTCATATTCACATCTTTTTTTCTCCCAGGGTCATGATTTGGCTTTTATCTGTAGGAAGTTACAATCTCCATCTATTCCCATATTCCCCAACTATGTTTAGCATGTCTTGTAGCTCTTTCATATATTTAGCCTTGAGCACAATGTTGTCTGCAAAGAAAAGACGGTACCTTTAAAATGTGCCCCTGCTTTTATCCCTTTGTTACAGTCTCTCAGTTTAGCACCCAATTCTTTGATATACAATGCAAACAAAATGGAATACAGCACACAACCCTGTTTTTAGTCCAGTATTCAGCTGTGCATTTTCAGCCTCAACATCCCTTAGTGTTGGAGTGCAATCAACGCCCCTGTATGGAGCTTCCAGAATTTTCAGGAAGTTGCCATCGAAACAGAGAGTACGGAGTTTCTCCCACAGAGCTTCCTTGCACACCCTGTCATATGCCTTTCGCAGTTCTAGGAAAGCCATGTACATGTATACTTTTCGTTGCTTTTGCCTTGCACATTCCAAGAGTTGAGTAAGTGTAAAATGTGATCGCCAACTCCTCTACCAGGTTTACACATGCCATAATGCAGGGAAATATATAGAGAACACCCATTCTCTTCATGAAGACCAGGAGTTCCCAATTCGTGCAGTTTGTTTCTTATATGTATATATACATTTACAAAAAATAACCAGTCTTTTTGTTGTTGTTATTATGTCTCCCGGTGGAAGCCGGGGGACATATTGTTTTAGTGCCGGTTTTTAGGTGGGGCTCCGTAAGGAGACCCCCTCTCATGTACATTGTACATAGTAGACCTAAAAAGTTCAATATTTGAAAACCAGGAACTATTCCTGTCGTGTTAATAGTCCTGATTTGTGACAAGACTTTATTCTTAACATTTGATATCGGCAAAATAAACAAGACTGATACCTGAAGGGTTTAATAAGAGAAAATACTCTGTCCCCACTGGTCACAATTGCTGAAAATGCCTAACTGTTAGCTGAAAAAGCCTAACTGTGAGAATATGTCATCCGGCGAACGTATGTATTCTGGTGCAAACAAGAAACAGATTTTAAAAAGGTGCAAGTTATTTTCTTTCATTTGTGCTCTTAATGGTAACACTGGTATTACTGCTCATTGCTGATGTAAAATGTAGATATTCTTTATCGATCTATGCACATTATCAGGACCTTTCTGTTAAAAGAAGTTCCGTATCTTGCTTGTATTTGTGGGTGAATGTGACCTCAATTCTGTGAACACCGAACTTTTGTCAGCTCAATGAGGCTCTCCGTAGGTTTTTGCATATCCAGACAGTTACCAGTCTGAACACGTCCAAAGATGCATCAGACGGAAAAAATCCATTGAGCATTTGTTACAGTGATCTAAAAAGTCCACGAGAAAATGTAATCAAGTTATCACTTCCCCTTACAAGTCTTGTGCAAGTACGCTGTTTTGGCGCAATAACAATATGTAAGTGCTTTAAAGTTGCATTCCGCGATATTTCATACACGTACCTATCCACGTAATTCATCACTAATCATGCGTCGAAGGACCGTTGTGCCTTCGTTTTGGTCAATAAACATGATATTTTGGCGGCAAGAAAGAGTTTTTACATTCGACCATGCAAGTGTTGTTTGTAACGGCATTCGGCCATGCACAACGGTTCTAGGGCAATTCCTCGCTGATGAGAGATATATTTAGAACCAGTTGGCTCTCGCCGGTCACGTGGCGTGCGCTATATTGCGAGAGCAAAGCACAATTGCATGCAATCTCCACGTGCTTGCAGAGCCGTCTGCGGAGACAGAGTGAAACTGTGAAATACCACTATTTTTTTGGTCGTCAACGAGAATAGAATTTTTCATGTCATTAACTGTGCTTGATCATATTTTAATCATGCATGTTCATATCGCAAGACTCAATGATAAATGGACGAGTTTGTACGCTCATCGGTGCCTATGTTGTTTGTTCAAGCCTACGGCCTTCGCATCGTTCGAACTTGAAGACGACGGCATGCAGTCTTACATAATGTTCCGGTGTCAATGACAATGTTTGACACATTTATTGACGAAAAACAGCAAATAAAGCTTTTATGTATGGTGTTCATTTTGACGCTAAACTTGTGCATGTTTTTATAAATTCAAGTCGCGATCATTTGCTATGGATTGTGTTTGTGTTCAATTGGTATATATTTTGATAGACATATTTGTTTGCGTTAGATTACATACGTGTGGAAAACGAGCAAATGAGAACACACATGGTCGCAAACAATAACACATGATTGTCATCTTCACCGTTCACTGCAAATACAGATTCAACTTGGAACATATTGACCTCAAATCTCAGGAAACTAAATTTTTATGCAGTGAAACAAACGTCGTTTCCAATTTCAAGATTTGTCTATAATTTGGTACCAGCAGTTCTAGGATGCAGGTACCTCCGTTCCATTGGTTATTAATGTTACAGCAAAGATGGTATAAAAAGCCGTCCTTGAGGGTCGGTAAGGGGTTTCTCGTACTGGCGTACTGTTTTTGTTTTTGTTTTTTTTTATTTATTTATTTACCGTACTGGAAGCCGTCTTGTTTTACGTACTTCGTACTATCCAAAATTTTGAAAGATTTTTATTTTCCGTACTGCGTACTCTAGAAGAATAATTACCTGTACCAGCGTACCGAACCCCCCCCCCCTTCTCCTTGGTTACAGTGAGCAAAACACTATCTTCATGCTTATCTGCAGAGAGAGAGAGAGAGAGAGAGAGAGAGAGAGAGATTCCTACCAAAAATTTTGTTTTAGGATGTTTGTTTTATTGACGATGCACTGCATTCGTAACAAATCAAAATCTGTATTTCGTTTTTTCTCTCTTTCTCTTCTTAGATCTTGTCAATATTATCGTCTGAATAATTTTCCTCGCGGTGTTCCTACCAACTCTACACTATAGTAGATTGTTCCAATGCAATTAAGCAATCATATATTTCGAGTTTGCATCATGGTATGATACATTTGAAATCCTCAGTATTTTTTTTTTTTCATCGCAAATTACCAAAATAAAAATGCGAGATAAAAAACAAACAAAACAAACAAACAAAACAAAAGAAAAACAAAAAAAACAACAAAACAAAACAAAACAAAAACAAAACAAACAAAAAAAAAAAAAAAACAAGAAAAAAAACAAAACAAAACAAAACAAACACACACAAAACCCACAGCAGATCTAGAAAGGACCAGATGAAATTCTGAATTACTTGACTAAAATGTTTTGTTTGGAAAAAATTGTTGATACCTTAAGTTTATGAACATCAACTTTTGTTCTGCATATGACTTACAAGAAAGGACGATAGATAATTCTGTGCTGGAAGCATGTGCAGAAAAATGGGATGTTATTTAGTTGGACTTGTGTGTGCGTGTTTTCGGAGAATGTATACGGTCGCGACCGATAATAGCAGATAGATATGGCTGAAGCAGTGACCAAAAGAGTGAGAGAATCAGGCTTCTTTGTATAATAAATTTTATGTTTCGAAACGTACAGTTCCTCATCAAATTTTCATGTCGCATGTGCCATTATACCGAACACAGTGTGACACCCGAGGACCCGTTCAGACCGTTGTGCAGTATACCGTTCTGTCAATGGTGACAACGTTCAAAGCTTGTTCTAATCCATTGCAAATGCATTTGGCTAGTGTGGTACACAGCAATGTGAAATTACAAGTACAATTCTTTCTAATTTTTCAAAATAAATTCGTTATATTGTCGTCGAGAAATGTTGGTAAAATTCTCTGTCGGACGAGGCTCTGAACAACGTATTGCAACTTCCCACACAAGTGGCATGCAGACAAATGTCTTAAGAAAGAAACTCACACATTATACCTTGCACAATCTTATAGAAATACAGAACTGATAAAGTCAAGTTCATGAGAAAATTTTATGGTGCCCCTAGGAAAATTGATGACGAATAGAATAACATAAATCTTTGACATCGTAGACAATAACAGCTTGATAAGTAGCGGAGGTCGCGGGCACGTCTTCCTCGCAATATGTGCAGTCAAGAGCTGCCGATGCAGACAAAATTTTATCTCGAAGTTAGCGGGAAACGTAGATAATATGCCCATTTGTTTGTTGTTTTTTCTCTCTCTTTGTCTCTGAAGTTGCCGTCGTCTTTACTGATCTTAATTAACGGCACTTTTGTCCCATGAATTTGATTACCTAGCCACTCTTCCCCCCCCCCCCCAAAAAAAAAAGAAAAAGAAAAGAAAACTTCATCAAGCTGGAGCGGTTATAATATAATAATGATATTCGGATTCAATCTCAATTGATTACAAACACGACTGATCAAGTATCCATGACGACTTGAATATAACGACTTCAAAGAAATGGGCGGCTCCTGTGATCTTTGATTTTTTTTTTTTCCGGCACGTGCGACAATTGGGCACAGCTCTGAACGTCAGACCTGTTCAGAATGAATGTAGCGACATCTTCATCACTTGCTCGCCCAAGGCTGACCTTGTCCTTCTTTTACAACCCGCTATCGCTCCATATTTTCAACACCGATGGAAACTGTGTGTGTCTGTCTTATTTTGTCACGCGCGGCTGGGGCACGTTTCTTTTCGCTGTGAGTAGCGTAATTTAAATTTTCTTGGTCGCACAAGCAGACGAAAAGCCGGCTCAGACGGAAAACATAAGATGTACGCATGCGCGAGATCTGTATGTAAATGACCCAAATGACGTTGTCCAGGAATTCCCTGCCGCACTCTGTTTGAATATTCAAGTTCCATCGGTGGAACCAGAAGAAGACTTGAGGATTACTCGGTAGTTTCACAAGTAAGTGTGTGTTTTTACCTCAGCTGACTTGTCAGTCAGCTGAGGTTTTGTGAGGGTCCATCGTCCGTCCGTCCGTCGTCCACAATTCACATTTTCGACTTCTTCTCAAAAACCGTCTGCCAGATCCACGTCAAACTTGGTGCAGGTGTGCCTTGGGTGGGTCTCTACCAAGTTTCTTCAAATGGTCACGGTCTAGTGATTTTTGGATTTTTTTATGAATTTTTTTGTTCTTTTTTGGGTAAATCTTAAAAAATTTTCTTCTCCGAAACCGCTCTCCCAATTCCTTTGATATCACACAGGAACACTCCCTGGGACTTGTAGTTCTTAATTTGTTCACTAGGTGGCGCTGCAATTTTTTTCTTATTTTTTATGAATTTTTGTGTGTTATAGCTATTTACGACTTCTTCTCCAGAACCATCACTCAGATTAAGCTGAAACATGGTGAATATGTTCCTTGTAGAAGGGTCAAACAAAGTTGTTCACTATGTGGGAATGCTGCGGATTCCTGATTTTTAAGGATTTTTTCAATTCTGGTACTTGTCGGTCAATGCAGCTTTCCTATTGATTACTATGGAAGTCAATGGGCATTCTAATGCTAATTCACATTTTCGCCTTCTTCTCCAAAACTGTCATCCAGATTAACTTCAAACTTGGTGGCAATGTACCTTGGGTGGGTCTCTACCAAGTTTGTTCAAATGGTCACGGTCTAGTGATTTTTGGATTTTTTATGAATTTTTTTGTTCATTTTTGGGTGATATCTTAAAAAATATTCTTCTCTGAAACCGCTCAGCCAATTGCTTTCATATCACACAGGAACACTCCCTGGGACTTGTAGTTCTTAATTTGTTCACCAGGTGGCGCTGCAGTTTTTTTCTATTTTTTTTAATGAATTTTTGTGTGATATAGCTATTTTCAACTTCTTCTCCAGAGCTGTCTCTCAGATTAAGCTGAAACATGGCGGATATGTTCCTTGTAGAAGGGTCAAACAAAATTGTTCACTATGTGGGAATGCTGTGGATTCCTGATTTTTAAGGATTTTTTCAATTCTGGTACTTGTCGGTCAATGCAGCTTTCCTATTGATTACTATGGAAGTCAATGGGCATTCTAATGCTAATTCACTTTTTCGCCTTCTTCTCCAAAACCGTCATCCAGATTAACTTCAAACTTGGTGGCAATATATGTTGGGTGGGTTTCTACCAATTTTATTCAAATGTTCATGCTCCAGTGATTTTTTTATTTTTATTGAATTTTTTTGTTCTTTTTTTTGGACAAATCTTAAAAAACCTTGTAAGTCAATGGGCATTCTAATGCTAATTCACAGGACAACTGACAAGAAATTTACTGTTTACTTGATAACTTGAGATCTGTTTTGAGTTAGCTAAACATGTTAATTATTCTGTATGAAGGTCATGCTGAGACAGTACATGAATGACCTTGACCTCGTTTGTATGGTCACAGTGCAACGTACATCAATTTTACTCTTCATTATAACTTGAGAACTACTTGAACTTTGATGTTGCACATGTAAGTGTTCTTCTATAAAGTTCAGACTTACTCAGTGCATGGTGTCCTTGATCCTTTCCCAAGTTCATAGAGCTGCAAGTGTGATGAATGTCAAGATCAGCTGAGGCACGGGCTGCTCACACAGCCATCTTGTTCATATTTCGTTGTTTTATATTGTGTATTTTACACGAGCGAAGATGTGTTTGTATAAAATTTGACAGGTTCCCTGCCACTTGCGGTGTCATCGCATCAATGTGGTATCCACGTGGTCATTGCCATGTTGACCATCACATGAACATTATGGCAATGTCGCTCATCACGAGCACATGCTTATGAATATCAATGCATTGCTCACAAATTAAACTTGATGTGTGTTTTGAAATCTTATACTGAGTTGTTATTGTAGGTCACTTGGTCTGCTTAATGATTGCGTTCAATTGATTGTGGGATTCTGAGATGAATCAAGATCTAGGTCATGGATCCGAGCGAGAAGTGGATGTTTGTAAACATTGCCATGCTGAGACTGTCGACATTTTCAGTTCACGTTTTGAATGACCTATCACTCAGTGCTGTACTCACTCAACCTTGCGCTCGATAAGGCTACTTTGTTTGATGCTAAAACTTTTTTTTCTTCGATTGATATACTGTATAGGGAAACTGTGCGCCAGAACAGTCATGGAGAGATGGGAAAAGTTGTGTTTTAATGGGAGGGAAAATGGCGTCAGTGAAAACTATTATTACAGCAAAGCAAAACTTATATAATTTAAAAGTTGGTTTGATTCATTTACATGTTGAGCTTTAGATTTGTCACATCGTAATCATACATAACTTGCCTTTTTTGAACGATCTGAATAGAGGTTGAAATGTATGTATGTATGTATATATATATGTATGTATGTATATATATATGTATATATATATATGTATATATATACATATATATATATATACATACATACATACATATATATATATATATATATATATATATATATATATATATATATATATATATATATATGCATATATATATATATGCATATTTTAAGTGTGATTAAAACCCCATCTTCAGCTGGGATTTTGGTGTGATTTTTACCTCAGCTGACTTATCATTCAGCTGAGGTTTTTTGAGGGTCCATCGTCCGTCCGTCGTCCACAATTCACATTTTCGACTTCTCCTCAAAAACCGTCAGCCAGATTCACTTCAAACTTGGTGGAGATGTGCCTTGGGTGGGTCTCTACCAAGTTTGTTCGAATGGTCACGGTCCAGTGATTTTTGGATTTTTAATGAATTTTTGTCCTTTTTTGGGTAAATCTTAAAAAATCTTCTTCTCCGAAACCACTCACTCAATTGCTTTGATATTACACAGGAACACTCTCTGGGACACTTAGTTCTTAATTTGTTCACCAGGTGGCACTGCAATTTTTTTCCTAATTTTTTATGAATTTTTGTGTGTTATAGCTATTTTCGACTTCTTCTCCAGAACCATCACTCAGATTAAGCTGAAACTTGGTGAATATGTTCCTTGTAGAAGGGTCAAACAAAGTTGTTCACTATGTGGGAATGCTGCGGATTCCTGATTTTTAAGGATTTTTTCAATTCTGGTACTTGTCGGTCAATGCAGCTTTCCTATTGATTACTATGGAAGTCAATGGGCATTCTAATGCTAATTCACATTTTTGACTTCTTCTCCAAAACCGTCATCCAGATTAACTTCAAACTTGGTGGCAATGTACCTTGGGTGGGTTTCTACCAATTATGTTCACGTGGTCATGCTCCAGTGATTTTTGGATTTTTAATGATTTTTTTTTTTTTTTTTGGACAAATCTTAAAAAATCTTCTTCCCTGAAACTGCTTACCTTAATGCTTTGACATCACACAGGAAGACATCTAGGGACTCCTTGTTGTTAATATGTTCACCAGGTGGCGCTGCAGTTTTTTTCTAATTTTTTTGTGAATTTTTGTGTGCTATAGTTATTTTCGACTTCTTCTCCAGAACCGTCGCTCAGATTAAGCTTACACTTGGTGGATATGTTCCTAATGGAAGGGCCAAACAAAGTTGTTCACTGTGTGGGAATGCTGCGGATTCCTGATTTTTAATGATTTTTTCAAGTCAGCTCCTTTGGGGTAAATTCACCTTTCCTATTGATTATCATGTAAGTCAATGGTCATTCTAATGCTAATTTACATTTTCGACTGCTTCTCCAAATCCATCATCCAGATTAACTTCAAACTTGGTGGCAATGTACCTTGGGTGGGTGTCTACCAGGTTTGTTCCAATGGTCATGTTCCAATGAATTTGGATTTTTTTTGTGATTTTTTTTCAAAAATCACTACAAAAGTTTTAATAGGAAAACTTAACATAGGAATTTCTTGTAATGGTCATAACTTTAATAATATTGACCAGATTTACTTCAAACTTGGTGGGGATGTGCCTTGGGTGGATCTTTACCAAGTGTCTTCAAATGGTCAAGCTCTATTGATTTTTGGATTTTTTATGAATTTTGTTGTTTTTTGGGGGGGGGGGCAAACCTTCAAAATTCTTCTCTGAAACCGCTCACCCAATTGCTTTGATATCGTTCATGGACACTCCGGGGAACACCTAGTTCCCAATATGTTCACCAGGTGGCGCTGCAATTTTTTTAAATTAATTTTTTTTGTATGGATTTGCTATTTTTCACTTGTTCTCAGAACCATCCCTCAGATTAAGCTGAAATGTGATGGATATATTGTTGTGGAAGGGTCAAACAGTTGTTTACTAGGTGGCACTGCTTTGGATTCCTGATTTTTAAGGATTTTCAATTCGGGTACTTATCGTTCAATGCAGCTTTCCTATTGATTACTATGTAAGTCAATGGGCATTCTAATGCTAATTCACAGGACAACTGACACGAAATTTACTGTTTACTTGTGTCCCTCCACCACAAAATCAGGCATAAGGGCCCCCCTAACACATATGGAGTTATATACATTTTCTGAAAGCCTAAGCTCTGGGCTTTCTAATAATGTATAATTTAGGGCTGTAACTTAAAAATTCATAAAGTTATGGGCGTTCGAAGTCTGTCATATGAGCAATCACAAATTGGAGAAAATCGCATTTAAAGTTTTGGTACCCATTATATTCATTATCTCCCTAGCAACGTGCATTAATTTTCACTCAATTGATCTGAAACTTGGCAGGCATATATAACAGAGGCTATTCATCAGTTTTGTAAAGTTTCTTAAAGTTCAGTTAAGTACTTTGAAAAATAATTGACCTTGAAGAACATGGTCAAATTTGTAATTTTTAATAATTCATTATTGTCCGCTAATCAAAATTAAAAAAATTGAAACCCACAGATATAAACTTTCTTTTGGTTGACCTTACTATTCTGTACATCCAATACATTCTTACATGTGATATATATATATATATCTGCCATACAGATCATTTTCCTATTATTGAAACAAGAGATCAAAATATGAACAGAATAATTTTATTGCAAGGCGCCACTCACGATGTTGTCAAGTCGCATTATTCCTTGACATGCCAGGTAACTCCCACAATTATTCCTTTGCATGCCAAGTAACTACCACAACTAATAATTATGTACAGGCTTTTTCTCTGTGTCCATGTTTATAAGCCTTTCATTCAGTCATTCTGTAGTCACATTGACCAACAGCCTCACGTGGCCCTGGAAAAATGGAAATGTTGATTTGCATGATCACTTTGGATGGAGTACTGAAAGGGTAAGTCTTTCACATTTTCTTTATCATTTCATTTTATTCACTATTTTCATAAGTTTTGTTTTAACAGTCTCAATTTTGTTATTGTACACCAAGGCCAGTCTGTACTAATGGTCTCGCCCACGTCCCCTTCCACGACCACGGCCCCTTCCACGACCGCGACCATAGTTGGATGTAGCAGGGCTTTCACTGTCAGAGTCCTGAATTTCAAAGGAACTGTCCAAGTTACTCATTTCACTGTCACTTGTGCTGGACCTCCTTCTCTTCCTTGAGCCTCTGGCTGCTCCCCTACCACGACCCCTCCGCTGGGGACTACTTTGGTTGTCTGGAACCGCAACTGAAGTTGGTGGTGGGCACATGACATCTTGCCATTCCTCTGCCACAAACTGGCGTATGTTCTTGAACAAGTACCTCTGCCGCTGAATATCAAGGCCAGGAGGGGGAATGGTTGCTGCTGGTGTCCTTGGCAAGTCACCTGCCCTGGCAAACAGCTGGAACGCCACCTCTGGTGTGTCTGAAAATTCCCTGGCAAACACCATCCCCGGTTGTTCCGCATCAAAGCTGCAAGAATAACATAACAGTTATCATAAAATAGTATTGAGAATTTTTTCATTATACATATTCATACTTCATGGAATTATTCAAGCTGTAGAAATACAGTGCAGATAATATTTTAATGTCAATGTGAGTAGAAGGACTTCTACAGCATCACAAATCCACTGACTTCATCATAAAATATCCTGCAAACTGTGAGTTACAGAAAAACATCTTCATACATGTATAGTATAAATAAAAAGGTGTATTCTGTCATTGAAGCATTTATAAGCTGAAAGAATATTTACCGGAAATGATGGAATTTCTTGATGCCTTGCAGGGTCTTGCCATGGCTGCTGAGGTGGGTCTGCCAATCACCGACGGGAACGTTGCTGGTGCCATCCTCTGTCCCTACAAGCTGCGCCTGGTTAACACAAGCACTCCCGTTCATCACAGATGCCAGCTCTGACAAAGATGAAATCGCATGACGCCGAAACGCCTGCTTCAAAAGCCCAAAACACCAGTCGGGAGCAAACTTGGTGTGTCCTGCGACCAAAAAGTTGAGACTTATGGACTTGTGGAGCCCAACAGCAACTCTCCATGCCAAGTACCACAGGACAAAACGGTTCTTGTTTTGTCCTGAGCAGTTGTCACAGTGGAGTTGCAAGTTGGTTTCCCCAAGTCCATACTTCTCAAAAAAGAAATGCAGGTAGGACACAACCGCGTTTGAACCCTTACTGATGCTATGGGCCTCATCCACCAGGAAGTTCACCTGTCGTGGAATCCCCTCACAACATACGCCAAATATACCACACTTGCGAGGCACAAGAAAGTATACAGGCCCTGGCTGCAGAGGATTACTTGGCAAGTGCACTTGCTGGGCGAAGTCAAAGCTGTAGTGCATGGTCATGCTGCGGCTACAGGGGGCACTAGTCTGCAGCTCTTCAATGCCTTGGGCTTGGCATGTCACCTTAGCCTGCTGAACCATCTGGTTGTACACCGACCTTTCAAGCTGTGTCACCCTGAGATGTTCTTCTGCCCGCAGAAGTCTTAACGACTTGTCCTCTTCTGACACATTGGCGCTGCGGAAGATCAACGTGTTGTTCTGCTGGCATGTCCAGCAGAGGTCTGTCATTGGCCGACATGTCACTATGAAGGGGACCAACTGTTTCCACAGGCTGCGGAAGCTGCTTTCACCAACAATGCGGTTGCCTACAAGTACACAGAAGGAAAAAAGAAACATGAGAACAATTTTTGGACCATTTTGTATAAAAATAATAAATGATACTACAAAGACTTCCCTCTACTTGAAAATATACCTGTGATTACATTTTGGTAGACAAACATAATATTTGATCTTCAAGTCATGAAAAAAGTGTATCTTTAATGACATTTTTAATCATCTATCTCATGAAAAAGTGACATGTTATATCTAATAAAGTTGTAAGTTATCAATTTACTTCATTTGTGCCTTACCTGTACCTTCTTGTGCTTGTCTGTACTGTTTATAAACATGTACTTTGGTGTGGGAGGATGGCAGCAGCTTAACATCATCCCTCTTAAACCCTGGTACTCTCCCCGGAAGTAAAAGAGCGTTGTTGTCCGCATACGTCTTAAGAAAGGCTACCACTCGCTGCACATCTTCCAGCATCAAGGACTTCTGGTTGCTCTTTCTGCCCCCCGTCTTCTTCTCTTTGGGCGTTAATCCCTCTGCCCTGTACCACTTCTTGAGTGCTGTGAGACGAGTTTTGCTGATACTGGACACAAGAAGTAAATAAACACTCAGAAAACAATAATTGTCTTTTTATATCAGTCAAACAACTTATCAAAATAAATAAGTTAACATCAACTCTAAAAATTATACCATAATATTTTTTTGTCTGTCACATGTTCTGGAAGTTAACATCAGTAAGAAAATCAAGTTTTCAAGATGACATGCCCTAGGTGCAAATTAAGTTTAATTTGCTGGCATAAAGTATTTTATTGAAGACTTTTCATTTCAAATAATCTCTTATTCAAATCCATTTAATAGAATTTATTTACCTATGAAGGAAACGGAATGTTTCGACACAAAGTGGCTCTCCATCCAGCCAGTATTCACATCGTGTCCTCTTTCTTGTTTTCTGTTCCGCCCTTTTGGAACACTTTGTTTTGTCCCCCTTGCTCATACAGCTAGAGATCTTTCCTAGCATGACCAACATCTGCTCACCTGTGAATGAAAAACAAAATATTGTGACACTGTTTTGTAACACCTAAAATATTTGGTCTGGCATGACAGTGAAATAAAGGCACATGAAGGGATAGAAAATGTTAAAAAGCAAACATTTGTGCCCATTTTCAAACATTATAATGTTTTATAAAAGATATAACAGGGCATTAATCAGTAGAATGTATACCTGAGAATGGAAAACAAAATATTTTGACACTGTTTTATAAAACCTAAAATATTTGGTCCCCCATGACAGTGAAACAAAGGCACATGAAGGAATAGAAAATGTTAAAACGCATAAAGTTGTGCCCATTTTCAAGCATTATAACTTTTTATCAAAGATACAACAGGGAATTAATCAGTAGAATGTTATTTATTTTAGTAGAAAGATTAGAAAAAGTGTACACAAGTATCCTCAAACATTTGTCTTAAATTTAAATCTGTTTGACTCATTGATAAAAGTTCTTTAAATCATACACAGATCCGCAGTATTTCATTGTTTTGCTGGGCCTACTGTATCTTTCTTTTCCATCAAATGTTTTACCTTACTGCATTTCACTAAACATTGCATTCAGTTTCTGTATAGTAAAGCACTTTCTTGTGCATAATTAATTCTGACCACAAATTACTTAATTTTACTCAAATTACTTACGTGGAAGAAGGCTCATCATTTCCAACCTGTGTTGCACCATGTCCTCGGGGGTATACCTGGTGTAGCATGGCTGTCCATCATTGTGTTTACAAGTACATCTGGAAAATACAAAAGCAAATGGTGCTATACTCTGTTTTTAAATTTTGTTGGTAATGATTATCTCTTCAAAACCATTCAAAGGGATTTAGGCCTGAAGGGTCCAGAAGTGAAATAATTGTAGATTTTCTGTGTAATATGCACCCACAGGTCCCATAGACTAATTAATTTCAGCTTGTCAAAAGAGAGTATGTGGTTTCAAGCCTACCAGTCTGCATAGCTAAGACAGCTGTAAATAATTCAATAACAGAAAATTCCCATTTCTATAGTCAATAATCATTGCAAAAACAAACCACACATCAATGAGAGAACATTCAGACAAACTACGAATTGATATTATTACATGTACTCAATCACTACATAGCCTACATTCCTGAAATTGCATGTTCCTTGACTTTGTTTACATCATTCATTTGCTCTCCCAGTATTGTGAATTGTTGCTTAGTCATTGAACAACGTTCATCGCGGTAAAAGCCAATATTTTTTCTACTTCTGATCATTCATTTCAGCAGAAAACATATCACACATTGGTTTGAGTGATAACTGCAACATGTGCAATCACTGTTATTTCACACGCACGCAAAACTGATGCGTTTCTGAAACTCGTCTATCTTGTTTACATCGTTCGCTCCCTGAACTTTATCAATTATCGCCCAGGCATCGATCGCGGTACAAGCCACTATCGAGGCTACTTCTGTTACCTGTTTGGCGAAAGTTTACCCAGTCGATTGTAAATATGTTTCTTGTTAAAAGTCTTATAGAAAATAGGGCAATAAATACCTGAACTCCGCAGCTTTGGCGTGTTCTTCATCCATGTCTCTGATCGCTTTTTCCGTATTCGAAGTCGTTAATACCGTCTCTATTGCCTGGTCGTCTTCCACCGTTGTTTCCGTGTCTGAATCGTCATCTGAATCCTGTTCCGTGATCTCTTCCGTGTCCGATGTACAGTCCGAGTCGTTTCCATCATTTGTGAAGTAATCCAACAATAATTGGTCTAGATTTTCTCGATCTCTTGAGGAGGCATTCAGCAGCTTCGCAATGTCTGACGCCATCTTGCTGACTGAATAACCGAGACACTAGGATATGCGCATGCTCAGCTGTGGCATCATTCGGTTTAAGCCAATGACAGCGTTCATATCATCTAAGCATGGCAACAAGGACCATTTGTTTACAGAGAAACGGTTTCTTTCGGCTTTTGTGATTGGTTGGCTTTAGATTTCTTTTGCGGGAAAATAGAACAAAGAGAAAGAGGGGATTCCCAGCTTTCTAATGATGTAAAACACACGGGGAGTCCCCGCAAAGCCGCGGAATGAACAACGGAGGAAACCAGGCAAAAAAGCGAATTTCTACAGATTGTTTTTGTGAAGTGGGACGTGACATTTTAATTGCCTCTCACAAATTGCTTGAAATAATGCCTTTTGGCATAGTTTTCATGTAAAATTTCAACGGGAACATAAAGTAAACATGTGAAACAAACAATTTCTGAATAAATCTCATTTTTGATAGCCGACCCCAATTTTGACCTTTTTGACCCATACTGTGGAATCGCTATGTGCGACTTATGCCTGATTTTGTGGTGGAGGGTCACACTTGATGTCTTGAGATCTGTTTTGAGTTAGCTACACATGTTAATTATTGTGTATAAAGGTCATGCCGAGACAGTACATGAATGACCTTGACCTCGTTTCTGGGGTCACAGTGCAACATACATGAATTTTACTCTTCATTATAACTTGAGAATTACTTGAACTTTGATGCTGCACGTGTGGGTGTTCTTCTATAAAGGTCAGACTTACTCAGAACATGGTGTCCTTGATCCTTTCCCAAGTTCATAGAGCTGCAAGTGTGATGAATGTCAAGATCAGCTGAGGCACGGGCTGTTCACACAGCCCTCTTGTTTAAGGTCCATCTTCCTGCATACCCTTGGAATGGAAAATGCCAACCTGTATGTATTAAATGTACAGGGTGGCCTTTTACAGATCAAGGGTAGAAACTAAACCAGAGGAGAAGCACTTCCAGTGATGAGGGGGCTAACAATTCTGTTTCTATTTTGCACCACCTGACTAAAGTGTACTGGAGCTCAAATGAAATAATACAGTGAAAACTCAAAGTGACACTCAGTTATCTGACATATTCATTATAATGACACAAATTTGAAGGGACTGAAGTTGTTGTTCCTTTGTTTTTTGACTCATTAATCTGAAATATTCAGATATCTGACTCATTTTCTTGGAAAAAAATAGTGTCATTCTTACAAGTTTTCATTGTGCCTGCTATGTGTTGACCCTGACAAACATTAAAAATGTAGCAATCAATAAAGCAGACTTAGTGACATACAATAACAACTCAGTATAAGACTTCAAAACACACATCATGTTTAATTTGTGAGCAATGCGCCGATATTCAAAAGCATGTGCTGATGGTGAATGACATCGCCATAATGTTCATGTGATGGTCAACATGGCAATGACCGCGTAGATACCACATTGA
Organism: Hermodice carunculata; assembly: GCA_964020975.1. Taxonomy (NCBI): domain Eukaryota; kingdom Metazoa; phylum Annelida; class Polychaeta; order Eunicida; family Amphinomidae; genus Hermodice; species Hermodice carunculata. Next base: position 31,740,336 of record OZ026621.1, read on the forward strand.
TGCGATGACACCGCAAGTGGCAGGGAACCTGTCAAATTTTATACAAACACATCTTCGCTCGTGTAATATGTACAAGGTAAAACAACGAAATATGAAAAACACGCACTTACTTGTGAAACTACTGAGTAATCCTCAGGTATTCTTCTAGTTCCACCTCTTCGCAGTGGCTTCAGCAACAGGTCTTTTCATACGTCACTGTGGCTGCTTTACATATGTCATAACACATTATGCGTGCGCATAAACGATCTCCAAAATACGCTCACTCCCACCCTAGAAATAAATTTTTGTTTGATCATACACAAACCTACATGTATTGAAATGTTAACAAAATATTCATATTATGCCCGGTAAATTAAGGTCTTACAGATATTACTATCATAGCCATGAATATTAACTCGCAAATGTACCCAAATTTCATATACATGTATATGTATATTATACATGTAAACATATGTTCATGCCCTAATGAAAACAAAGGAAAAACAACAAAAAGCCCCACCTCCAGGCTTTAAGCCTTGTTTCTGCTTGTTGTTGTTGTTCAGGTTCTTCAACACTTGGTTTCCGTGCGATAAGTCTTGAAGGACTTGACAGAATTTGATGAAACTTGGTAGGATTATGTATCTAGGCAAGACCTAGGTTGGGATTCTATTTGGATGACCTTGAGCGAATTCCCAAGGTCACAGGGTCACTTATGTGAAATTGGTTTCCGTTCGATAAGTCATGAAGAACGTGATGGAATTTGACGAAACTTTGTAGGATTATGCATCTTGGCAGGACCTAGGTTGGGATTGTATTTGGATGACCTTGAGTAAATTTTCAAGGTCAGAGAGTCACTTATACGAAATTGGTTTCCTTGCAATAAGCCTTGAAGAACTTGATGGAATTTGATGAAACTTGGTAGGAATATATATCTAGGCAAGACCTAGGTTGGGATCATATTTGGGTGACCTTGACTAAATTCTCAAGGTCACAGGGTCAGTTTTATGAAATAGGTTTCTGTGCTATAAGTCTTGAAGAACATGATGGAATTTGATGAAACTTGAAAGGATAATGCATCAAGGTGAGATCCACCATTGGATCGTAGTTGGGTGACTTTGACTTAATTTTCAAGGTCTCAGGGTCATTTATGTGAAATTGGTTTCTCTGCAATGAGTCTTGAACTTGATGAAAATTGCTAGAGTAATGTATCTAGGTGAGAGCTAAAATAGGATTGTGATTTTCAAGCAAACTTGGTCATTTGTAATTTGTTATCACCTGTAGCTTATTCAGAGACGTAAGTGTTCCACCGGGAGACGTGATTTTCTGTTGAAAAATCAGTCTGTTCTAGTTTTTAATATTTTTCTGATAGTTCCTGTGATTTGTGGGGTTGTCTTTTTTGACTCTCAGGAATTTAACAAAAATGAGGAAAATATGTCATTTATTTGTATTTTATAGCTCATTTCAACTTCCATACATAAAACAGGGCTTTTTTTCAGTAATACAGGTTTTATGATATTGTGGAGTCACTAACTTATACCGGGTGATATCTGCTGGATAGAGGAAAAAGTTGGACCATAATTATGTCAATAATGCTTAAACATATAAATTATTTTGCTGTGTTCACAGATGCCAGCCCTTAGAGGCCGGAAATTGAGGGGAACTACTGCACAGCAAGGTTCGCGCAAATCCTACCGAGCAGAAATGGAGCCTGTTCAACATCTTCAGGAACACATTCCACCAAACCCTGAGGCCCTGCAGCACATGCAGCTAGCAGAAGCTCTTCCAGATATGACAATGTGAGTATTATAAGTGGCAGGTTGCCATTGTTGGTTTCTTCATGTCGACAGAAGAAAGTGAGGACGTGGGTGCAACAAATTGTACAATTACATTTGTTATTGAAAATATGCACAATGCAAGAGAAGCCAATGATGTTGTTCTAATTTGTGGAATGGAATCACAAACAGTCAGTGAAGGTTAATTGTCATTTTAGTCAAGTTAAAACTTTAATTTGATAAAAATGTGGTATGGCCACTACAACTCGTCATGTGTGGGAAATAATGATGAGTTAAAACAACACAAGTGAAGTCAGTGGATTTTAAATGTGTTGATGACATTTGAGTGTTCAATCTTCATGCATGTAGAATTTTTTCACAGTTTTTTATGTCATATTTCAATTTCAATATTGCTTGACTTGTAGTCCTGAGCAAATGCATATGGAAGGTGAACAGTCCACAATGATGGAGATGGAGCATACAACCGACATGGACGCCAGTGTGAAGTCAGGGAAAAAGAAACGTGGGAAGAAGGATGGAGAGGGGAAAAAGTCCAAGAAAAAGAAGAAAGATGGAGACCGGGAAGACAACGAAGGCAGCTTGTTTGAAATGGTCCGTGCTGGGAAGGTGGCTTTACAGGTAAAGATTTAGTTGAACAATGCATTTGAATCTGACATGTTTATATGGAGTTGAGATTGTGATAAATTGATTGAATATGTAAATTTGTAAAGACAAGAGGTTGGGGTAGTAGTCACAATCCTGACCGATGCAAACACTCATACCAGTTACAGTATTTACAGGATTGGAAACAAACAACATGGGCTACAGTCACAGGTTTATGACACATTAATGGTGCCTGACAATTTATTATATGTATGTTGAGCATTAGGAAGCAAGTCAATAGTTCGTTCAACATGCTGTGTCAGGGCAGTGAATAGGTACGTAACGATTCACCAGTGCATCGGTGCATCGCAATACAAGAATGGACAATACGCATATCGAATTGTGAGTCAGTGTATCGCAAAAATACGATACATGTACGGATGTTTTGTTGGCATGACAGTTTTAAGACATATGGAAACATGTTTAAAAATGTATCGTTGCAAATATTCTCGTTACCACATATCATCAAAATTTGTTTCAACAACAGAATGAAGAATATATGTACCATTACCATTTACTTTGGACAAAAAGACACAAATACAATACATGAATATGTCAGTTTTTCTTTAATCCCCTGATGTCCAGTCCAACGGGCACAGAAATAGTTTGGGTCGGGAGAAGTAAGCTGCAACATGGCGGCCGGCAGCAGTGAATGCATGGCCATGAAGCTTGAACATTCATCAAAGGCCCTAAATATCAACAAACACTTCCACAATACATATGATTTTGATAGCTGTTGATATCAAGATTTTAGTGACCAAAGCATGGTAATGAAATCCTTAAAATGTGCTAAGTATAACCAAAATCCACACATGTGATTTCATGCAGCCATGTGCACAAGTAGTCAAGTATTGTAACACCATACTGTAGTTATATCAGGTCTGAATAGGGGGCAGCACCCTCATTCTCGCTGCATTGCATTTTGCTGTCAGCCAAGACAGCATTGAATAGTTTCAAGGCTCGGTAGGCCTACAGTAAACCTGGTTTCATTTAATTTCAAATTGAATCTATAGATGAATAAATGACAGCAGGATAAGAAATAGTACTGTTCATACTAGCTATAAAACAGTAGCTCAAAATATCATTTGACAGCAACTTTGTTGGAAATATTAAAAGTTAAGATATATGTCTGAACTTTTTTTATTTAGTGAGACTTTAAATTTGATAGGCTCCACATTTAGTAAACATGATGTCAGCAAATTAAGTAAATGGTAATGGTATTTCACTTGCACATTAGTTAAGTAATAAAAGAATATATATATGTATTTAATTTATATCCATTATTCAGCTGCACTGCATATGATTTTGTTTCAGAGAACGGTGTATTTAATTATGGTTGTCTTGCGTTGATTATACAGTAGTCCCTGTCATGAGAGACCCCTGTCGTGAGAGACCACCCTCTCATGAGAGACCACTTTTCAGACTCCCAAGTCCTATACTTCCCATGTTAAGTTACCTGTGATGAAAGACCACCTGTCTCATAAGACCACTTTTTTGTTGCTGTAGGGGTGGTCTCTGGTGACAGGGACCACTGTATATCCTACTTTGTTGCATAACATGATTTTACACATTTTACTTGTAGTATGAGTTCATTTCCATGTATGTTTTATTTCCTAGCATGCGGGGGTTCAATAAATTATTATTACAGTGGTCTTATGAGACAGGTGGTCTTTCATCACAGGTAACTTAACATGGGAAGTATAGGACTTGGGAGTCTGAAAAGTGGTCTCTCATGAGAGGGTGGTCTCTCACGACAGGGGTCTCTCATGACAGGGACTACTGTATTGTATCGTGACCCTTGTATCGAGATTCGTATCTTATCATGGGAAAATGTATCGTTGCAACCCTAGTAGTGAACATGGTACTGAAAGGGAAAAGTGGAAGTGGTCAAACCACTTGTTCAAGGTCTTGGCAACAGAATGGGAACAGTTTTGTATTTTTCTTTTCAGTCTGTGGTAGATGATTGGATTGAGGCTTACAAACAGGACAGGGACACTGCTTTGCTGAATTTAATTCAGTTTTTCATCCAGTGTTCGGGATGTAGAGGAAAAATCACACCACACATGTACGCTAATATGGAGCATGCAGAAATCATCAGAAAGATGACAGAAGAATTTGATGAGGTTTGTCAAATATTTCAGGACTAAAGTGGTGTATGTAAGTGAGGAGAACATATGGTAAAATTGTTGCTTGATGTTTTTGATCCTAAAACTTTTGTTTAAAAGTAAGTGTGTGCAATATATGTTCTCAGTGTGTAGAATGAAACCTTCACATCTATGTTTATTGTGCTTGTGCTTATCTCCCACAATGTGCTGTAGCCCGGACTTAACCCATGCTGCATTACTCCTGGTTTTTTCGCAGGATGCACAAACCTGTTTGGCATCCCCACTAACGTGTACTCTTTTTGTTGACATCAGATGCCATGTTTCCAATTATACAAACAGGAGCAACAGTGGCACATCTTCCCTGTTGTTCTCAACCCACAATAAAGAATGCAATCCAATCTCTACCTCCAATTCATAAACTGGTCCACAGAGGAAAACTATCAAGTATGTTTTGCAGCCTTAAATTCCCCGACATGCCTTTTATATGATGGTGACTGCTTGCCTTAAGCTTGCAGGTAGTATAAACCTCATTAGGCATTGAAAGTGCACTAACAACTAATTGTAAATAACTTGTAAAATAAGCAAAATAATAAGATTTGACGCTGTGGGGATCAATTACATGTGGTAACAGTCATTTAAAACAAATTACTACAGTATAAATTTAAGAGATGTATCAAGCACGAGGAATTAGGTGACTAGCGCTGGGGGGCCACAAATGGTCAGCATGACTTTAGAAGTGACCGGCACTCAAAGAGTAAAGAAAGTAAATTAAATCCTTGTTATCAAAGGCTGATGTGTAGGTGAGTGTGCTATACGATGCACTGATGTATACAATTTCATAACAATTGGACACCCAACTTTTTAATGCTAGCGCAGCCTTTCCATGACTCCATTACATATTGGACCGGGCCCAGGTCAGGGCACCGGGTTTGTGCATAAAATTGATTTCTTTCTATGGGCACAGTGTAGTAATTAGGTAATTTATGATATGCATGTGGGACTGTTCAGTCAAACAGGCTGAGATTTCCACAAGACTTGGTAAAAGTGAAACTTCAAAAATCTTGCACCAGAAAGAGTCTCTTGTACCTTCAGTTAAGGAAGAAGGAAAAATGTTGACATTACTCAGTACAAACTGCAACCCCACTGGTGAAACTGCAGTTCTAGAACGACTAGTGTGAAAGAATACACAAAATATGTTAGGCTTGGGTTATTTTGATCAGTTTGGAATGCGGTACTCTTTGGGTAGAAAATCCCTGAAATGGTAGAAATACTTATTTTGGAACATGCTTGGTGATGTCATTGTTAATACCTTCATTTTAATGAAGGAAAGCAATGCACACAACTTAATATCTCATAGAGACAAGGATAGAGATAGAATACAGCTGTAGTTCTGCAAAGAGCTTGCTTGTCAAAGGATAGGAAGACATGTTTACTGTAAAAAACGAGTCCATGGTGATATTCCTGATCCCAATAGGCGTGGGGACCACTGGCCATGTGAATTTTTAAAAATGAGAAACATGCAAGCAGTGTGCTAAAGATAGAAAAAAAGAAAAGCTGTGTGTGGATGCCCAAAGTGTGGAGCCGCTGCATTGACTGTTCCAAAGCATACCACATGCACGGACATGGTACCCCTTAAACAGGTAACTAGTCTCATAAAAAGTCAAGTTTTGTACATTAAACGTGAAATGAAAACAGAGACAAGCAGTTTCATTTTATGAACATTGTTGCTCAATTGTGATTGCGTGTACCAGATCAACATGTTAATTGAAAATGTTGATGGGACATTTCAACACAGTAAAGCATTCCATAACCTGTTACTTTTCACCAGATTCCTTCTTTTATAAGATAAATACAATATCTCTTTAAAATTCCTCATATTTTTTTTCACCCCTAATTTATTAGGTTAGTCAGATATAAAATTGTATTCATCAATTTTAGCCATAGTTTTTTAAACCTGGTGAGGAGACACCCCCCCCCCCCCAATGACCACCATTAGGCAGCCATATTGCCAAGGCTGGCTCTGCAACCTATTATCACTTGTTTTTATCTGCTAGAGATGGTGCATACTTAGGGACCTGAATGGTTCCCCAGTTTTTGTACTGTATTTGTACTGAGACAAAGGTTGTCAAAGTAAGTTTATACCAATTTTGTTTTTTCACGTGTAGGAAAGTGGGGACTATCCACTGATCATGTCAGGGCCACAGTGGAAGAAGTTCAAGACCAACTTCTGTGAGTTTGTGCAGGTGCTGGTGAGACAGTGTCAGTACAGCATCATCTATGACCAGTACATGATGGACAATGTTATCTCTCTACTCACTGGACTCACAGATTCACAGGTCCGCGCCTTCAGGCATACCAGTACATTGGCTTGTAAGTACTGTCATCACAAGAATGCCTGAATGCAAATGGTTGAGCCATGATGTGTACGTTTTTGGTATCATTAAACATGGGTTAGCCCAAGCAATTATAATGAAAGGAATGAACACATCATTTGATCAACATGAAAGCCCAGGGGGGAAAAAGTAAGCAAATACATGTGATGTTGGAATATATTTCCACAGTTGGATGGCTGTGGTATAGTTATGTTGTAAACAAGTCAGGACCACAAAATTCAATGTAATGATGATAAGTAGTTGCTAGTTATTTGCAGGAAATGTTTATTTTTTGGTAGAGAGACAAATTATTGTACATTGCAGCCTTTTACAAAATAGTCTCACCAGGGGTTTGTCTCCAACAATGGATGTATATATCTTATTTTGTTTGTACAGCCATGAAGTTAATGACCGCGTTAGTAGACGTTGCCCTGAACCTGAGCATCAACCTCGACCATACACAGCGTCAGTATGAAGCAGAACGACAGAAAAATCAGTCAAAGAGGGCAACTGAGAGATTGGAAATGTTGATGGCCAAGAGACAGGAGGTAGTGATCAAGTTGTTATGTTTTCATTTGGTTCAAAACTGATGTCAACGGGTACAAGATCCATCATTATACTCCATAAAATGCCAGGGTTTTTCTTTTGAACTCAAGTGGTAGGTGCAAGGATAAAATAGAAAAATTGCATATAGTATCAGCAAACTTGTCTTGAGCCATTATTTTGAGAGTAGGAAGTGCAGGAAGCCATGCAGACAGCTATTGCGTCTCTCGCCTTGTTTTGAAAAAGTTAAGTTCAGTACAGAACAAAGAGTGGTACACATGATGGCCTCTTTAGACACAAAATTTGTGCATGTGAGACATTGCTGTACATAGTTGTAGACCAAATATCTTCATGACTATTAGCTCAGGTCTCTGACTGTCAGCTCAAGTATGATCTATGCTCTTTGTGAGAGCCCAGCAAAATTTACATGTACCTTAATGTTATTACTGACCCAGGCAGCCATAATAAAGCAAATACATCTTGAAAAGTATTTTGAAGTTAAAAAATAGGACCAGATTGACTTATGGTGACAAGCCACACGGGGCTCAACTTTGAAAATGTCCGTAACTGTTGACAGAGGGACCACAGATCTGTTGACAGTAAATTAACATGCAGAAGTAAAGTTAAGGCAAATATTTATTCTCCTTATGTGCAGATTGAAGAAAATCAAGAAGAAATCCGCAACATGCTTACATACATATTCAAGGGTGTGTTTGTTCATAGATACAGGTAAGTAACAATGTAGTAAAGATTGCTGGGGTCTTCTGCTAAAACCCAAGTTTACCTCTCTATGACATGTACTGTAGTCTTGTGACTGAATGTCCTGAGATTTTTATTTGTGTTTGCAATATGTACAATCGTGCATTCGTAACAGTGATAGGTTGATCAACATTGTCATGACACAAACATGAAGAACTGTTATCAGCAGAGGATCATTAAAATACAAGAGAAATTTAATCAATAGATTTCCAAACAAACCTTGTGGATGCTGTATTGATATGCTGTGATTCTACTGTACCAAATATTACCGTTTAACCCTCGAGAGTCTTGACACAGAGAGTGCTGAGGAAAGCTTTGGACTAAAGGCTTGAAGTCACCGAAAATTAAAGAGAAGCAGACAACAATTGTGACACTGGGCACTTTCTGGTAATTTTTATTGGTGAAAAGGTTGCATGCTGATCCGTCAACATTTGGTCCTACAGGAAAAAGTTTGTGCTTTCAGAGATACGCAATCAGAGATCCGTGCAATTTGTATGTCAGAGATTGGCTGCTGGATGAAAAAATACCCAAACATGTTTCTGGATGATAGTTACCTCAAATATGTGGGCTGGACATTGTATGACCGGGTAAGAAAAATTGTTACTTGATGTTTTTTCTTTTCGATTGTGTTGCATGTTACAAGATCTATATTGCAGTGGTACATGGTCTAAAGACTACTTCTTGTAACAGATTGCATCTTCTTACACCCTCCTACAATTTGAGACCACGTTTTTTGTGACTGAGAGGATGGTGTGAAGTGACAGGTATCACTGTAGACATCATCGAAGCAAATGGTTGTCCTCAAATTAATGACAAAAATTACCAAAACAAATGCAGCACGAACAGGATATACGGGGAAAAAATATATAAATAAGAAAGCCTTGTGTTTTTGTTATACAGGTGTGAGGAGTAACTTAATCAAGTGATACAAAAGACATTGGTAGATTTTTGTGGCTTTTTTTAAAGCCAACACAGTTCATACAGCAGTTCCCTCAAAGTTTCGTAAATTAATGGACAACTATTTGATATGCATATGTAGTAATATAAGAGATTTGTATGTACGTGTGTGGATGCAACCACTTGATGTGTTTGTGCCGTATGATAAGAGAATCTCATATCTCTGTATACATGAATACATGTACATGATTTACTTGATGATGTTGCTTTGCTGTACCAGGTGGGTGATGTCAGACTATGCTGTCTCAAATGCCTGCAGCCCCTCTATGACACAGAAGAACTGGCCCCAAAACTGGAGCTCTTCACAAACAGGTTCAAGGTGGGATTTCATGACCTAGTCTCTGAGTAACAATTTACTTATGTGCTTATAACAAGTGGTGTGTATATATATATATATATATATATATATATATGTAACACAAACATAATTTAGAGTTAACTCCTCCATGTTTAGTTGATTGTGCCTGCTATTTGAAGTTAAAGGAACTAATATTTGTATGAGTGGCAATTCATGTACATGTATTATTCAGTTACATATATTTCAAGATAAAGATTGTGGGACATGGTGAGAAAATTTTACCATTTTGAAAGATATTTGAGTTCAAAATCTTAAGGCAGGATGTATAAAATACTGAGGCTCTTAATTTTCAGAGACAAGTAAAAACTTACAGCTAGACCATAAAAGTTTCAGTATGAAACACAGGGCACCATCTTTAGCCAGGAACCATGGGAGAGTATTTTAATGCTGGGTAGGATTGTTCATTGTCAGGTCTGTATGTTTGGTCATGTCACTGAAGATGTTCCTCTGATGTGGCTTGATAGTAATGAACCAACTTTTTCAGGATCGCATTGTGGAGATGACCCTGGACAAAGAGTATGATGTAGCTGTGGCAGCAGTCCGACTTGTCATCAGCATTCTCAAGTAAGTTGGATGAATACACTTCATGAAGTTGGGTGCTCATTATAGATTTATCAAGCAGCTACAAGTAGAAGTGGTTTCCTGTTGGATTCCTTGTGTACTGTTCACATCGTGAATATGCATGTAATAGGATGTTACAAAATGGGGATGGGAGAAGTGCTCATTGGTGGCTCTGGAAGCAGAATGTTTATGGGTCTTGTCTGGATCACTTTTCCCACTATTCCATTTAACTAATTCCATACCAGTCCTGGATTTTTCTGTATATCTACAGAAATTTAAGATGATAATTGCATATTATTTTATAAATTAATTTGCTATTAAGATTAAGAACAATACAGCTTTTCAGTGAATGGTACGGAATAGGACTTTGCTTTTAGAATATCGGACTTGATAGTGTTCAAATGGTGCATGGGCTTACAGAATTAGGTTTGTTAAGTTTCTCTTTGTATTAAATATGCAAAATTGTTAATGAAAAGAGCTTTGATTCAAGTACCAACATGCTCTAAGTCTTCAATCAATGGTTTTGGCACTGTTTGGCAAGTCATGCTGCATCTGTCCTTGCAGCATGACTTGCCAGGCAGTGCCAAAACCACATACAAATGCCATTCATCATAGTATGGAATCAGTTGAGGCAAATTTTCTTTAAAATTAAATTCTGTTGGACATGTTCTTAAATGTAGATGGTGATTTTACGACTGAAATAGATGAGCCAGCTGCATGGTTTTGAAACAATAACTTAACTCTTTCAGTGCCAATCACGTCTGAAGTCCATTTACTCAAGTCAGACAAGTCTGAATTATCATTAGGATCTCACATTCGTATTCCTTGTAAAAAGACCTTTCATTCAAGTACCAGTATGCCTCTAGTTCCAGAGAGAATACCCTATATCAGCAGCTTTTCTTGGCGCGCTTTGCGCCGAGAAAAGCTGTTAACTGGGTTCAAAATTTGACACTGAAAGGGTTAACAGTGCACATAATATAATGTATTTTGCGTGGATATTTCAAGCGCTTTGTTTTTCAAGCGTAACAGTTGCTAAGTTTGTTGCTTTCTTTCACAGGTTGTACAGATACAATGAAGGTGTCCTGTCAGACAAAGATTGTGAAAATGTCTACGAGTTAGTTTATTCCTCACATCGTGGAGTGGCACAGGCAGCTGGTGAATTCTTAAATGTGAAGCTCTTTTCCCGAGAGATTGATGAAGCAACAAAAGCATTGAAGACAAAGAAAGGCAAGAAAAGGAGTGAGAACACTCCATATATCAGAGACTTGGTACAGTTCTTCATTGAGAGTGAGGTAAGAATGGCAGTGACATCATGGCAGCGTGGTGTTTTTGGATCATGACTCAGCATCGACATAGAGCTGAATACCAAAGTTACATAAGAAAACAGGACTAGTGCCTGCCAGCCAAGAAGCCTTGAATGAAAGAATTTTTCTTTTTTCCCGTGTACTTATCATGAAAAAGTTGAATGTGTTTCGTCATTGGGGAGGCTGGTGCATGAGGAACTTAGCTAATGCTGCCTGGATTAACATGTAACTTCAGTTTGGCACACTCTCTTGTGACAAGTTGTCCTATGTTGTGAAAAGAGGCGCTACAGATAGATATCATAAGGCTGATTACCACAGATGCTGTTTTTCACCCCTTCCAACTGTGGCTTTTTGTGACTTATCCGAACAATTCAGGGAAGGAATGTAGCTGTTCTACTACCATTCATGCTTAATGCATCAGTACATTTACATTTAATACAGTGCACACTTGATCTGCTTTCAAAAAGAATAAGAAAAAAGGGCTGGGCAATTATTACAATGAATTCGGTATATCCCAGGCATGAGAATGCTCAGGAAAAAGCCTGAATTCAGGCTTTTTCATTGCAATAAATCTAGTATATTTCTTTGTAAAGACCTCTAAATTTCAGGCTTTTGCCACTACTTCAGGCTTTTTTCATTTTCTTGTGTTCTCAAGCCTGATATCCATTTGGGTTTGTTTTTGCTTTGGACAACAGAGCTCTGAGAATTATCCAAGTCAGTTAAAAAACAAACAAAAAACTAACAAATGAGTGGCACTGTTAGAATGAGATACATGTGTTACACAAATCTTTTTGATTGACAGCTTCATGAGCACGGTGCATACTTGGTGGACAGTCTGTGGGACATCAATGATATGATGAAGGACTGGGAGTGTATGACTGATCTCTTACTGGAGGAGCCAGGACGTGGGGAAGAGGGTAAGACAGTGTATACCACAGGGTCGGGAGTCATAGATGTGTATTACAATTGAATTTTCCCACATTTCAACTTCCATAGTAGCTTGATCTTTTAGCTCAAAAAGTCCCCCACAATATATCAGCATCTTCAACATCATGTATATCTAGGTTCCCCCACACTTTTTTGTATTATTTTAAGTTAAAAAAGATGGAAATAATGGTTGTGGAAAAATTTGTCACAGTTGAAGACAAGTAAAACACTCAAACAATTTTTGAGTAGCAACTACGCATCAAAGTTCATAGACTGGAAAATTTTAATAGAAACATTTAAAAATATGTTTTTAGAATGGATGTGGCCCAAAAACTAAATCTGACTATATTTTTCAACCTTGTTATCTAATTGTGAATCAAACACTCAGTTTTTTGGCAAACATATCATATGTCAGACTCCGCTACAAATGTTTAAATAACTGTTTTCATTTTACATGCCCATTTAAATTGCATTTTGTTTACAGAAACAGTGAACACTAGTGTGGCTCATTTCTGAAGTCCTATGTTTTATTTTCCAAATAGGTGCTCTCAAAAATGGTGGGAGCCCAAATTATGGAAACCTCAGTTTTGGTTTTTCATAACTACAAAACAGACACTGATGCAGAAAATTCGTTTCTTGTTTTAGCCACATAGGCACACATGAATTCTGGGTGAACAAAGTTAAATTTTATTGAACCGTTGAATGATTATTTAATACTTACATGATAAGATTGGAAGTATAGTCAGATTTTGAATCTTTGGGTCATGTCCATTCAAAAATGTGTACGTTTCACATTTCCATTAGTATTTTTCAATCTGTGAATTTTGATACATGTAGGTAGTAATTGCCGTAAAATTGCTTTGGCATCGTACCTGTCCTTGAATATTCACTGCGTCTTAACCCTTTCCCCCTTAAACCGGCCAAAACCGGCTGGTTGTCAAATGTCGTCTGCTTCAGCGTTTTCAACTAATTTCAACAGTGATGAAAAACAATTTTGACTGAGAATTGGAGATGAACACTATGAGGATCACATGCCCCAGGTCAACAGCTTTCCTTGGCAGGGTTGGGCACCTAGTGCCCAACCCATGCCAAGGAAAGCTGTTGACTCAGTTTTAATTCAAGTGGGAAAGGGTTAATGTTGTATATGAATAATCTTAAAAATAAAGTATGGTCAAGTTAAATTGTGATGAGAAAATTAATACCGTGGTCCCCCTTTAATGAGTTCCTGTTGACAAAGGCCACATCTCTGTGCCACAAAAGTGGTATATGTATTTATATTGTCCCTCTCAAGGGAGCCTCCTGTAATGTGGCCACTTAATGGTGTCCCAGTGGAGGTCAAATGTCAGGAAAGGTGGTACAAGGCACCATTTAGGTGGTTTCCCAAAAGAGGGGACCACGGTATGTAGAAACTAATATGGAAGAAGCATAGTGCACAATTTGAATGGAAGTTGGTGGTGTTTTGTGTTGTAGTGATGGATGACAGGCAAGAAACCAGTTTGATAGAAATCATGGTGTGTTGTGTCAAACAGGCAGCAACAGGTGAATCTCCAGTTGGCAGAGGTCCCAACAGAAAGGTTTGTATGGAGTTTTGAATAGACATGGTTTTTATTCTTGATATAATTTCTTCAGAAGTGGTAGTGTGACACATGTACTTGCAAATCCACTCTGTGATTAAACATGTTCCAAACGTCCTCTAACTGTGGTTGATTTCACTTTTGATACCTATACCACAAGTGCTTACCTTGAAGTATTTCACCTTTACATTCAAACTTGTCTGACATGGCAATCCTTGGGACCTGCTGAAAGTGGTCCCTTAAGAGAGGGGCTTATTTGATTTTCATATTTCCCCATGAAGTTTCTAAAGCTGTTCTTTTTACCCTGTCATATTTGTACATGTTATGACAATAACTCTTATTTTGCTTGTCTTCCCACTTTTACAATGCTGGACTTTAATAGCCAAAGTAGAATCCTGTTGTGATTTGGAGGCTAGAGGTGATTCATTGAGCATGCTGATGGCTTCTATTGTAGCATGTAATTTTTGAAGCTATATAAGCTGGTCTATTTGTTAAAAGTATACCGTTTCAGATTGTACTAAGTGGGGTGATCCACATGTGTTGCAAATTACTGGGCACATGTGACAAACATTAATAGAACCATTATGTCAGCCCCGTGCTGCCTGCCTGTCATTTTACTACCAAATATGTTCGGGTGTTTTTTCTTTCCAACCATTCATTGGAAATCTTTAGTATGGTGATGCCCAAATAAGTAGCAAACTCTAGTGCCGCCCATTAAGGAGGACTTGTAATGCTGACATGGCATTCACAGGAACCGTCCCAATAAAGGCCAGTTAATCATTCATTTCCATTTTGCACCTTTAAAATGTTTAATTACCATTGGTGAATTTCACTTGTGCTCCAGCATAACTTCAGCTCCATTTCATTAACTCTTTCCCCCGTAAACTGACAAGAACTGGCCAGTGGTCAAGTGTCATCTGTTTCAGTGTTTTCAGTCAATTTCAGCAGTAATGAAAAACAATTTGAAAATTGTTGGTGAAACCTTTCAGGATAACATGCCCAAGGAAAGCTGTTGACTCAGCCTTAATTCAGTGTGGGAAGGGGTAATAGAGTGATTTCTGTGGTGATCATGTTGCATCTTTTCTCTGAATTACTCATTGCTCATTAGCCTCTGATGAGTCCATTGAAGGACAAAATGCTTCAGGCTTATTTGGTACATTGTGTATCTGTTCTTATCAACACTTGCGTAGTCTTCTTATTGCATATTTTCCCTGAATTTGGTAGTTCAATGGCACAACCTCCTGCACTTTGTTTGGGCATGGTGGCAGTCATGATAAATTGATTCAGGCAAATTCAGCTATTGCCACAGGAAGTTAGGCAGGTCACCATGTATACAGTAACGTGGTCAAGAAAACATTCTTGTGAGGACAGTGAATACTTGTGTCAATGGATGAATTTGTGGTCCCAGAACATGGGTAAGTTGATACGGCAAGACCCGATTGTGCTGGGCACTGGGGCATTGGACAGATAGACTGTTAAGACAGGGCTTGGGAAAAAAAACAATGGAAAAATGTTGGTTGGAATGGGGACTGGTCACTGATTACAGGTAGTGTCTCAAGACTGGTAGGCAACAGTCAATTGCCAGGCAGGCTTGCTCTGAAGCATTTCACTGTGTTTATTGATTCCTGTATCATACATTTTCAAATGTAGAATGTTATTTCATGTCAGCAGAATTCATGTAGACTTGGTAAAGATCTTGAATAAATGAAAGATTAATAGAAATGTTATTTAATTGCAGCTCACTACCAAAGAGGGTAAACAAGTTATAGAGGACAAGACAAAACTAACCGAGCACTTTATTATCACATTGTCGTCATTACTAGCCAAGGTTTGTATCATGTAGAGAAATTTCTTGAGCTTTGTTTGCAGAAATGTCTTGAAATTTAAATAATTTTGACTTGACATTTCTTAAGTTTATTATTTTCACAGAGGAGGAAGAATTCATAAAGAACTTAAAGGAGGAAGGCTGGCTAAAAATAGAGCAAATGGCTGCCAGTGCCACATGTGGTGTGGTGATATGATAGGGTTAGAGCTCTGGCCAAAATTTAATGGTATTTTAAGTTAATTCGGAATTACCTTGACCGTTTGGCTAAAAGTTGCTAAGGTTGCGTCTGAATGACACAGGAACAAATAAACATGTTTGTAGTCCAATCCAAGTTCTTTCATTTTAAAAATACCAGTGAAACTTCAAATGTTCAGTTACAATTTGAGTTTGGTTGACAGGTCTAACCCAGTAAGCCAGTAAAGTCTTGATATACAAGACGTTGGTAAAGCCAGGCTGTGGGGACCTTCTGTAAGGCACTGTTCTTTGCTGCACAGCTGCACCCTGTTAAGTCTCATTGGACCCCTAGTATCTTACACAGTCAAGTGCAGTATAAACATCTTGTATGTTTCATTGGATAAATAAAGTGTACTGTATCATTTCAGTCAGCTGAGTCAAAAATATTATTCATACATCATGTTCTTTTGAGGTAAGGGGACGCACAAATACTGTAAACATATTGAATTTTGCGAGTGTGTTGTAGACGTGAAATTTAATACCTTCCGAAATTAAATCCCCCAAATATAAAAACCTTAATCCCTTGGCTGTGAATGTACTATTCAAACCATATGATTCATCAATGAAAAACACCCAGGCTCTTTTCTTTGATTTCTTTATTTCTACAGGTTGTTTAAAACTAAAAACCCCACGTTATATATACACACACAGCTCAAAGTATTTTTGGCAGAACTCGGGAGCCCTTGCCAACACCTGATCATACAAAATCTACCAACTATAATCGTTTAGCCCCAGAAATCACGCACTTCTTTGGCTATGGTTTTGCAGAGACAAATTGGTGAAATTAAATACTCCTGAAAAAAAAAAAAAAATTGGGAATTCGCGAAATTAAGTACACACTAAATATTAGACGTTTACAGTATATGGGGCTTGATCTTTCAAATTTCTATAGATTTGTGAAATTGAATTATTTTAATTGCTCTGTAAGCTTCACCATAAATGCATTCTTGACTACTCATTTCATTCATGTGCTTGAGTAAAACCAATCTTGAGAGTATAGATAAAGGCCTTCTGGAGAGTTTTCAGTATGTCAGCTGTGACCACCTGGGTTCATGTAGGTTGCAATTGCTTGATTATTTTCCTTGACATAAGAGGCTGCTTTATGCCCATTTTATAACATGAACCTTAAGAGGTCATTAAGCAGGTCCACAGTAGTGATAACTATGTGGCTTTTGAGTAACCCACCAGAACAAAGTACAGAAAGACTTCATCCTTTAAGGATTCACATAAAATATTAAACCATCAGAGTTTGTTTATACAGACTTACTAACATGATGTTGCTGTTATCAATTGTTATAAGTTGACCAAATTTGGTTCCGCTGTTTGATACATTTACACAGTTAAGGCTGTACATGTATAGATTTTACACAGGTTGAGAGCAATCTTTATCTGTCTTTACAGTACAGTGTTGATGCAGAGAAGGTGGCAAATTTACTGCAGATTCCCCAGTACTTTGACCTGGAAATCTACACTACCAGCAGACAAGAAAAGGTAACCACACTTTGCACATACTGCTCTCAGCACCTGATGTTTTAAAGGTATCCAGTGGAACATGGTGGTCCAGTCACTCCTACTGAAGTAGTTTTGCCATTTTTCCCATGCTGGAATTCTCCCATCGTGATGTGGTTGTGTCATACAGGTTTAGTGGACCCCACCATGTATGCATTATATGGAGATAACACTGCATGTTACATGTACATATATTTCTATTTGTGAAATAGCTTTGGAATTACATTATTTTTCTTAGGACTGCTGTCAACACCATCTAGAACATACCAAATATGGATTATGTATAAATGTGGAAATTGTCACAGACTACCTCAAAATGTGACCCAGACAAAATTAATTCAGTATATTTTGATTGAACAAGATAAAAGCAATAAAAGGTATCGCTGAAACTAAAAAGTAGTGGCCTTCTAGTGGTTTTTCTTGTCAGGGGAGATTGTTTCCAAACAATTCTTTTGAGCCAGCTACTACAATTTGTCAAGTCTGAAGAGCACAGGGCTTGACATCAAGGATTTTTGTTATTTGCTCCTCAGCACTTTTTGTGAAACCTTTGGACAGGTTGTGGGTTAAATTCCTATTGACCTCAAAATAAGTACTTTTCCTGTCTGGACATTTGCTTGTCCTAGACTGTCTGGTTTGCCTGAACTCGTTCAGTGCCAATCACGTCATTAGTCGATCTACTTACCGTACTCGCCGGCATATAAGTCGATTTTTGGGGGAATAAATTTAAAACTGAAAGTCATGCTGCAACTTTTACGCCAACCACAGGTGTAAATTTGCAATTAGACCGCTCTGTGAGACTCCATTCCTGATCTCCGTATTCAACGGCGCCATATATTGTTTTTGCCGGTAATTGGCAGCCCATTTAACATTGATGAATCTTGGCATATAAACAATAAAACGTACATTTTTTGCTTACCTGTTAATATTCTGTGTGTTTTTGTCATATTTACTTGAGGAAAAAATGAAATCAATGATTTGGTTCAATGTTTGCTCAAAGCAAGTCGTAGCATTCATGATTGAGAGTGATCATAAACATGCTGTTCACTATGACCTAGATTTTCTTCGATGCGATTGGGCCACATTGCCACCTTGTGGCAAGATATGAAACTAGTTTCAAAATGCAACATGAAGATGGCACCTGGCCACGTCCTGGTTATGAGTTAAATTAAAGACAGCACAGGTGAAACTTCAATTTTCAATGTTCAAATTTAATTCATAAGTACCCATGTGAACATTTTATGTTGATATTTTACATCTGTTGCTCATTTTTTGTCACCGATGAAAGGTTACCGATAGTTTCCTCGTTTATCGTCCACCCGGGCACCCGCCATTTTCGATGACGATCTTGAATGTCTTTATTTTTTTTTTTAACATAATTTTTATGGAAAACACAAGTGAGACTACTGTCTACATTCATCTTTTAAGTATTAAGTTTCCAACAGAACTTTCTATGTACTTTTTCAATCTTAAATATCAATATCTTTGTCACCAGCTGGATGGTTACCGATAGCTTCTTGTGACCCTTGACGATCTCGCCTGGGGTTTTGCGTGGGGGCATTTTTCGGTTTTTTGGGGGGCGACTTTTATGTCGAACATGTCTTTGAGGAGGCTTTTCCCCTCTCCAAAGTTAGGGGTGCGACTTGTACGCCTATGCGACTATTAGGGCAGCGAGTACGGTAAGTCAAACCAGTCTGAATTATCATGAGGATCCCAGATTCGTATTCCTCGTAAAAAAGACCTTTCATTCAAGTACCAGTATGCCTATAGTTCCAGAGAGAATACCCCAGGTCAACAGCTTTTCTCGGCACGTATTGCGCCCAGTGCCTGCAGAGAATAGCTGTTGACTCAGTCCAAAATTTGGCACTGAAAGAGTTGATGTCAAGCCATATAGCAGCAGCTATTTAGACCATGTAAACCACTGAGCAGAAGAGCTGTTCACACAAGTTTTATTGCAAAACATCACACTGCTTTGCTTTCAGCACCTGGATGCGCTGTTGAGGCACGTACAAGAAATTGTTAACAAGCACACAGACTCAGAGGTAAGATTCAACTGTTATATGACTCTTTATGTAGTCTGTTTACAAAGTCTATTCAAATGCACCTACCAACAAGGTTCCAGTTCTACAAACGTTTGATGAATGGGGCAGAGTGGACCATGGTGCAGATACAGATCCCTTGTTGGTGTAAGGTTATATCACTGGCTCGTTTTTTTGTTTTCTTTTAAGTTTCACATTGCCACTTTTGATTCTACAGAATAATTATTTAAACAGTTTGGTTGTACCTTCCACACCCTGTCAACATAAGTAGCCACTGACTAATGTTGATGATATTTTAGTCCAATGTGAAATAAAAATATGTACATGTCAATTGAATTTGCACTGGAAACTGAAAATTTTCACCATTGCCTAGCACCACAAATGTGTGGTACATTAGTCCTTGTCTTGACTGTCGACCCCCAAAGTGGCCTCTCAAGTCTGGTGACCCCTTATTGGAGGTACAGTTGCATGGGAAAGATAGCAGGGACCTACCAAAAGTGGTCTTTCCATCCAGATGGTCTCTCATTGGAGTTGACCATCACTGTAGACACTTGTGTAATGTTATCCTCTTTCTTGTTACAAAGAGCTAATTTTTTGGCCATGTTCACGAAATAGTTTTAACATAATTTTCACTGTAGACACTTGTGTAATGTTATCCTCTTTCTTGTTACAAAGAGCTAATTTTTTGGCCATGTTCACGAAATAGTTCTAACATAATTTTCTTTCATTTGGTTAAGGTGCTTGAAAACTGCTCCAAAGTGTTGGAGTGTTTCTGTAACGAAGATTATGCCATAGCAGGCAAGTGCAATGTGGCCAGATCGACACTGATTGACGGCCAAGTGGAGAAATACAAGGAGGCATACCAGGACTTCTTCCAGGAGGTTTGTCATCCACTGCATGCTACAATGAACTTCTAATATAACAGTGTTTATAATTGTGGCACTTTGCTTCACTCCTAAGTTGTGTAATTCCCTATTTGTATAGCAGTGTTGTTTGAGAGAGACTCCTGCTGGCCATAATATCGATGGTGCTCGGCCACAATTGCTTACATGAGCAGAAAAATGAAGGTACATTTTTGCGTGATGGAAGTTAGTGAAGGTTTTGTACATGTGTGAATCAATTTCTTTGTGCTGTTTCCCAAGTGTGGTCATATATGTATGTGAACAAAATATGGCTTATTCTAAAAATGTTATACACCTGCAACAATCAATTTATTTACAGTGAAAACTCATTATAATGAAACCATCTGTTCCATATGAAATGTGTTGGATAACTGAATATGTCAGATAAATGAATCAAACAACAAAGAAAATGAACTTTTGCCATTCAAAACTTGTGTCAATATAATGAATATGTCGGATATCTGAGTGTTGTTATAATGAGATTTCATTGTATTTTATTTTTTTCAAAGGAATATTTGTGGAAATAAGTTTGTTTTGTCTGGCAGGCTCATAAATTTGGCTCAAGTGGGCATGCATGACATCATGCACGTCCTCATATCACTGATACTTTCACTTCCAGGGAGAAGAACCAGATGAAGATGAAGCGTATGCTCTGATGGCAAGTCTGAAAAGGATATATGCATTCTTCAGGTAGGGTGATCTCTCAGCCGAGCTAATAATACTTTAACTTTTCCAGTACAGTGGTATATGCTATGGAAGACCAACCTAGTGCCAGACAAAAGTGGTTACACTTGGCAACTGGTCCTTAATTGCAGGCAAATTAACCAATTTTATGGATTTTCGTATAGGAAGTTGATAAAGCAGAATAGAAAGATTCTTTCTGATGATTGATGGTAGTGTGGTGAATGTGAGACATAGTTTACATTCTTGGTAGTTTGCATTTATGGAGGGTCATATAGATGTTTATTGTGCTACTGTTGGCAACGTACAAATGTAAAAAGTGCACACATCTGGATTTGAAGGTGTAACTTACATTTGCTATTCAGGATTCATGCCATAAATATCCAAACCGTGCAGCATCTCAAAGCATAAACATACAGCAATTTTGAGAAATTCTGAGGGTTTAAGGGTTCTGCTGTCATTGATGTTGCAAAGTAAGATCAAGTACTTTCGTTGAATATTAATGTTATATATAGCAACTAGGAAAGATAACTGCCAGCGTGCCTGCCATTGGCACACAGCAATAAAGTATGAGCTTTTAAAAAAATGTTTATGTCAAACTTCAGCTGCCATGACTTAAACCACTGGAATCTGTATGACAGTCTCTTTGCAATAGTAAAGGGAGGCTCAGAGAATACAGGAATCCCTGAAGAGGTACGTACTTTTTAGGTCCGATATTGTGCAGTGAAATGTAACCGTCCCCCCCAACTTTAATTGAGGAAAAAATGTTGAAATTACAGTAGAGGTATATGTATGTGATTCGTTATCCAGCTAATTTCAAAGAGTGGTCAATACTGTATTCTTTAATTGGGGGGCGGGGGGGGGGGGGGGGGGGGCTTGAAGTTTTTTGTTTTCGATGGAGTGGTCATGTAAAGTTCAGGTTCAGTATTCAAGAATGTTGTTTTTAGAGAGTTTAACCAATTTAACTGTATCATTTGTTGAAAATGTAAAGTTCTGATTGCTCATTTTGGTAACCCAAGGCTTTGTGAAAAGCACTTATCAGTGAAAAAAGGGTGGGATTTTTTGTGTACTAGGAAGTAATACTGGCTAATTGCATGTAGTCTTTGTGATGTTAGCTGTCAAAACAGACAATTACTGCTCTTCAATATCTGTGCAGTTGAAGTGTATAAGTACAGTGAGAACTGTCTTTGGTTTTCAGATTGTGTGCAAGGCCATGGCATGTGTACCGTTATCTATCATGTGGTATCAACAAGCTTTAGATGAAAACAATCCTGACAAGGTACTGTACATTATCAGTTTATGCTTTCAAGCCTTGAAGTATAATCTATATTTTGATTACAATGATATTTACTTTTAGCACATTATTCAAATTTTACTGAATGGTGCATAATCTGCATCGAAATGATTAAAAAACAAAGGTAATGAAATTTGATAAGCTGTAATCTTTGTGGCGTGTCAGTAAGTACAGTACGCATAAATAACTACTTTTATGTACATGTATTTGTTTTTGCCTTCTAAATTTTTGCAAATGCCAGAATTGTCATTGCTTTTATGACCAAGTTTTGTAACACATGATGCTCATTATCTCACAGTTGTGGATCAGTGTTTGGAGGAGTATGAACTGGCAAAGTGTAGGATGTAAAACATTTTGATCACCCTTCATGAAATCAGTGGAAGGAGAAACTTGTCAAGAATAGTATGATTAACCTTTGGAGTGCCAATCACGTCTGAAAGTTAATCTACTTAAGTCAAACAAGTCTGAATTATTATTAAGATCCCAGATTCGTATTTCTTGCGAAAAGAGCTTTCATTGAAGTACCGGTATGCCTCTAGTTCAGGAGGAAATACCCCAGGTCAACAGCTTTTCTCAGTGCGCATAGGGCACGTTGCACCCAATGCGCGCTGAGAAAAGGTGTTGACTTGGTCCAAAATTTGGCACTGAAAGAGTTGATAAAGCGCAGGGAAAATTATTTTGATGTGAGTCGTGTGTTCGTTTGTTGCCAGGCTGCCATGAAGGATCTGAAGAAGAAACTTCATGAATTTATGCGTGTGTGTCATGAATTGATGTATCATCAGCAGGAACATATTCAAGAGGAGGTTTGTACAACTTGATCTGTATAGTTGCGCCAAAACAGACCAAGGTCTGTCTTATCTTGGCTACATATGTATTTAGTTATACATGTAGTAAGGGAAATAAAACTATTGTGAGCCTACCTCAAGACTGAGACACCAGACAGGAAGTTTATCATTATCAGTCACCTTGGCCAGTAGCAGCCTGTGGTCCCCAGTGTACTGCAGCCTGTTACCATGGTAACCGTACTCAGACAATTAGAAACTGACTCATTTTTTCAGTGTTAAAACAGTGACAAGGGCAGACCCCAGCAGAGTAGACATAACACATAGGCTGAGTCTGCATTGGAGGCAACTCTACCAGTTAGTTGGTCAGTTAATTGTACTATTGTAGCCTGCTGAATAGACAAACAGACAATGTCAAGGTTCTGAGTTAGGGTAAGCCCTGGTTCCCAAAGTGTCTCTCTCTCTCTCTCTCTCTCTCTCTCTCTCTCTCTCTCTCTCTCTCTCTCTCTCTCTCTCTCTCTCTCTCTCTCTCTCTCTCTCTCTCTCTCTCTCTCTCTCTCTCTCTCTCTCTCTCTCTCTCTCTCTCCTCTCTCTCTCTCTCTCTCTCTCTCTCTCTCTCTCTCTCTCTCTCTCTCTCTCTCTCTCTCTCTCTCTCTCTCTCTCTCTCTCTCTCTCTCTCTCTCTCTCTCCTTGCCCCCACCCCCTTCCCCCAAATAGTATGTTAGGGGCAGTTTGAATTGTCCAAGATAAACTGACCTTTGTTCAAGAATACTTAGGGTGTCCTGTCTATTTAAGTTTCTCAGATGCTGTCCTACTGTCTTATCTTGCTGGTTTAGTTTCCCTGATTTTGTCATACTGTCTTGTCTTGCTGTTTTAGTTTCCCTGATGCTGTTCTACTGTCTTGTCTTGCTGTTTTAGTTTCCCTTATGCTGTCCTACTGTTTTGTCTTGCCTGTTTTAGTTTCCCAGAGCTGTCCTACTGTCTTGTCTTGCTGTTTTAGTTTTCTGATGCTGTCCTACTGTACTGTGTTGTTCTTGGTCTTTGTGTAGCTTTTAGTGTAGGTAGCCTGAGTGACTGTGATGCAGTGGTTATGGAATGAACGTTCAAGTCCAATGTCAAGTTGACTTGGTTACACCTTGTGGATTAAGCAAAACGACTACCTGGGGCTTGGTATGCTTTAGGAGGGAAATTTAACCTAGCTGAATGTTACGTGCAAGAAGTTCATAAAGGGCTACTTAGTGCATGAAACATCGTGATCAGTAAAGCAAAGTGTTTTTGGGTGATTGAGTGGCCCAAGGGAAGTAATTGACAATTTTAGAAGAGTAAGCTATCCATTTGTCAGTGGTCTGCCCTAAATTCCTTCAAAGTGGCTGATATCATCATCATGAACAAGTCTTTAGCTGGGTTTCTGTTTATAAGGTCTTTAAAAGGCAATAGATTTTGATCTGCATCATTAAAAGTCATCAAATTTTGATTTAAAATGTTCATGTCTAGATGTAGCTTGCTTTGGAGAATTGCTGTTGGCGTAAATCATACATTGTTTTGGTGGCTTGTGTTGACAGAGCTCTAGTATCACAGTGCTTACTGATGACATAAGCTGACTGTTTTTTAATGCATCAAGATGTTTGAGCCCTGTGAACTTGTATTTGCAGGCATATGTGACAATCTGTGACTTGCTGATTGTATTTAGCAAGCAGCTTGCTAACAACCCAGTCATGAAGCCACTCATGTTTGAGCCCGACCGTCATCTGCAGGGACAACTCGCAGGATTCCTTAATGACAAAGTCTTTGTAGAAGATGATGATGGTAAAGTACCTTTAAGAAAGTAATTCTGTAGATTTGTGTGGCTAAAATGTTTTGTTTTACATAAGGTACCAAATTAACCAAGTTTAGAATTACAATGTTATGAGAAAAAAAGGGCTCTTGAGTATGTCACAGTAAAGTCTTGCACTTTGATGTAAAAAGAAAAAAATCTTTTGCTTGAGGAATAACAGTGAAAGCAGAGTTGAGGATTTTGGCAGCATGTTCAGTGTCAACACATTTAATTAACTCATTCCACCCTAATGACACCTTTTCCCACAAATATCTAAATGTTGTCTGCTAATTGCGTTTTACTAATGTAGGGATTATTTTTCAAAATTTTGGGTGAAACTTGCATGGAAGCTCATTCCAAATTATATACCTGTGGTCAGCAGCTTTCTTTGGCATGCATTGGGTTCAGAGCTTGCCAAGGAAAGCTGTTGACTCAATCTTCTATCACGGTGGAATGAGGTGTTAATGTAACCACAAGAAATTTTAAAAAAAGTAAAAGCAATTTACAGTATAAATTTCATTAAAAAGACAAAATTGTTTGAAAATTATATAGACGATGATGATGATGATGAAAACAAGCCTGTAGCATCAAAAGATAGTATTATGATGCTACATATAGTATACTCCTGTTAAGTTACTGTGCTGTTTGACTCTTTTCAGAGGACATGGATGAGAATCAGAAAATTGAAGAATTACACAAACGAAGAAACTTCCTGGCATCCTTCTGCAAGTTGGTCGTTTATAATGTAGTCATGATCAGGAATGCCGCTGATATGTTCAAACATTACATGAAGGTGAGGGTCAAAACCACCCCCCACCCCCACCCCCACCCTCGCATTAAAAAAAGAAAACTAAAAAACTAGAATTTAATTTGGTAAAGGGCCCCCTTATTTTGCCATCCATTACTTTTATTTTGCACTTTTTTATCTACACAAATACTTTATATAAAGCCACGAAATTTGAAATTGAAACATTGTTGTATGGCAGTATGATCCATTTCGTCAGGTTTGGGAATAGTTTTTTCAGTCATGACAAAGCACACACATTTAGAAACTGCTCTAAAAATGTTTAGTTAGAGAGGTGTGGAGTATTTTATTCCATTTCATATTGAGGATGATATTACATGTATTTGAGATATATATATATATATATTATATATTTTTTCCATAGTTTTACAATGATTACGGAGATATCATCAAAGCAACACTAGGCAAGTCCAGAGAAATCAACAAAGTGGCAACAGCCAAAACATTAGCCCTGTCCTTGACACAGTTATTCAAGGAACTTCAGAGTGAGCAGGGGATGATGGTAGACAGAACTTCAGATGCTTTCCAGGGTATTAAGGTAAACAGTAATTACAACTTGGGTACTTTCGCTTGTCATTTGGTGTTTATTTACTTCAGAAATGGGAATTCTCTGAAAAATAAATATGTTCCTCCCTTGAAAAAAAAACCAAGGTACACACTGTAAAAATTGTCTTGCAGAAAAAGAAAACAAAACAAAACAAAAGACAAGAACGCTTTGTTCTTTTCTAGCTAGAAATTTAGTCATAATGTGCTGTAATTTAAAAAGGCATTTGTTGATAAATACATTCTTTGTTTACCCTGAGTTACATGTATAAGCAACACACTAATTCTCATCATGGTAAAGTCATGTAAAGAGGAAATTCTTTATATCATTATTATTTTTTTTCAAACAAAAATTGAAACCATGAAGAGGTTGGTGATTAAGTGTTTGAAGCATGGAAAGTTCTTATAGGACTTTTTTTTTATGCACTTTTAACGTTAATTTTTTGCAGGAATTAGCACGGAGGTTTTCGCTCTCATTTGGTCTGGATCAGATCAAGAACCGGGAGGCTGTGGCAGCCATGCACAAGTAGGTATTTGCTGTATGTGCACGTGTGTGTGATGCTTTGATCAGTGTTTTAACTCTTTCAGTGCCAATCACAACTAAAGTCTAGCTACTTAAGTCAAACTAGTCTGAATTATCATAAGGATCCCAGATTGGTATACCTCTGAAAAAGACCTTCTTAAGTACCAGCATGCCTATAGTTTGAGAGAGAAAAGCTGTTGCTGAGTCCAAAACTTGGCATTGAAAGAGTTAACCTGCAAGAGGGCTGGTTATGTGACATGTAAATGGAGAGTTGAATCTGTGATTTTGCTGTCTTGTGTGTTCAGGAGTAATGGATGGAACACAATGTCCAATGTGCAGAGTAAGGGACACATAATTGAATTTTTCAATCATGCCAATATAAATTTAAAACTTGTTATGGAAAATAATTTTGTGTTGTTTTGTTTTGTTTCTCTGTGTGTGTGTGTGTGTGTGTGTGTGTGTGTGGTGGTTGGGGGGGGGAGGAGGAGGCTTAAATTTGTTTGAAAAAAAAGGTTTGGATAAAAGTGAACCACTTTGTCCTGGACGTAACCCTAATGAATACAATCTGTAATATTTGACCATTTTGTTTTTCATAACATTAACAAGTGATGTTGCTATAATCAACTTTACAGGGAAGGCATCTTGTTTAGTCTGGCATCACTGGAGAGCTTAGACAATCCAAATGGAGTTCCACCCAACATAGCATTCCTTGAGATTCTGACAGAATTCACCAGTAAATTGATGAAGCAGGACAAAAAGACAGTGTAAGTTGTACTCTTGTACTCCGCAGTCTTGGTGTTCCATGAAATCTGGTAACAGACATCATATAAAGAAGGAAAATTGTGTGGTTTACATCAAGTTTTGATACATGCTGTGCTGATCACCACATTCTTTGCAAGCCACATCCCCATACACCACAGTTCAAGCTAGTAA
Source organism: Hermodice carunculata (assembly GCA_964020975.1). Classification (NCBI taxonomy): domain Eukaryota; kingdom Metazoa; phylum Annelida; class Polychaeta; order Eunicida; family Amphinomidae; genus Hermodice; species Hermodice carunculata. The sequence goes on from OZ026621.1 coordinate 31,768,090, forward strand.
AAAGGTTAAGATTTTGAATTGTTGCTTGTATATAGCTTGTGTATCAAAATAATTAAGTTGACACAGGCAGTTACAGAAGAAATGAGTGATGTAATATGGAGCATGCAATCCAATAGGGAAAGGAAAACTGAAACTTCACCAACACAAGTGTGAATATTTCAAAATAACACGGGTTCTTGATCATTCTGAAATATGCTACAAGCTTGAATACAATTATTATAAGGAACAGTTATGCCTTTTAGTTCATATAACTTACAGACATATAGCTGTGAAAAATGATCATTGAGTCTGGCAGGTGTGCTTAAAATGAAACTTGATGTGCATACAGGCATGTTATTTATTCACTTATCCGCAATAATTCACTTTATTTTCTGAAAATGTATGAAAAGAAAGAGTTGTGATCTCAGTCCAAGAATTCAGAATTTGCTATTATCTTGAAAAAATTTAGTTGTTGGGGGTCAGCCCTTGTGCAAATTCACTTATTTTGAAATTTCTAAGTGACATGCCTGTGCATAATTGGATTACGACAGATTGACGTACCTAGACAAGCACCTGAACACTACTGCTCCGACAGCCCGTGGAGAAGACTGGCAGCCATTGCTGACATATCGTAATGGCTTGGTGCAGGGAGAGGGAGATGCCAGCTCCATGAACTCTGGCAAAACTCCAGGTGGCCGTATTCGTCCACCAGTCAAGGGAGCCAAGAGGAGAATTCCAATGGAAGGTAACTTGTATATATGTAAACTTTATTTCACAAGGGTGCCTTGGCTCGTGAAATACAAGTGTATGGCCCCAATTTTCCCCAAGGCCCTCAGAGATTCAAGGTACATATATATATATATATATATATATACATATATATATATACATATATATATATACATATATATATATACATATATATATATACATATATATATATACATATATATATATACATATATATATATACATATATATATATACATATATATATATATATATATATATATATATATATATATACACGTTAACAACAGCTGGATGCAGAGGGGACCCCTCTTGATAGGCCCCTTCTCAATGCAGCAAGGGTAGCCTTTGCATTGTATTTTCCCCTTCCTGAGAGGCCACTCTAATAAGGCCAGATTTCTGGTGCATTTGGCGGTGGCCTCATCTGTTGCCTTATCTATGTCATCATTTCATCAACCAGACCCCCCCCCCCTTTTTTGGGTGGGGGTATAAAGATTTTAAGTATCCAAACATATAATATTTTACATCCAGGCACTTTTGGGTCATATAAACTGGAAAAGTTTAATAAAGAATTGCAACGGCCATGCTTGCAGGGGAAGAGATAGGAAACCAGTGGTATGGCAGAGAAGGGCCCATTGACCCAACCCCAGCACGGGGTGTACCCCACCCACAAACCTCCACTGCCATCAAGCGACGACGTGTTGATGACCAGGAGTCTATGTCTGAGCAGGGCACAGGTACACCGCAGGAGTCTGAACAGGGATCAGAGAAAGAATATGAAGAAATGTAAGTGTGCACCTCCCGTGATTGTTTGTTTTGATTTCTAGGAATCGATTGATTTATAAGGTAAGGACTTCCCATATAAATGTGTCCCATAAATGTGAACATGTTGGCAATGATTTGTAGATGTATTGATTAATAGTCTTTATTTTTCATTAAAGTGACTCAAGTTTTTAATGTTATAGTGGTAACAATTTGTTTGTGTAAAGTTTAATCCTAAATGTACTAAATTCTTTGGTGTAGCCTTTTCATAAATTCAAAGATATTTAGATGCTTTGGGGTATAGTTTGTAGGTATGTAGATGATTGATGTGTGTTTTTCTTATAATGGGTTCCTTGGGTGCATGGTTGCCACTTGTATTTATATGCAGCAACTCTCTGTTGGCAATAGTCTGGTATTATTGATGTTGACTTTGGAGTTATGGTTTAACAGGAAAATTTTTTATCGGTGGCTAGAAGTACAGGCCGTTTTTGAAACAGTGGTTGGAATCTTCTGCACACTAAAATAGTTTTTTACTCTTTATTCTCCCCTCCCCGGGTCAACAGATTTCCATGGCATGTGTTTGGCACCCAGGGCACATACCAGGGAAAGCTGTCCATTCACTCAAAATCCGAGGGGGGAAAAGTTGAAGGATGAGGAACATAAAATGTTTCCGTTCAATTTATTTCAAGATCAAAATAAAAATTTGAAAGTATTGACCAAAGTGAAGTGTTTTGTATTAGAGTGGCAGCCGTACAAGTTCCTTAGATGGTGCACGTGTGGCTTGGGCTTGTACTGTGTGTGGCTTTGGGTGTATTGTAGTATGTAGACAGCTTGTGCATGCTCATAGGTCTTTAGAGATCACACAGCCATCACAAAAATCGTGGCTAGGCAGCCAGCAGAGGAAACGAGAAAAACGTCAGACTGAGGTACGATATGGCTCTCGGCGGTCATTGCGAAGGCAAAGGTAAGCACATGAAGAAAGGGAAGAAATGTCAAGTTTCTATAATGGTCTATGGAAGTGGCGGAAATTAAACCACAGAGAAGTCAATGGAACTTAGTCAAGTTTGGTGAATGTACAGGAAGAAAAATAGTGCAAGAGAGTAGCAGCTGTTTCTGGACTTCATACAGTATTTAGAAATAAAACTTGCATTCCAAGTAGAATTGATAGGATCAAAAGGAAATCTTTAATGATATTTGTGTTGGAATATAAAATTAAACATGCTCACCATGTACTTTTTTTTTTTTGCTAATGTTTTGTAAACATGTTTTTGACTGCCCTGTGAGTAAGGAGATCTGGTTTACTGGTGTTAGAAATTAGCCCGTTTTTGCAAAAGAAAATAAATTTTCAAAAGTTTTGGCTTCCAACTTAGGTAAGGCTGGCATAAAGTCTCCCATGTAGAGGGTTGTGGTCTGCATATTGTTCTAACTAAAAACTGATCAGTTTGAAAAAAAGTACTGCTCTGTTTGTTAAGGGTAGGAGGAAAAATACAAAATCAATTACTTTGTGAATTGGACTAAGACAACTATACTAGACTCCAGTGAAATACCAAATATGCTTATCACAGTGAGTCAATGGATAATTGCAGTACTTTTGCTGTGAAACTAGAGCCTTGCTGATGTTGGTTTCTGTTTTTAATGTCGTTTCTAATACAATACATGTATCTAGACACTGCTTTTGTTGTCAAATGCTAGGTCTGTAGTGAAATACACAGTAGATGAAGAGGAAGAGGATAGCATACAGGAGTTTGAGAGTCCAGAACAGTTCCCAAGCCGCAAAAGAATACGTTTGTCCAGCCCTGTTCCTAAACCTCTCTCCAGATCCAAAGGTCGAGGTCATGGACGATCTCGAGCTAGTGCTAGAATTTCAGCGAGTTTGTTTGAAGAGGAGTCCCCTGTTATAGAAGAAGGATCAGTGGGCTCTGTAAGTCTTGTTGGGTGCTGATTCTACATGTAAACTTGTCCCCTAGCAAAGACCAGACTCAACTTGATCTCCTTAGGATTTTACATCAGAATTGTCTGTTACAAACCGTCATGATTAAGTTGTGCATCTTTGATTAGGACAGCAGCCAAGGATGATCTTTCTGGATGGCCAGAGAGTATTTCACTACCAAGATATTTATTTTGTTGTTGAAAAATCAAATAGTTACGAGCGCATTCCAGGTATAATTGGAAAAAGCATATGCAGATAATTCTTTTACCAATTAATTGGTGAAAGAATTATCTGCAATGCTTTTTTGTGTGTGTGTTTCTTTTTGTAGTCTTTTATTTTATCTTTTTTTTTTTTTTTTTTTTTAAAGTAGATAGCAAAGTTAACACATGTGGTAGGTCTGTGGTTAATACATTCTTGAGTCTTGTGACTTGCATATGCCAAAGCTGGTTGACAGAAAATCAGGTTTCGGAGAAATGCACTTCCCTTTCTTATTTTGCATTTGCACATCAACTGTCCATCTCAAAAATGGTGAATTCTTTTTGACAGATGTAACATTTGAATTTTGTCAGTATTTGATTGAAATGATGGACATCTGCAGCTTCTGCAAACCAATCAATACCCATGTATTTGTAATTTAGAAATTGGATATTTGGGTACAAGCGACACTTATGGATTTTCTGTGTAAACTATGCGGGACACGAGACACAGGCTTATCACAAACTCTTGCTTAATCAGCTATGGTTCTGTGTCTGCTTGTTAGAGTGAGCTGTGTTATAGTGCATGGGTAGTTTTGACAGCATAATTCTGCATGGTTTTCTGCATTTTAGTTAATGTATAGTATGACAAAAATCTGCATGGTTCTGTTGGTTAGACTGAAGTCTGCATAGATTATAATGCTTGCTTCATGATCGTGACAACACGGCATATGCTTTGCAGTGTTATAGAGGCACCTACCTGTACCTACATGTAAACCATGGTTATATCATTGCAGGGGCGGTCACCTCACTCACAGTCCCGAGTAACAGTGTGTATTGTTTCAAAATTATCTACATCCAAAATGTGTTAATGTTTCTTCGCACCAAAGATCATTAAATAAAGAAGAAGAAAAAATAAAAAATAAATGTTGCTTTAATGGTCCATAACTTAGAATATATTGTATCTAGCATGGTAAAACCGTGCGATAAGTGTGTATTCATGTTATCCCATAGAAAATGTGTACGTTACTGCTGTCTTGTCTGGTGTTAAAGAGAACGGTTCAAACAATTGCAAAATATGGACTTCATGAGATATGAGATAAATACACAACATTTCACATGAAATTTTAATTAAAACTTTTAACCTGTTTTCCCATAAGCATTCACCAATTTTTAGCTCTGCTGACTGACAGGTCAGCAGAGCTTATAAAATCTTCAGCATCCTTTGTTTTTCTGTGTCACATTAAGAGACTTCGCGAAAACCGTTGCACGGAATGCTTTGATTTTTTGGTAAGAACTGTGCCCCAGGTAGGCCTTTGCAAAGTGTAAAGGACATGATGGTGCAATAATTTTTGATTTTTTGAAAATTTATGTGAAGGGTTTTTTTTCTTTTGAAAAGTAAGTTTAAGTTTTTGCAAGCTGGTAGATATTTTTCTTACATAAATGAACAAAGAAAATCAAAATGACAAGCCAAGTCAATGGGTTTTTAGGGACATATAGGGCTTCAAAATTTGTAGCCGAGTCGGGAAATAAAAGTGTAATCACTTCACAATTTAACTTGACTTTTATATAATTATTATGCATCCCCTGTAGGAGGGGATGTGTATAGTGTTTAGTCTTATCGTCTACCACAGCATTTTCCTTGTATTTCTGTCCCCTCTTGGCCTGTTGCTTCCCAGTGTGGTACAGATAATGTGTGGGTCGGGGGAAATTTTTGCTTATAACAATATATAACCATAAGGTCAAAGGTAAAGCTCAAGGTCAAATCCTTGTTGCATTTTTCTGATGGCTCAGCAGTTTTTACATATGGGCTTATACCTTCTTAATGGCGCATCATAGGCCCAAGGTTACGAATAGGAAAGTACCTGTGGGCTTTCAATTTGTATGGTTTATTTTAAACCTGAGTTACCTCGAAAGGTCAAACTGCATACATTCCTGTTGATTACTATGTAAGTCAAGGGGGATTGCAATGCTAATTCATATTTTCAACTTCGCGAGACAATTGACCTATTGCTTTCTAATTAAGTACATAGAATCTCAGTGTCCGGGAAATTTTTCTCATATAATGGTATATAACCTAGAGGGCAAAAGTCAAGATAAAATCCTTGTTGCATTTTTCTGCTGACTCAGCAATTTTCACATATTAGCTTATATCTTCTTTATGGTGCATCTTAGGCCCAAGGTTACTATTAAACTTTAATAGGAAAGTACCTGTGGGATTGCAATTTGTCTGGTTTATTTTAAACCTGAGTGACTTGAAAGGTCAAACTGCATACATTCCTGTTGATTACTATGCAAGTGAATGGGGATTGCATTGCTAATTCACTTCAGACTTGGTGGGGATGTATGTCGGGTATGTATCCACCAGCTATGTTCAAATGGTCATGCTCCAGTGCTTTTTTGATTTTTATTTAGTTTATTTTGGGGGGGGGGGATTTTGCATTCCCATTGATTACCCTGCAAGTTAATGGGGTCTGCAATGATAGTTCATATTCTGACTTGTTCAAAACTGTAAGCTAGATGGTCTTGAAACTTTTCATACAGATACTCCAGAGATTTGGGGAATTATTTTCATGGTGTTGTGATGACCTTCAGGTCATAGGTCAAGGTCACAATGCCTTGCAAAATAAAATGGTTGCCCAGTCACATCTTCAAATGAAGATGGGTATGATTGAAGTCCATTGAACTTTATCATCATTTACCCAGGTGAGAGTTCCCTTAAATTTGCTAAGAGGTGACCTTGAGGTCAAAGGTCAAGGTCAAACTTTTTGCAGAAGAATAGTGGCCCTGTTAGAGGGGTGGCCTCTGGTGAGAGGTGCCTGATCAGGGTATGGATAATGTTTTTCACTTTAGAAACTCGCTTCTAATTCATATTAAAATAAATTAGCCATATACAAATTTCTTTTGCCAAGTGGATGAAACATTAGCATTTGGCTAATGGCACCAGTGGTCCCTGGTTCTGTATCTTGTATGATTCATGGTAAAAGTGGTCTCCACTTTGAAGATTGTTGAGTTGTAGTTCAAACAGGAGTGAAACAGTAACTTTAAACGCACAGACCAATTTTTTGAAAAATTCAAGTTTTATATTTTTAAACGAAAAACAATTGACAAAATTGTTAATGCAAACTGCACACAGGAATATAACAGTTTAGTTGTTGACAGAATGCTGTGCATAAAGATGAACCCTTACCCCTTAATCGGACGAAAACTGGCTGGTGGTCAAATGCCTTGTGCTCCAGTGTTTTCAGCATACGCCAACAGTAATGAAAAACAATTTGACAGAGAATTGTAGGTGAGGCCTATCAAAATCACATGACCCACGTCAACAGCTTTCCCTGGCATCGGTTGGGTACTTCGTGCAGAACCCATGCCAAGGAAAGCTGTTGACTCTGTGAATTCAAGGGTGAAATGTTAAAGATGAAGTTGTGTATTTGCAGGAGGACCTAGTGGAAGCATGGTGAGGGCAGACCAGTCACTGGAGCCTCATCAAGATGAATACCAAGAAGAGTGGGGACAGCTTACATATGCCAAGGCTGTTTCAGCTGATTGATTGACTTCATTTGTCTTATTTAACTTGGGAATGGCTCGATACACTGCCATAGGAGAGGAACTTTGAGGACTTCAAACAAGATTTAATTGGGTGAACCCACTCAAATTTCCTACAGCTTCGTGCCCGTGGGCAACTTGTGTGACACATGCATTTAATACCACAGACATTTGCAAGCTTAATATTTCACCTGTTGCCCGATGCTGTGGGAAAAAAATATGTTCTAATCTATTCTTTTGGGTGGAATTCATGTATGTATTGAATCCTTTGCAGTTAAAATGTGCTCGTAGTATAGAAGTGCTGTTGGTATTGTCCAGGCAAAAGTGATTAGAGTTATGGTTTATGTGAAATTATGAAGGAAAATTTGAAATAACTTCCAGTAAAGAATGCTGAGGACACCAACTTGTTTTTGGATTGTAAAAATATTGTGTAATGTCCATCTCAATGCCAGGCAGCATCCAGGTAGTCACTGGACTTGTTTTCTGTACAACGGTGTGGATAAGATATTGGCCCAAATGGAGGTATGCATGTGAGAACATTGGTGTCCCTGGAGTTTGCGGGAAGTGATGGCATTAAACATTTTTTCTTTTCATTGCCTATCAAGACTGCATTGCAACGTCAGGTTCACATGTCCACATCATCATACTCATAATTTTAATATTTAAATTCATGAAAAGAGGTTCCAGTTTTGAATGATGAATACATATACACAGACACACTTCAGCACAAACACATCATGAACATATTTTACACTGAAAACTGTATGGTAGCTGCCATATAAGACAACCTCATATGCCAGTCAAAATTTGTCGCATGGCAAGTGGTCTTTTATAACAAATAAAAAAAAAAAAAAATCTCATGTTCTCAGTCCAATGAAGAAGCTGCATTATTAGTCATTCTTGTTAAACTTCAAAACTACATGTGTGTTAAAAAAAATCTGTGAATAGACAGGGACTTTATCAAGAGAAGTCGCAATGTAGTAGTTCACAGCAGCAAAATGGACAGAATAACCCTTGGAGCAATATAGTATTCTACTTCCATAGTATGTGTTGAATTTTATGGTGCAGAATTTTAGTTTTGATATAATTTATATATGGAGAGCAGATATGGACCAAGAGTTTTCCATGTTTGAAATGTTTCTATTTTTAATGTTGTGCAAACTTCAAAAATCAAGAAATGGAATGTATTTGTACATTGTGAACACATTAAAATGTTTTTTTTTCGTCCATAAGCAATATTTGCGTTTCTGGTATTTGTTCAGCAGATCCAATGTTAACACTTTTGTGTGCCTTTGTTCTTGTTAAACTCTGCCCCATTTTATCATTTAACCCTTTCCCCCTTGAATTAAGACTGAGTCAACAGCTTTCCTGGGCATGGGTTGGGCACTAAGTGCCCAACCCATGCCAAGGAAAGCTGTTGACCTGGGTCATGTTGTCTTGACCAGTCTCATCTTCAATTCTCTGTCAAAATGTTTTTCATTGCTGTTGAAATCAGTTGAAAATGCTGAAGCAGACGACATTTGACCAACAGCCGGTTTGGGCTGGTTTAAGGGGGAAAGGGTTAAAACATTCTGGGTAATGCTCTATGTCAATAATGATCTGGTGTTGACTATTTGAACTTTTGATTTCTTAAGGAACAACACAGTGTGGATTTCAAGAAGCATGAAAGTGTACGCCTGTTTGCTAACAACCCTGGAGGACAGTAAATTGTCATATCAAAGAATATGACCAGACTTTGCGTTTGGACATCCTGAGGCTTGCAGTTTTATCACCAGCACAAAATTGAACCCTTTGTTTTCCTCACCTTAGAAACTCTTAAGGCTTTCATTCATACCTTCCATCTTCTAGCTCCTTTATTCTTTTTTCATTAACTCTCTGGACCCTAAGATATAATTTATCAGCCCTAAATACATTGAGTTATGAAACTCATAGGACCGAAAGGGTTAAGAAGTAATGTTACTTTATTTGTGGAAAAGTTGTTGAAAAACTGTGGAGTGTTATCACACACCACATTGAAAACCATGAGCGGTTTTGGAGATTTTTATGATTTACCCCCAAAAAAGAACAAATCAGTTCATAACAAATCAAAAAATCACTGAAGCATGGATCATTTGAACAAACGTGGTAGAGACCCACCCAAGGTACATTGCCACCAAGTTTGAAGTGAATCTGGGTGAGGGTTTCAGAGACAAAGTCCAAAATGTACCTGAATTGAAACGAGGGCTGTGTGAACAGCCCATGATCAGCGCACCTAGAAATCATTACACTTGTGGCTCTGTGAACTTGGGATAGGATCAAGGTCACCCACGTACTGAATAAGTCTGACCTTTATGGAAGAACACTCGCATGTGCAACCTCAAGGTCCTAGTTCACGTAATTCTCAAGTTATAGGGAAGGGTAAAATTCATGCAGCACTGCGATTCCAGAAACGAGATCAAAGTCTCATGTTCTGTCTTGGCGTGACCTTCATAGAGAAACAATAACGTGCAACATCCAGGTCCTAACTCAAAACCAATCTTAAGTTGTCAAGTGAATAGTACATTTCATATCAGTTGTCCCAAGACCTTTAGAATGAGGTCAAGGTAAAAAAACACTGGAGCATGACCAATTGCACAAAATAAGTAGACACTTGTATAAGGTACATCCCTACCAAGTTTGACACAAATATGGCAAAATTATTTAAGTTAACCATTACAAGAAATTCCCATGTTAAACTTTCCTATTAAAACTTTTCTTGCCCTAAAGAATCCCCAAATCACTGGAGCATGATCATTCGTAAAATAATAGAAAATAAACTGCAGCACCACATGGTGAACAAATTGAGAACTAGGAGCCCCCAGCAGTGTTCCCATGTGATATTAAGGTAATTGAGCGAGCGGTTTTAGAGAAAAAATTTTCAGATTAAGTCGAAAATGTAATTCTGAATGGATGGACAACGAACAACTAGGCCTCCCAAAAGCTCTGCCTGACTAGTCCGTCAACTGAGCTAAAATATAGGGGAAAATTGCAGTGCCACCTAGTGAGCAAATTAAGAACTAGGAGTGTTTGTATGTGATATCAAAGGAATTGGCCCCCAAGAAGAACAGGAAAATTCATAAAAAATAAAACCAGAAGCTGGTCAGAGACTGAAAACCCCTCAGCCAGGGTTGACAACTAGGAAATGGTAAATGGTACTTTATGTGAAGACCATATACCTGCATGTGACACCAAGAGGTTACTTCTGGTTGACCTAATGACAAAGCATTGGTGCAAATGCAATGATCAAAGATGTCATGGCAAGGCCAATGTTCTTCATTGCAGAACTGTGACATAAATATGTGACCCAGTGACCTAGTTTTCACCAGGTGTCTGACGTATCCTTAGGACCAACTGTCATAAATAATTGAAGCTACATTTTATATTTTTTTAAGTATCGTGTTAATGCCTTTTTTCTTAAGTGTAGTTGTGACCTACTTGATAGGCACTTTAAACACCTCAATGACCCTGTGATAAAAAATGGTCTCTGTAAAGTATTTTGGAGATATGGCGTGAACAAGGCATGGATGGACGGACATCCCTTCATGCCAGACCAGGAGGTTACTGCTGTTTGACCTGATGACAAAGCTTTGGTGCAAATGCAATAAGGAGATATCATGTCAAGGCCATTTTGCTTCAATTCAGCACTATGACCTAGTTTTCACTAGGTGTCTAGGGCATCCTTAGGACCAACTGTCATAAATAATTGGTTCAGCTACAATGAATAATTTAATATTTGGAGATATCATGGCACGACCATTTTTCTTCAATGCAGGATTGTGACCTAGTTTTTGATAGGTGTTTGAGGCATCCTTAGGACCAACTGTCATAAATAATTGAAGCTACATTCAATATTTTTTTAGTACTGTATCAACACCCTTTTTTTCTCTTCAATGTAGTACTGTGACCTAGTGACCTAGTTTCAATAGGTACCTGAAACACCTGAATGGCCCCATGATAAAAATTTGGTCTCTGTAAAGTGAGTATTTTTGGAGATAGGGTGTTTATGAGGGATGGATGGAAGGATGGAAAGACACGTAGGTGACCACAATACCCCTCTGGCCCAAGGGGTAAAAATCACTGGAGCCTGACCATTTGAAGAAACTTGGTAGAGATTAACCCAAGGCACATCCCCACCAAGTTTGAAGTTAATCTGGCTGAGGGTTTCGGAGCCGCCGGAAATGTAATTATGAAGGGAGGGACGGACGACTCAGCTCAGCCTGACTAGTCAGTCAGCAGAGCTAAAAAATAAAAAAGATCATTGGAGGGTGACCATTCTAACAAACTTGGTAGAGACCCAGCCAAGGTACATTGCTACCAAGATTGAAGTGGCTGACTGTTTTGGAGAAGTCGATTGAAGAAGGAAAAAGATAAGCTCAGCTACTGACAAGTCAGCCAAGTTAAAAAATTGTTGGATCATTTTTTAAGAGTAATACCAGTGACAATGAATCAGTAAAAAGGTAAATTTAATAATGTAATGAAACGATTTTGTTGTGAAAGCACACACCAGAGTCAACATTTAGGACAGTGTGTATGGGAGGGTGGGGGGGGGGGTGTGGAAGGAGGTTATCAGCAATGAAACTACTGAGAAGGGGAAGAAAGAGTTAATACTATACAGCAGTTCATAGGACTGTACTAATGTTTGATCAGAAAAAAATGCTGTCCTATATACTGACATGTCCTAAATGTTGACATTTGAGTCAACAGTGAGCCAGCATTTTTATTGCTGAATCAAAAGCAGTACCACATTTCTCAAATTGTACCACTATTCAAATTAGATAATTTGTTATCCTAAATGCTGACATGTCCTCAATGTTGACATTTCAGTCAACATTTAGGACAGCTTTTTGTTTCTCAGCCAAATCAGAACATTTTTTTAACTCATTCCATATTATGGTCACATGCCCTGGTCAGTGGTTCTGGCACTGCCTGGCAAGTCATGCGGCAGCTGCAGCATGACTTGCCAGGCAGTGCCAGAACCACTGCCTTAAGACAATAGGCAAATTAGTACTTGAATGAAAGCTCTTTTCATGAAGAATTTAAATATGCAATTGTCCTCTTAAATCTAGGTAAATATACATAAATATCAGGGACTGGTATGGAATGAGTTAAATTGTAGTGACTGATCCTTCCCACTGCAGAGGTCATATCCTCAATGAAAAAGAGTTGCAATAAACATTTTACCTGGGTAGATGAAGCTACATGTTTATGGCCATAGTGGGGACTGATAATAGCGTTGATAGAGAACATGCTGTAAATGTAGATTTGCTGTACTACTGTGAACTAAAGGGGAATTGATTAAGACAATGCAGATTGAAAGCAAGGGAGTGGTAAATGTTTTACTGGGCTTAATGAAGCTATACAGGCATGGAAAGGAAAGGTCACAAGAAAGTAGTGATGTTATTTTTGGGAGGCAATGGGTCCACATTTTATCAACATGAGGGCTGTGTGAACAGCCCATACTCAGCTGCCCTGGAGATTCATCACAATCGTGTTTCTGTGAACTTAGGATAGGATAAAATAGGTTGACGCTTATCAAAGGTACATCCCTACCAAGTTTGACAGTATCATTGGTGAGGTGCTTTTACTAATAAGTACCCACTTGAAAAAAAGCATTGAGAGGGCTGTGTGAACAGCCCATGCTCAGCTGACCTGGACATTCATCACAGTTGCAGCTTTTTTAACTTGGGCAACGATCAAGGTCACCCATGTTCTGAGTAAGTCTGACCTTTATAGAAGAACACTAACATGTGCAACATCAAGGTTCAATTAGTTGTCAAGTTATAGTGAAGAGTAAAATTCATGCATGTTGAAGTGTGACCCCAGAAATGAGGTCAAGGTCATTCATGTACTGTCTAAGCATGACCTTCATACAGAAACATTAACATGTGCAGCATCACAGTACTAACTCAAAACTGATCTCAAGTTATCAAGTCAACAGTAAATTTTGTGTCAGTTGTCCTGTGAATTAGCATTAGAATGCCCATTGACTTACATAGTAATCAACAGGAAAACTGCATTGACCGATAAGTACATGAATTGAAAAAATCCTTAAAAATCAGGAATCCAAAGCAGTGCCACCTAGTAAACAACTTTGACCCTTCCACAAGAACATCTCCATCACATTTCAGCTTAATCTGAGTGACGGTTCTGAGAGCAAGTGAAAAAAAGCAAAACCATACAAAAAATTCATTAAAAAAATTAGAACAGAATTGCAGCGCCACCTGGTAAACAAATTGGGAACTAGGTGTCCCTGGGAGTGTCTATGTACAATATCAAAGCAATTGGGTGTGAAGTTTCTGAGAAGAGTTTTTAAGATTTGCCCCAAAAAAGAAAAAAATTTATAAAAAATCCAAAAATCAATAGAGCATGACCATGCAAACAAACTTGGTAGAGATCCACCCAAGGCACATCCCCACCAAGTTTGAAGTAAATCTGGCCAAAATCATTTAAGTTATAACCATTACAAGAAATTTCCATGTTAAACTTTCCTATTAAAACTTTTGTAAACATTTAAAAAAAAAAATCCAAAAAATCATTGGAACATGACCATTGGAACAAACCTGGCAGACATCCACCCAAGGTACAACCCCACCAAGTTTGAAATAAATCTGGATGACAGTTTTGGAGAAGTCAAAATGTAAATTAGCATTAGAATGCCCACTGACTTGCATAGTAATCAATAGAAAAGATCGTTAAACACCAGTAATCCGCAGCATTCCCACACAGTGAACCACATTGTTTGACCCTTCCACAAGGAACATATTTTACCATCTTTGTGCTTAATCTGAGCGACAGTTCTGGCGAAGAAGTAGAGAATAGCTTTAAAACATTAAAAAAAGAAAAAAACAAATCATAAAAAATTTGCAGGGCCACCTGGTGAACAAATTAAAAACAAGGAGTCCCTAGGTGTCTTCCTGTGTAATATCAAAGTAAATAGGTGAGCGGTTTCGGGAAAGATTTTTTAAGATTGGTCCAAAAAAGAACCAAAAAAAATCATTAAAAATCCCAAATTCACTGGAGCATGGCCACTTGAACACACCTGGTAGAAACCCACCCAAGGTACATTGCCACAAAGTTTGAAGTTAATCTGGATGACAGTTTTGGAGAAGTCGAAAATGCGAATTAGCATTAGAATGCTCATTGACTTCCATAGTAATCAATAGGAAAACTGCATTGACGAAGAAGTACCTGAATTGAAAAAATTGTTAAAAATCAGGAATCCGCAGCATTCTCACATAGTGAACTACTTTGTTTGACCCTTCTACAAGGAACATATCCACCAAGTTTCAGCTTAATCTGAGTGATGTTTCTGGAGAAGAAGTCGAAAATAGCTATAACAGACAAAAATTCATAAAAAATTAGAAAAAAAAACTGCAGTGCCGCCTGGTGAGCAAATTAAGAACTAAGAGTCCCAGGGAGTGTTCCCATGTGTGTCAAAGCAATTGGGTGAGTGGTTTTGAAAAAAAGATTTTTTAAGATTTGCCAAAAAAACTCCTCTAAAAAATCCAAAAATCACTGGACTGTGACCATTTGAACAAACTTGGTAGACACCCACCCAAAGCACATCCCCACCAAGTCTGAAGTGGATCTGGCTGACGCTTTCGGAGAAGAGGTCGAACATGTGAATTGTTGACGGACGGTGGACGGAGGACCATAAGATAAGCTCAGCTGACTGACAAGTCAGCTGAGCTAAAAATCAGGAATCAGCAGCATTGCCACCTGGGGAACACTTTGTTTGACCCTTCAACAAGGAACATATACACCAAGTTTCAGCTTTATCTGAGGGATGGTTCTGGAGAAGACAAAATGAGCAAAAGCACACAAAAAATCATTAACAAGACGGCTGTGTGAACAGCCCATGCTCAGCTGACCGAGAGATTCATCACACTTGCACCAATGTGGCTCTGTGAGCTTGGGATAGGATCATGGCCACCCATATACTGAGTAAGTCTGACCCTTATGGAAGATCATTAACGTGCAACCACAAGGTCCCAGTTCAAGTAGTTCTTAAGTTATACTGAAGAGTAAAATTTATGCATGTTGCACTATGTGTGAAGTGTGAAGGATATGTCACTGGGACCGAGATACTTGACCTAGCGACCTACTTTTGGTTCATGACACATCCTTATGTCCAGATGCACATGTGTAGTTTCATTAATCCAGCTTGAAGGACAACAGAATTGCAGCCAAGCATGAAGTGTAATGCAGTCTTACATGATTGTATCACCCTGACCCAGATACTTGACCTTGTGACCTATTTTTGTTTCATGACACACCTTTAGGTTAACATTTAAATGTGTGTGAAATTTCATGAAACTAAGTTAAAATATTAATTAAAGTGTGTGTGTCAACACACACTTTTCTGTCACTCAAGTTCTTCATTTATGTCTGTGTGCCAACACAGACATATTGTTTTTCCAGGAATTCTTTCTTTCTTGCTTTCTTTACAGGCAAATTTGTCCGACATTTCATTTGAAAAGTATTACATATAAAAAAAAAAAAACTTGGCATGATTATACTTCCATACATGAAGTCTTGAGTCTCAGTAAAGAGGTTCAACGGTTTTGAAAATTATGCAAATTAGGGCCATTTGAAAAGTCAAATCTTGAGTATCTTCAAAACTATAATAGGTACAGGTAACCAATCCAACTTCAATTAATTTGTTTGTAACACTGCACATTTTTGTAATTTACATGTGACATCTAAATGTCAAAGGTAAAGGTCATTTGGACCTTTGAAATTGTTATCCAGTCATAACTTGGTCAATTTTTATCCAATTCTGATCATGTTGAACTAAAATTGTAGCTATTTTAACACTGCACATTTTTGTAATTTACATGTGACCTCTAAAGGTCAAAGGTCAATGTCATTTGGACCTTTGAATTTTTCATCTAGCCATAACTCGGTCAATTTTTATCCAATTTTGATCATGTTGGGCTCAAATTGTAGCAACTGTTACACTGCACATTTTTGTATTTTACATGCGACCTCTAAAGGTCAAAGGTCAGTGTCCTTTGGACCTTTGAAAGTATCATCCAGTCATAACTTGGCCAATTTCCATCCACTTCTAATCATGTTGGACTCAAATTGTAGGAAATGCAACACTGTATATTTTTATAAGACCATGTACCCTCAAAAGGACAAAGGTCAAGGTCATTTGACCCTTTGAAAGTTTCATCTTGCCATAACTTGGTCAATTTTTATCTGATTTGTTTCATGTTGGGCTTAAATCGTGCTTATTGTAACACTGTGCAATTTACATGTGACCTGTAAAGGTCAGAGGTCAAGGTCAATTGGACTTTCAAATTTGCATCCAGCCATAAGCTTAATGTAATATTTCATGTTCGGAACGAGCGGGAATCGAACCTGCAACCTTTGGCACCAGTCGCCTAGCTGAAATGGGAAACGCACATATCCACTCGACCAAATCCCCATTCCTTAAAAGAATGGTTCAATTGAGGTAGTTATGTGCGAGTGCCATATCAACACGGTAAAGCAGTATATTTACTGAGTCGGCATTTATTTCCAGAATCGGGGACTTAAATCCACCAGCATTAAGGAAATGTGAAGTACCAAAGGATAAAACTTTTGAAGGCACAAAGATTTGCTTTAAAGCAAATCTTCTTTTCTAGTTTTCCTTCTTTCTTCTTTACCAGCAAATTTGTCCCACACTTTTCTCGGATACTATTATACATAGAAACTCCAAACTTGGCACGATTGTATCTCCATACAAGGAGTTTGACCGTTTTATACAGAGGAATGAAGATGTTTCAAAAGCTTGAATATTCATCTTCAAAACTATAATAGATAGAGATTCCAACTTCAACTAGGGGGTTATTGACCAGTGCACATCTAATGAATTTAAAACAAAGTTGTAGCAATTTAAATTATGCAAATTAGCAGCATTGGACATTTTCAAACTTGAATATCTTCAAAACTATAATAGATAGAGATGTCATTTTAACTTTTATTTGGGTTATTGACCATTGCGCATGTAATGAATCTAAAGCAAAAGTTGTAGCCATTTAAATTATGCTAATTAGCAGTATTTGAAATTAAACTTGAATATCTTCAAAACTATTAGAGATACAGATGTCATTTCAACTTCTACTAGGGGGTTGTTGACCATTGCGCATGCAATGAATTTAAAACAAAAGTTGTAGCAATTTAAATTTTGCTAATTAGTAGTATTCCAAATTTTCAATCTTGAATATCTTCAACACTATAATAGAGAGAGATGTCATTCCAACTTCTACTAGGGGGTAGTTGACCATCACGTACCTAATGAATTAAAAATAAAAGTTGTAGCAATTTGAATTATGCTCAAAAGCACCATTAAAAACTTTTAATCTTGAATACCTTCAAAACTATAATAGATGCAGATGCCATTCCAACTTCTACTCCTGTTATGGAATAGTTGTACATTATCATACCAATATGCTTTGAAGACACACAGATTTGCTATGCAGCAAATCATCTTTCCTAGTTTTATATGATATTTCACTGTGATCCAGATACTTGACAAAGTGACCTAGTTTTGGTGCATGGCACACCCTTATGTGTAGATGCATCTGCTTGTTAAATTTCATTAATTTAATTAAATAGTAAAGGAATTCCAGCCCAAGCATGATTTTACAAGAATATATAACACCCCTACATCCAGATGCACTTGTGTGTAGTTTCATTAATCTTAGCTGAAGGACAAGCGAATTATCGCCCGGATATGAAAAGCGAACTGGTGCTGGGCTGACATTGCCATTGATGTCCAAGCTACACCCTGCCATTACAAAATCACCTCTTTCAACTTTACAGGCATGGTGGTCTCATAAAAATAGGTCAAGGTCACTGATTAATATTATAGAAAATTCTAGCTTTGGGCATTATATATATATATATCCTATAAATTTGGCAAGTCTAATCCAATTACTTTTTAAGATATGGAAATTTATATCTTAGAACACATTTTGGCTAATAATTTCCATCAAATTATAGGTGGTGCCACTAGTATTATTAGCAACTTAGACTTTGACCTCCTCCACAATCCCACCAAATTTGGTGAAGATGTGCCACAAATTAAAGATGCTCGAGTGTTCACAAGATTTTCATATTTTGACCCATATATTACATAATAATGTATGTGGCACCACCAATATCGAAAGCGGCCTAGATTTTCATACACCGTATAAGTCCTGAGCAAAAGTTTACAGACAGACATGAGCGGTCGCATAAGCTCTGCGACCTTTGGTCAAAAAGATAACACATATGGCCAGTGATGATTACCATAAACCAGCTGCCTAAATATGACAACCTTACCTTATCTGATTGGATATGCTTCCTTTCCACACTTTTTTCACAATGTTCAATCAAGCATGACCCAGCTGATCAATGAACTGTGCTAACCACGGCCCACACCTCTGGTGATGATGGCCAAAAAACACATTACCCAGTATGAAAGCCCCACCTAGTCTAGTTTATGACAAAATGACATTCTGAGTTTTTTCTTCAATGCTCAATCAATCATACAACAAAGTGTGCAAGCCTTACCTGGTCTTTTTTGGGGTGGGTGGGGTGGGGGGTGAGTTGGGGGGAGTCATTATACCACTCCAAAGTTTTTGGTTGACTGATGGACAGATGGGAATTGAGTGCAAATTCTTACCAACAGTGAACGTTGCTGACACTAAAATCACCTACAGGGCCAAAGGATTGCATCGCTTGAACGACACAATGCACAAAAGCAAAGCCTCTCCCATGCTATTGTACCAGGAGTGTTACTTTATTTAATAACCCTCTGAAAAACAGCAGTTACAAAACATATTTGCATGTATTAACCCTTTCCCCCTTGAATTAAGACTGAGTCAACAGCTTTCCTTGGCATGGGTTGGGCACTTAGTGCCCAACCCATGCCAAGGAAAGCTGTTGACCAGGGGCATGTGATCTTGATAAGTGTCATGTACATTTCTCAGTCAAATTGTTTTTCACAACTGTTGAAATTAGTTGAAAACACTGAAGCAGACGACATTTGACCACCAGCCGGTTTTGGCCGGTTTGAGGGGGAAAGGGTTAACAAAGAGCATCCCATGTTGTTGTACCACATGAACTGTAGTGTGCCACCACTGACATTCTCCAACTCTTCCAGTGCCAAATTTTGGACTAAGTCAACAGGTTTTCTTCACATGCACTGGGCGCAATGCGCACTGAGAAAAGCTGTTGACCTGGGATATTCTCTCTGTTGACCTGGGATATTCTCTCTAGAACTATAGGCATGCTGGTACTTGAATGAAAGGTCCTTTTACAAGGAATACAAATCTGGGATCCTTATTATAATTCAGACTAGTCTGACTGAAGTAGATAGACTTTAGTAGCACTTGGCACAAAAAGAGTTTAGAAAATCCAAACTGTGGATGTCACTTGCATACCTCAGTTTCTCACATGTGTTTATTTATATATTTTTATAAATTCATAAGTCTTTCACAAATTAAAAGCAGAGTTTCATCTATGCTTACTTCTAAAATAATAATGAAAAATCATGCTCTATTCTATCTGGACAGGAGGAAGTTAAAAAATTCATCAGCTGTGTGTAGCCTTAAACAATACATTACATCTCAGCATGCTTCATCTTAAATGGAATGGTTATCATCATTAATTTTTGTAAATGAATACTGGGGCAGTGAAGGACTTAAAATGGGGCTGCATAGTTTCAATGATTACTGGACGTTCTTACATTATGTCATTGAGTTCTAATTGTGCTACACTTTCAAAGAATATCATCATCAATTTTTTCATACGAATCTGGGAAAAGAGGCACTTCAAAAGTTTTTACTCTCTGTGTAATTGTAAATTGCTTCACTTCATGACCATAATGTAACTTTTTCCCTGCTATGATGCAACTTACACATTGCTGAACAAAAAATAAAGATACAAAAGTCTCGCAAAGGACACGGTTCCCACCCATGGATAACAGTGTACAAAAATTATAAATACTATACATCCTTGAGCAATATGAGATCTCTAAGAAGTCTTGGTACACCTTCCAGCTGATGCACCGCATACAAAACATTGCGAGTTGATTGAGCCATCAGATGGCGTATTTGTCTGCGACAAAGTTCACGCAGTGGAAGCACAGACTGTACGTATGTGTGTAGCCAATCCTGCACCAAGGCCCTGGCATGAGAGGGCTGGGAAGACAAGACCATCAAGTCTGGGCACAGACCTGCCACAAAGAGCAGCAGAATGAGGCGCAGCATTGCGTAACTATCCTCATTGCCTTCTATGTAACGATATGCCAAGAAAAATGTGGTTGACGGTGGGGCTTCACCTGTAGCACTGACAAGCAACGCTGCTAACTTTGTATACTTTTCATACTTTTTACGGTCTGTAGTGCATGCTCGCAACATAGCAGAGGTGAGTGGAAAGTCATCGCTGTGTACTTGGTTGGAGCAATGAACTCCCGCATTTAACAGTAGCGTCACCACTTTGTCATGACCTTTCTGCACAGCCAACAACAGTGGGGACACCTGTTTGTGATTAGCCAGGTTCATGTCACAGCCATACTGGATAAGCTCTTGCACTGTGTTGACGTTCCCTGCCACAACGGCGTGATAAAGTGGTGTCCGTCGCCTCAAATCTTGAGCATTAACTTTTGCGCCAGCTGCTACAAGTGAACGAATGTGCTCAATTCTCCCATAGCTGGCAGCTATATGCAATGGCATGCGTCTCGTCTCGTCAGCAATATTTGTGTCACAACCTGCTTTGATGAGCCAGGATGCCACATCATCGTGGTTGTGGATAATGGCGCGATGGCATGGTGTCCATCCCCACCGGTCCTGTACGTTGAGGGACGCCCCACTTTTATACAGCAACTGTACACATGAAAGGTGACCACAGCCAGCAGCATGGTGCATTGGAGACATCAGGGTGGTACTGTCCTGCCACTGGCTGTCCCAGTTACACCCCACCAGAATCTCCACTTGCTCAACATCCCCATCCTCAGCAGCTATGCTAAGTGTACGGCTGATGTTGGCATCTTTTTGTTTTTTTGCTTTGTTCACTTCGAAAGCCAACTGTGGCTGGGATTGCTGTAGAAGACGAGAGCGGCTTGTACCCATCCCCTCCAAATTGTGGTATCTGAAATGACAAGCCAAATAGTTAAGTCTCGAATCTCTCATGTTGCAAAATTCACAACTTTTTTCCTTACATGAGCGATACATTTCATATAGGAAAAGCAAACACTGTAAATTGCTTTTATTTCACTGTATTTCTATTTTGGCTTATTTTGCTGATGGCACAAGACGGTGAAAATTAAAATTTGGTGAAATAGTATTTTAACATTGATTTGATTGGAATTGTGTTCAAAATGGAGAAATTCTTGAAATGTGAAAACCATGAAAATGGATACACGCGAAAATATGTACATTTACAGTAGTCCACTTTGTGATTCTTCAGACAGGTACGTGCTGCCATACACATGGATGTCAACCCCAATGTTTTAAATTGGGAGATACAGAAGGTCTCTTTTAAAAACTTTTGAAGTCTGCCAATTGGAAGACCCCTGTGAAAATCAGGAGAGTTGACCTGTATGCATACATGGTAGTTCTGTATGTAAAGTCAAATGACCCCAACCTTGACCACGGTCATTTTGCGCTTAAATATCATTGTGGCCACCAGTCTATTTCCCAAGTTATTGCTTAGACAATGAACTGACAGATAAAAGTTCTCTCTATAACCTTGGACATTAGGTCTTTTAAAGGACCATCACCACATACAATATCCAAGTCTTAAAGCCACACAGTTTGAAGAGGCTATGGCATTGGATTTTGAAAACTACTTAAACATTCATTTCCATCAGCATCCATGCCAACATGTTCATTTTTTGATGGTCACAGGTATCCGAGCACCTTCTTGGAAAAAATACAGTAATTCTTGGCCTAATACATAGGAATATACGGGAGTTCTAAAGTGAAATATTGCTGCAGTGTGAATAGAACATAACATCATCGGTTTACTTCAAGTAATAGTGACTTTTCACGACTAAAATTGGATGACAATTATCATGGTTCCACCCACAGAATAAAATAGGTCTTCAGCAATTTTCCTGTTATTTTACACAAAACTTGTGTTTCATTTTCTGAGGCACAATATTCTTTCAACTGTATAGGAAAATGATACCAAATACTGGAAAAAAAATAGGTCTATTGTACAAATTTTAAGAAACGGGATGGCTAACAATGCTCGTAATTACTTAATTTAACAAAAGGCCCATGGCTATATAGCACCTGATCTTTATTTTAGTTGCCAGTCCTCAAATGGTACTGATGGTATATATGCGTACATATACAAATAAAGCTTTTGTGATTTTTAGTGTCTGAATTATCCACCAGATGGCACTTTGCTTCTCATGTAATCCTAGCTTATTTGTGCAACTCCTGTGATGGATATTGTTGCATGTGCCAAGACAACAATAAGCGAGTCTTCAACTTGATGTCTTCAGTGAGCTTGCAACAGAGTATCAACCCAGATTATGTAATATAAGTGACCTTTTTAAAAAGTAGGTCAAAGGTCATTTATCTGGTATAAAATATTAACACTCATGTACACTACATATTTTGTATCAATCTAGTAACCCTAGCTCACCTATATCTTTATTTTGTACTTCTTATCAATGACATAAGCAATTTGTATTTTGACCTTCGAAGAAATAGGTCAAGGTTATCTAAATTTTCACAAAAGTTCACCATTGACCCAAAGCATAGTTGGTGTAAGTTTCAAACCTCCATCTTTATTTATGATCATAATACTGAATTTCATATGTTTTTTACATCTATAATGTTAGTTCCATTGAAAGCCATCAGAAGCACCACCAGGACTCCACACATTTTTTTTCTGTATAATATTCCAGTTATGGTAAAATGCATATATGTTCACATGTAAATATAGAATGACCATCATAAGAATATCATCTCCTGAAATGTATTCCCTCAGGGACCTTGAGAAAGCAGGTCAAGGTCACTCATATTATGTTATGTCATACTTTAAGACATAATACACATATGCTGTTACATGTGATTAAGTTAGCCTGATTATAATTATCATGATAATGAATTTCATTGGTCTGAACACATATTGGCTCGTATTTTCCTGTTCACCTGTAAGTAGTACCACTAGTACTACTAAGGTTCCACATATTAGCCCCCCAGACGTCTCCACCCAATTCCATAGATCCATAACAAATCAAGGACACCAGAGTGTTTTCAATTTTTTTAACTTTTTAGCCTGTGTATTGCAAAATCCTGTACGTGGCACCACTGACAACGAAAAGAACCTAGATTTCCATTCACACAACACGTCCAAAAATTTCGAGAGGCAAGCAAAAATATGTTGATGCTATGTGTTGACAAGCAATTATTTATGGATGAACTGAATGACAGCTGTCCGGAGGCGAGTTATCACACAAGCTCTGGGACCTATGGTCAGCAGAGCTAAAAATGACATTTCAAAATAATGACAGCAGCATCACTCATGATAGAATGTGATAGAGATAAGTCCAGTTACATTCACACCATGGTTGACAAGAATCCTGCCAGTGAGTTGGGCCAACTTGAAAAATTACCGGACAGAAGAAGTCATTAAAATCATGAATTGCAACAAACACTTGTTGAACAAATTAAGTTCCAGGGGTCCCAAGCCATATTCCTGAGTAATTCAAAGCAACTGGCCATGTTGTTTCCGAGAATATATTTTTGAAACTTAACAAAAACACAACTATTTTTAAAAAATCACAAATCACTGAGGTGTGACCTGTGTGCAAACTTTGCAGAGATCCACCAAAGGTACAACCACAAAAAGTTTGAAAAGCATCTGGCCAACCGTTTTCAGAAAAAAGCGAGTGTTGTGGATGGGCTGTGTATCAAATAGAGTGATACAGTGTAGGTAGCCCATTGAGGAAAACATTGGGATCACCAGTTGTTGGATTTTCATGTTTTTTTTTCGCGAGACTGTGCCCAGCGAATACATGAAAATCCAACAAGAGATCTCAACGTGATCCCAATGGGCTACCCATGCTGGATTTTCTTTCTCCTATGTATGTCTAAGGGCAAATAGGTATCAAATCTAAGCTCTATTGGAGAAATAAGTTTGAAAACAATCCCATTTTGAGGGTGGGAGGAGTCGGTATTTTATTAAATACACCTTGGCCTCTCATTGGTTTGTCTAATATGTGAACCCACGGAGTGACCAACCAAGTGAAAGATTACAATTAAATCCTTATCCTTCATACCAATGCAGGATAACCCATTCAGACATAGGAAAACACTTATGAATACATATCTCTGTGTGGGGACTTTGTGACTTTGTCTTTCCTGGTCTGTGACTGTTGATTAGACTGTGAGTGGTGGATTATAATACTGAACTGAGCCCCCCCAAGAAAATGAAAAGTTAAAAAGGTACATCTAGATGACTACATGGATTTAAACAGGAGGCCAGTGGGCCAAATGCTCTGCTGACTTCGAGGCTATATTGCACCTGTTCATTTCAAAGCTGCGAGTCCTCAAGTGGCTTCTGAACATATAAACCTTACTGTAAAAGTTGTCCACCAGATGGCACTTCACTCCACATGTAATCATAGCTTATTTGTGCAACTCCTGTGATGAATATTGTTGCATGTGCCATGACAACAATGAGAAAGTCCTTAACTTTATGTCCTCAGTAACCTTGGGGCAGAGGATCAAGGACACCCAGATTATGTAATACAAGAGGCCCATGGGCCTGCCTGGTGCTGTGCTGACATTGCCATTGAAGTCCAAGCTACACTCTGCCATGACAAAATCACCTTTTAACTTCACAGGCATGGTGACCTCATAAAAATAGGTGAAGGTCACTGATATTATATATATGATTCTAGCTTTGAACATTGTCTATATATCATATAAATTTGGCAAGTCCAATCCAAATACTTCTCAAGATATGGAATTTCATATCTTAAAACACATTTTGGCTCTTTATTTCCATCAAATTATAGGTGGCACCACTAGTATCATTACCAACTTAGACTTTGACCTCCCCCACAATCCCACCAAATTTGGTGGAGATTTGCAAAAAATTAAAGATGCTAGAGTGTTCACAAGATTTTCATATTTTGACCCCTACATTGCATAATATACAAGATAGCGCCACCAATATCCACAAGAACCTAGATTTTTATACCCCCTAAGTCCTGAAAGTTATATTGGGCTAACTTGAAAACTGTGGAGAGTATTGCAGTCACAAGATTTTCACATTTTGACCTGTATATAACATACTATAGGGGGCGCCACCAACCTTGATCTCGACAAAGATTTTTACACACTTTATAACTCCTAAACTTTACACGTGTCTATCTCAAGAATTGTGGGATGCACAGCATTCACGAGATGACCGCAATATTCAAACTGGCCATTTGACCTTGACCTTCAACTAGGATTAAAAAATTGTTAATGTTCAAAATATGCACCCAACATTCAGCTTTCCATATATAGTCTGTTTGTTCAACTCAGGTTATAAATTTTCAAGTTAATGAGGAAAAACAATAAACCTGGACAAGCGCCAAACTCCATAACTACTGGGTCACAGGGACCCAAAAAGCAGGTCATCAAGTACAGTTTTATGTATTATGTAATCCAAGGGCAATTTTGATCTGGAGGCTCAGTTCTCTTTGCCATTGATGTCCAAGCTACACCTTGTCATTACAAAATCACCTTTTCAACTTTATAGGCATGGTGACCTCACAAAAATTGGTCAAGGTCATTGATATTATATAACATTCTACTTTTGGCGATGGTCTATATATCATATAAATTTGGCAAGTCTAATCCAATTACTTTTCCAAATATGGAATTTTTCGACTAAAAACACATTTTGACTCATAATTTCAAATTATAGGTGGTGCCAATTACTTTTCCAAATATGGAATTTTCGACTTAAAATACATTTTGGCTCATAACTTCAGTCAAACTATTGGTGGTGCCACTATTATCATTAACAACTTAGACTTTGACCTTCCCCACTATCCCACCAAATTTGGTGAAGATTCCCCACAAATTAAAGATGCTCAAGTGTTCAAAAGATTTTCACATTTTGACCCCTATATTACAAAATGTAGGTGGCGCCACCAATATTGAACTTGGCCTAGATTTTCATACACCCTGTAAGTCCTGAAAGTTATATTGGGCTAACTTGAAAACTGTAGATGGTATCGCGCTAACGAGCGAAAGTTTATGGACTTCTCTAGTATGATAGACTTACGTAGAAAAACATGACCCATATTCATAAATATCAAACCCAATAATGACAGCAAAGAGATTCCAGAGTTACCAAAGCATCAAAATACATCTTCCGATACCTATGTGAAGAAACAAATTTCGCTCCTGACTTGAGACAGGCAGTCACCTACAAAACGCAACTGGTGGTTTTAAAAAAGGTTCTCTCAACCTTTGAAAAATTCATTAAATACAGACTATAGTGTTTCCAATATGTATAGGCCCAACCACTCAAAATCCAAATTTTATACCTTCTGCAAAAAATAAAAAGAGAATTGGTAGGCCTATCACTATTTTTGTTCTTCTGACTAGTTCATCAGCTAAGCTTATAGCAAAAGTAGAAAGTAGGTTTATATCGTTTTTCTGATATCTATGAATCTGAAACATTATGTAATTAATAAGTTAAGTGAATGATTCACTAATACAGAGTATCAAATGCACGGAGCAGACTTCTACAAGTCCCTCACTATACAATTGAAGTTCTACAGATGGAGGTCTCTAGTATGACAGCGGACATCTCTAGTATGATACACTTATGTAAAAAAACATGACCCATATTCATATATATCAAACCCAACAATGACAGCAAAGAGATTCCAGGACAGACAGACGTGAGCAGTCGCATAAGCTCTACGACCTTTGGTCAGCAGAGTTAAAAAGGCGCCTGGGAGGTTCTTTGGATGGATAGATGAAAACATTGTGATATCATGGAGACCTTGATAAGTATATATATTATACATGTACATATATTTTATTTAGGATTATGGATTCACACATAAAAGACGGATTGGATTGTGCTTTCTCCGTGTACGTGTCTGTGTTTAGAATGACATGGGTGATGGGACACTGTTGCTCCTGTTTGTATAGGAATGAGCCCAGGACCTATCTGCCCCTTTGAAATGCCCTTGTTTTTGAGTGCCTCCAGTACTGTCTACACTCCCTGAGGATTATTTACAGATTGTCAAGTTTTATTTCATTGAGTAGTCTTGCTCTTTCAGTGCCAAATTTTGGACTGAGTCCAAAAAAGCTTTTGTCCGACCTGTGCCCAATGCACTCCAAGAAAAGCTGTTGACCTGGGGCATTCTCTCTGGAACTAAAGGCATACTGGTACTTGAACGAAAGGTCTTTTTATGAGGAATACGAATCTGGGATCCCAATGATACTTCAGACTAGTCTGACTTCACAGTCTTCCCTGAAGCTTTACAGCTTGACGGTGTCATAAAGCTTTAAATGCTTCCCATAAAGCTATAATTTTTACAAAAAATGCAAAACTTGTAGGTTTTTAGGCCAAAATGGCACTTTTTAGGACAAAATTTACTAAACTGAGCGGACAAATACAAATGGACATTTGAGCATCATAAAAAATGTTAAGCTAAAATTTTGAGCATCATAAAAAATGTTAAGCTAAAATTTTTTCCTGGGGAAAACCCTGGATTTATGTAGATCGACTTTAGTCGTGATTGGCATTGAAAGACTTAAGGTCTCTTCAGACTGTACTACATATAGCCTGCAGTACATATGATTT
Organism: Hermodice carunculata; assembly: GCA_964020975.1. Lineage (NCBI taxonomy): Eukaryota > Metazoa > Annelida > Polychaeta > Eunicida > Amphinomidae > Hermodice > Hermodice carunculata. Next base: position 31,796,083 of record OZ026621.1, read on the forward strand.
CAAGTTGAAGGTGATCGTCTGCAAGCTGTGAATCTGGATTATGTAAACCTGGTGCAGGCATGGATCGGGAGGAGCGCTGCGAGCCCCCTCTCCGCCTGAAAAAAATATAAATACCACCACCCAAGTTTGCCATCTTGGGTCATGTACATGGGGCGGTGTTAACGAAAATCAAATACTCAATCCTAGACTTCGACAAATATTTTGAAGTACTTATAGGCAAAAATGGCATGTAAAATATATATAAAGGACATACACTCTGTATGTATGTCTTGGTTTTTATTGCAACTTGTTCCACATAACTACACAGCTTACAATGTTTTCTGAAGATGTTTCACCATGTGGCAAAATACAATACAGGCAAATCAGGCTTCTAACATTTTTCATTTTGGTGACAGAAAAAGCTGTTTGTGCCCTTTGAGACGCCCATAACCCCAGGAGCTCCCCACTAGGGCACTGCCTTGCCTTGGACCCGACAAGGGCCTAAGCGGCCCCCACACCTCCGCTCAAGTTCCGCTCCCCACACTCCTAAATCGTAGATCTGTACCTGTGGCTACACCAATAGGCAAGGGCAAGAACAGAAGGTTCAAGGACTGCCTAAAAGACGACACTGCAGTCACTGGAGGGCTAGGGTTGTGTTTTCCCATAACGTTATATTGTAATTTGCAACTTAACTTCAAAACTACTGCACATAGAAACACCAAATTTCAGAGAGTAAATCTAGATGCATAACTAAATACCTCGCAAAAATCATATAACCACAGCTAGACAAGTGATTAGTTTATTTAAGGTTGCTTTAACATACAAACTAATGGAAATACACAGCCCTCCAAATGTTTGTGTATTCAGTTGTGTATTGGGGTGAATACACACCTTAGAGCTAATTCTGACTTTTCCTATTTTGGCTGCTTAGCGAAGGCTCCATACCACACTTGAAAAAAATGTGTCAAATTTAAACTTCTACATAATGACAGTCAAGGGCCTGTTGTTATACAGTGGTACCTGCTCTAAAGACCACACTAGTTTTTAAGACCGCCATTTCCAGACAATGGCCTTTAATTTCTTTGTAAGCTAACCTGCAGTGAAATACCACCTGCCATGTGACCACTTTTGTCTGGCTTTAAGGGTGGTCTTAAATAGCAGGTACCACTGTATTACCTGTTCATCTCTACAGAATCAGCAGTACAACTGTAAATTTAAAAGATGCTTTATGTTTTATATATATATCTTTTATTTTCTCTTCACCGTCTTGATGTACATGTGTATATGCTGCTGATTGGAGATTAATAAATAAAGTGGTATTTTGTCAAATCACTGAACATAATCATTTGCCAAAGTTGGCAAGCAAAACAGAATCACCAAAAAACACTATCATTGTTCTCTAAGAATCCATTAGAACAACTGGAAGTTGAACTTAACCTTGAGGAACCTGAATACCAAAATATCAAAATGCAAAATGTTCTGACACACAATTACCACTTCACTGTCCAGGGCCATAAATGTCAACTTTTTCCTGCATATATTAATGGCTTTGTAGTTCATTATTTAGTATTATTTCAAAATGTCAATATTCTCACGATTTTGGCTAAACTAAAAGAAATTAACTCATTCCATACTATGGTCACAGGCCTTGGTCAGTAGTTCTAGCACTGACTTAAGAGTATAGGCCTGTTGTTACTTGAACAAAAGCCCTTTTCATAAATTTAAATGTGCAATTGTCGTCTTAAATCTAGGTAAATATACAGAAAAATCAGGGACTGGTATGGGATGAGTTAATCTTACTTCAGCCCAAGTGGCTACAGCTGTAAAATTCCTAGCAACAGCCCTGCCTGCTTCAGCACTGAATCACACTTATCTGTGAAAAACCTGAATTAACACGAATTTTGAAACAGAGTCCAGAAAAATCTGTTTGTCCAACCATTACCAACTTCTTCAAAATCAAGTTTATTGCATTTACCAAAAACAATTAATTAAAAAATTTGGGTAAAATTATCATGCAGTAAGAATGTAAACTACAACATACTAAAAACAATACATATTTCTAAAGGTGGAGAGGACAATCCCTCAGCATTATGTTGAAGTTTTATCAAGCAGTATATAAACATTTGTAGACATTATTTTTGTTAGTTATTACTCACAAATCTACATTTTTCAGAAGTTGTATACGTTGATTTTATTTCTTTAAAACTCTATATTACAAAAACTTAGTCTGGCTCCCGACCAGTTTGTCGTATTTTGTCCAAATAAAGAGGTTACTGAGTTAACTTAAAAGAAAAAATAAAAGGCAAATGAAAGTCCTGTCCTTGAAATTCCCTGTGTAGCACGGCCGGCAAGAAAAGTTGTCGGACAGTGCGCGCCCTCTGTAGTGAGCACCTTGAACCCTGTGATTTGAAACAGACAGGTATGTCACACAGAATAAGTCAGCGACTGTGTGCCTTTTTTTAAACAAGAGGGCTGTGTGAACAGCCCATGCCTCAGCTGATCTTGACATTCATCACACTTGCAGCTCTATGAACTTGGGAAAGGATCAAGGACACCATGTTCTGAGTAAGTCTGACCTTTATAGAGGAACACTTACATGTGCAACATCAAAGTTCAAGTAGTTCTCAAGTTATAATGAAGAGTAAAATTCATGTATGTTGCACTGTGACCCCACAAACGAGGTCAAGGTCATTCATGTACTGTCTCAGCATGACCTTCATACAGAATAATTAACATGTGTAGCTAACTCAAAACAGATCTCAAGTTATCAAATAAACAGTAAATTTCGTGTCAGTTGTCCTGTGAATTAGCATTAGAATGCCCATTGACTTACATAGTAATCAATAGGAAAGCTGCATCGAATGATAAGTACCCAAATTGAAAATCCTTAAAAATCAGGAATCCAAAGCAGTGCCACCTAGTAAACAACTGTTTGACCCTTCCACAACAACATATCCATCACATTTCAGCTTAATCTGAGGGACTGTTCTGACAAGTGAAAAATAGCAAAACCATAAAAAAAATTCCTAAAGAAATTGCAGCACCACCTGGTGAACAAATTGGGAACTAGGTGTCCCCGGGAGTGTCTATGTACGATATCAAAGCAATTGGGTACGCAGTTTCAGAGAAGAAGATTTTTTAAGATTTGTCAAAAAAAAAAGAACAAAAAAATTCATTAAAAATCCAAAAATCACTGGAGCATCAACATTTGAACAAAATTGGTAGAAACTCACCCAAGGTACATTGCCACAAAGTTTGAAGTTAATCTGGATGACGGTTTTAGAGAAGAAGTAGAAAATGTGAGTTAGCATTAGAATGCCCATTGACTTCCATAGTAATCAATAGGAAAGCCGCATTGACTGACAAGTACCCGAATTGAAAAAATCGTTAAAAATCAGGAATCCGCAGCATTTCCACATAGTGAACAACTTTGTTTGACCCTTCTACCAGGAACACATCCACCATGTTTCAGCTTAATCTGAGTGACGGTTCTGGAGAAGAAGTTGAAAATAGCTATAACACACAAAAATTCATAAAAAATTAGGAAAAAATTGCAGCGCCACCTGGTGAACAAATTAAGAACTAAGAGTCCCAGGGAGTGTTCCTGTGTGATATCAAAGCAATTGGGTGAGCGCTTTCGGACAAGAAGATTTTTTAAGATTTACCCAAAAAAGAACAAAAAAATTAATTAAAAATCCAAAAATCACTGGACCGTGACCATTTGAACAAACTTGGTAGAGACCCACCCAAGGCACATTTCCACCAAGTTTGAAGTGAATCTGGCTGACGGTTTTTGAGAAGAAGTCGAAAATGTGAATTGTGGACGACGGACGGACGACGGACGGACGGACGGACGACAGACGGACGACGGACCCTCACAAAACCTCAGCTGACTGACAAGTCAGCTGAGGTAAAAATGAAACACAATAACCTCTTTACTGGAACAAAATATGACGAACCGGTCGGGAGTCAGACTAACAAAAATTATTCACAGAGTGGTAATCTGCAGATCCAAAGAATAAAAGAAGGAAAAAAAACACCTTTACAGGATTATCTGCAAGAATGGACTGGACAGACGCATGAAGCAGACAGAGGCACCAAAACAAAAAAAACTGTTAGCCTTGTCCAAGGATCTGGGCTCTGGGCTCGCCAACTTTTATTTTTCCTTTTTCTGTCAAGTGAAAGATGTGTAGCTTCATGAGTATGATGCGCATCTCTAAATACATGTACTAGCAATAACAGTTAACAAAATTGCTGCACAATGTATTTAAAAGAAAGTGTTATGCATACACACACACAACTCAAATTGAATGGAAGCATGCAGCGCCACTTCAACCAAAATGTATACATGGTTCATACACATGTCTGGCCACAAATCTGAAGACATTTTGAAGACTTTTCCAGACTGATTTGTCCAAAATTACAAACTAACTTTGAGTAACATCAGGGCAACACATAACAAAAACAACAGGTATCATGTAACTAAACTTCCATGTTTCTGTCCCAAATGAATTAAAATACCCAAGTCTGAGTACAAAATATGATTTTCCGAACTTTTCAAGACACAAGTGTGAAATTCAAGACTTTTGAAGGTCTTGAAGGACATGACCTGAAATTCCAAACTTCTCCAAACTTTTCAAGGCTTGTATGAACCCTGGTATAATACTTCCACATGTAAGCAAGAACTAAAGTGAACCACTTTTAACACAATGTCTACAATACTGGTCACTGACTGGTTGCTGTCGTGCTGGAACAGCCACAAGGAGAGCCAATCAGGGGTGTAGTTTGATTAAATATGTTAAATACCATACATCATAATGATATGTCTGCCATTGACCATTTAAAGGCATTCAGATCTTTCTCAACCTGGAAACAAACTTTTCACTTGCATGTAAAGCCAGAAACACAATTTAAATTTGTTTCAGGCTCAGGCAGAACCCCCAAAATGAACTACTGGATAAGAGGATGCAAATTCACAAGCACAAGCTGTGGTGCCACTTCAAAGCTGCCACTGTTGTCAATCCAAAACTGATCTTGGCTAAATCTGGAAGACCTTAAAGCAATCTAACAATCAATAATAATGTTTTCTCTTCTAAACACTTCCACTGTACAGCAGTCCTTCCTCTGAGAGCGCTCCCCTTACACATGACCAAACTGACAACTTCTGAAAAACCAGTCTTAATTTATGTCAAGTCACACCATAAAGATAGCACAAGGCACTCAATAAGAGATATATGTAGGAACTAGAAAAGAAGATTTGCTGTGAAGCAAATCTGTCTGGGTGCCTTCAAAATGAGAACAGTTTGAAATGCTACACTTTGAGATGTTCAACAAAATGTGAATTTTGCGCATTACCCTAATTTGCACAAATCAAAATACTACAACTTTGGTTCTTGGTTCATTGGCTGTGGCCATGTCACAAACTTATTAACTGAAGTTTGAATGACACCTCTATCTATAATAGTTTTGAAGCTATTCAAGATTTAAATTTTGCATATTCACCTAACTTAGCATAAGTTCAAATCCTACAACTTTGGTTCATAGGTCATTGGATGTGGCTTTGCCACAAACCTATAAATTGGAAGTTGGAATGGCATCTATATCCATAATAGTTTTGGAGATATTCAACTTCTTAAATTTTTCAATGTCCCTAATTAGCATAATTTCAAATTCTACAAGTTTCCCTTACTGTCCATTATATTGGCAGATTTCACAAACCTATATTTGCACATTGAAATTTTGTGCCTATCTGCAATAGTTTGATAGATGCAGAGCTTTTAAAATTTTAATTTTAAACATGATTATTTCAAACCAGATGCAAAATTTGACTGGTAGGTCAGTCACCATAGCAACTTTGGTGGTTTTCCAAATAAAAGTGTCCGGAAAACTCCTGACAAATATGGTTGTAAAAAAAAAAAAAAAGATAGAAGGAAAGAAAAAGAGAACTCTTGGGAAAAACCAAAATGTCTGGGTTTGCACCCAGACATTTATAGACAAATGTTAAATGCCTTTGACAATTATGCCATGATAATTTTTCTTTTTAAAAAAAGTGCATGAGAATGAGTACTTAATACAGTATCAAAACATAAAGATACAATTTGATTCAACATGTTCATCATTCCAGATTCTATAAAATAATGAATCAGGGCTGTCCATGGTTCTCCAGTCCTGGCATAACCAATGGTAACTTTGGTCATAGGCATTACAGCTGTTGCTTATACAGGTCTTAACCCTTTCCCCCTTGAATTAAGACTGAGTCAACAGCTTTCCTTGGCATGGGTTGGGCACTAAAGCTGTTGACCTGGGGCATGTGATCTTGATAAGTCTCATGTACAATTCTCAGTAAAATTGTTTTTCACAACTGTTGAAATTAGTTGTAAACACTGAAGCAGACGACATTTGACTACCAGCCGGTTTTGGCCGGTTTAAGGGGGAAAGGGTTAAGGAGCATGGGTTGACCAAATTAAGCAACTATAATTGTTTCATTATATGATAATGATACATGGTTTACAAAAATTCTTCAATGTTTCCATATATTTATGTTTAGAGATAGGCAGTAACAGGAATGGACCCGGAGAGCACAGAACTCAGCTAATGGACTCTGAGGTTATACTGATATGGAATGTAACAGGACCTTTGACTTTTCAAGACAAAAATTCAGCATTTACCGTATTCATCTTAATAAGCGCACAGTGCGTTATAAAAAAAAATCATTCACAAAAGCTGAAAAAATGTAGATTCAAAGTGTAACAAGATATGTTTGTAAAACATAGATGCCCCCCGCCCTCTTTACCCTGGCCCTCGCTACCCTATTGATAGTGGTAGATGGGGCACTTGTGACCTTACAAAATTAGTGAAGGTTGATCATACATCAATGTCACATATCTTAAAACTTTAACCTAGCCCTTAAAAAATGACTAAAAACCTGGACAATATAAAAGTTATAGCTGTAAACTTAGTCATCATTTAGAAACCATATTCAGCAAAGTGGCTTTATGACCTTGGAAATTAGGGCAAGGTCACTCATTTTCACTTGACCTTCAGTTATTGTGCAAAAACCACAGGAAGTCTACTGTCTGTGTGTGACCCTCAAAACTGGGTGAAGGTCACCCATCTACAAACTCAAACTAGCCCTTATAGGCAACCATAAAGCTATGCAATATAAAACTGCTACCTCTAAAATACAAGTTATCATGCAGAAACAGTATTCAACCAAATGGCTCTGTGACCTTTGAAATTAGGTCAAGGTCACCCATCTTCAAACTTGACCTAGCCCCGAATACGGCCAATTATCAAGTGCAATATAAAAGTCCTACTTTAAAAACCTCTTCAGTTATCATGTGGAAACAAAAGTTTACTCAGGTACCAATGTGACCTTGGAAATTAAATCAAGGTCACCAAACTTTAAACTTCTTCTAGCCCTTAGCAAGAACTATAGACCTGTAAAGTATCCCAGTCCTAACTTAAAAACTTCGAGTTATCGTGCAGAAACCACAGGAATTCTACAATCTCTCTGTGACCCTGAAAACTGGGTCAAGGTCACCCATCTTCAAACTCAACCTAGCCCTTACAGAGAACCATAAAGCTGTGCCATATAAAAGTTCTAGCTCCAAGGTATAAGTTATCATGCAGAAAGCATGAAACCATATTCAGTAAAGTGGCTCCGTGACCTTTAAAATGAGGTCAAGGTCATCCATCTTCGAACTTCGCCTAGCCCCAAATATGGACTATAATCCTGTGCAATATGAAAGTCCTAGCTTAAAAACTTCTTCAGTTATTGTGCGGAAACTAAAGTTACCTCAGGTACCACTGTGACCTTGGAAATTAGGTCAAGGTCACCCATCTTCAAGCTTTGCCTACCTCTTGACTAGAATGATACACCTGTACAGTATCAAAGTCCTAGCTCAAAAATTCTTGAGTTACTGCGTGGAAACCACAGGAATTCTACAATCTCTCTGTGACCCTGAAAACTGGGTCAAGGTCACCCATCTTCAAACTCAACCTAGCCCTTACAGAGAGCCATAAAGCTGTGCAATGTAAAAGTTTTAGTTCCAAAGTATAAGTTATCATGCAGAGAGCATGAAACCATATTCAGTAAAATGGCTCTGTGACCTTTAAAATGAGGTCAAGGTCATCCATCTTCGAACTTCGCCTAGCCCCAAATATGGACTATAATCCTGTGTAATATAAAAGTCCTAGCTTAAAAACCTCTTCAGTTATTGTGCGGAAACCAAAGTTACCTCAGGTACCACTGTGACCTTGGAAATTAGGTCAAGGTCACCCATCTTCGAACTTTGCCTAGCATAATACACCTATACAGTATCAAAGTCCTAGCTTAAAAACTTCTTGAGTTATTGTGCGGAAACCACAGTCTACCGACCGACCGACATGTGCAACGCTATATGCCCCACCTTCTTCAAAGGGGGGCATAAAAGTGAATTCTCTTACTTATTTGAAAACTATAATGGGTTATCCTGGGTGTTCTTTCTTTGATAAAAAGGGCGTGTGCACTTATTAAGATGCATACAGTACATTATTACAGTGGAAGGAACATACATGGACTTTAGTTTTGGGTAATGTATACTGATAATTAATAGTGCATACTCCGAATGTGTAGCAGAACAATTGGGTTTGTACTTTGACCCACTTTAATAACATAAATCTGCTAAGTATAATGATGAAAGAAATTGTCTGTGCACAAAAACATGAATGAACATTTCAAAGCAGGAGGGCAGGAGGCATTTCAGTATTATACCTACTTCAACCTTTTACTGTTACAGCTAGTTTACATATAGCATGTTTAACATTATGGCCATGAACAAAACTTTTACTGACAAATCTTGTCTTCATTCTACAAATACATTACATAAAGCTCTGCCAGGAGTGACGATGCTAGTTTTCACATCCATGTACCGTCTATCCCCTAAGTTTTGTGGGCCGCCATATCTATAATATCCTACAAAGCAACATTTTTTAAAAATTTACCTCGGCATCTTTGTTGTTATACATTTATTCTGTTATAGATAGATTGGCTCAGACAAAAGCATGAATGAGCATGCCACATGGAACAGAACACCGGGCACATCACTGTGTAACCATGGTAACACAGGAGCAGCCACTCTCCAGTACTTGTCATCACTGCCAAGGGATGCTACAAATGCTATATTGTCTCCCTTATGGTCCAGAGGCATTCATCGAAAACATCTGCAGCATGAGGGAGACAAAATGAGAGGGAGGGAGGACTTGTGAATGATTTGATAATGATGCTCAGGAATGATGTGCAAAGAATGAAATTTGATGGATGAGTACCAACGCTTCACGGAGCCACTTGAATCATCCTTGCAATGTCTGGGTATGTATGGGCAAAGGCTCACACAGCCACAGGACTGCTTGCTCAGATTTGGCTAGTTATCCTCATGCCCCTGCAACACACAGAACAAAAAACACCTTAGCACACAACTTTAGCATGTTTAACATTATGGCCACCTCAAACCCAGGAGTCCCAAACCACCTGATATTGGCTTCCGTATTGGCATTTCTGCATCCCTCAAAAGACAGTGTCCAACATAGTCAGGATAGTGGCATAGCATGGAAAAAAAATGCACCACAGGGTGTGAAAATTCCTATGATCCTATTGTCTAGGATAAGTGAAATCCTTTTGAGGACAAGTGACTTTCAAATTTCACTTGGTCTATGGACAAGAACCTTTAATTGGCAAAATTCACAATATGCTAAAATTTAAACTTTGTTGGCATAACAGACACATACACTCACTGTATGACACAATGATTTCCATTAAAACTCTTTCAAACCAAAACTTGGGTACGTTTCATCAACATTAGGGAGGACAAGTGATAATTCTGTGTCATTTGTCCTGCAGATGAGTAATTTCAAAACAATTTTTCTCCCCCTGCACCCAAAGCACGTGGCAGAAAGCTGCTGATCAAGGCTGTTATATGGTATGGAACTACACACATGCTGGTATTTGAATGAAAAGTCTTTTCACAATGAATATGAATCTAGATCCTTATTGAGAACAGTTCCCATTAGGTGGTTTGATTTTATTCCTGGTTGGCAAATGCTCCACCTGGCATTAGAAACTTGTATCCCCTAAAACTCCCTAAACAATGTTACGAAACATTCAAATTTTACACCCAAATCCATGCTATGTCAACCAAGGTTTCTCTTTGTGGCCCTCCTGAATTTCATGTAAGCTGAGCTAAACAGACAGGTCCCCTTGGCTAATGGCATCTGGATGTGGCTATAATATTTTAGTCATATTTGCAAAAATATTTTAATTCCCAGCACCAGCCCAGGTATATAATGTAGCACACAATAATAATATGGCTCGTGGTGGTGCTGCACATTATATGGGAGTCATCCCATAGCTTGTCATATTTTAAGTTCATCATGTTCACATACTAAATCATCTTGAGAACCTATGTACCCATCCTCTTTCCCAGTTCTTCAATGTATTCTAATAACAGCAGGTGCTACTGTATTAGGAGAATTTTGGATGTCTCTATAAATTGCAGGTAATTACCAAAAATATAGATTGCTATGTCATCAGAAATATGGTCACAAAAGCCAGGTGGTCTCTTAGGGCAGTGGTATTTAATTGCAGGTAGTACTGTACACAGTCCCACTGAAGGAGTCTGACATTGGTGTGATGTACTGTGTATGAAATTCATAGATATAAAGTGTCACTGATAGAGGTGTTTGTACCATTTCTGGAGGTGGCAATGGTTCAATGCAATGTTCATTTCACTGATCAAGTGCTGATCAATAATGCACTTTTTTAAAGTCCCACATAAGTTTACACATATGCCGAGACTGGGGCAAGCTGTTCGAATTCTGTTTTACATGGTTCGACCGTCTAGCATCTAGTTTGGGGGTATAGCTCAGTGGTAGAGCATTCGACTGCAGCATCTAGTTTGCAAATGAAGATCGGTGCCTTCATTCATGCAGAAGTATGGATATGAAATGGTCAACATGATATTACATTGCTAAGCCCTGACGTAAACTTATTTGCAGAGCTCTCAAGTTTGGGAATGTGTAAAGAGTGAGAAACTAGGTGGCAGGGGGAGGTCGGGCATGCCCCGGGAAATTTTGATGTTAAATGGTGCATTTTGATGCATTTTAGAGCCTTCATCTCACATTTTCTGGGGGTACTAAATTGCTTGACAGCTTGCCCAATGAATGAAGCCTTTACTTTTATACTCATCGGAACCTTGGGTAAAGTTATTCATAGTCTTCCGGTTCCCAAAATAGATACACTGAGCTACTCATTTGCTAGGCAAAAGTGTTTTGTAAACAAAAAAGTGTCCCAAGAGGAAATGTATATTCTGGCATGACAGAGTGACAGGACACAAGAATGCACGAGTCTTACGCTCACTGACTTTAAAGGTCTGTACTTGTAAATCAAAATTATATTACCACTAAACCTCCTTTATCCAGTAAATATAGCGGTTTTTTTAGCCTCAAAAACAAGAAAATACAAAAAGGGAGATAACCCTATCCATGTCCTCCTCGTAGAAGTCCATATCTACCTAGTAAATTCTTGAAACTACTTTCAATAGCTTAATTGGAATGGTCTCATAGCCCTGGCACGCTGTTGTTTTCCCTGAAGTGGTCCTTCCCTCCAAACGCTATATGTGCATGGTTTCTTTGACTGTGACTCTCAAACTCAAACTCAAAACTCATTTATTTTAGCCAATCAATACAATGACGATTTCAATATTGAGATATATGTGACAGTTCCAACCAAATTGCAGTAAAATAAACTTGGAACAGTTTGAATAGCTTCATCACAATTTTTTTGACACTTTATTACTACCAATAGAAATTGTAAACGTTTCTTAAACACATAAAATTGTGCGCAATAATGTTGTGCGGTGGTAGCAATAAAATGAGCATGCTATTGCCATTTGTGATTTTTGCCTTTGACACATTAGTTATTTACTGACTACGGCTATAATTACTGGATAAAAGTAAAACCAATCTCGTACCAAATACTGCTCCCAGGAAATGTCTCGTGCAAGACTGGCTGTGTTCCTACTCTGCCACTTTGTGGACCAGTAGGATATAGCTGGTCATGAACTTGACATTTCCTAGCAGTAGTAGTGGCTACTCAGTTCGTTTTACAATTTTATTACATAAACACAAGTGAATGGTATAAAATGCAATCTACTGGTGGTACTAAACGCCACAGATTGCTCACAGTGTAACCAGGATTTGCAGCTCTATCAGACCTTCCTATGTCTGTCCTGGGGACAGCCCCCCCCCCCCCGCATAGCACTGGGCCCAAACAAGCACGCCCGCGTGCGAGCGGCCACAGGAACCTACGGCTATTCGCACATCAGCACACCCGCCCGTCCAAAGCCACGACATGCACCCCATGGAGAAAAGAAATAAGCCAAGCCAACGGGAAACCATACCAGGAACAGACCCAATCAGTCTCTGACAGTTCTACTTGAACTAAGAACATAAGCCCTCCGTTGAAAAGTCCATAATATTAAAATGATTGCTTATTAACAGCAATAACATATATGCATAAAACGTTTTTTTTTTAATCTGTTATATTAATAAAGATGCATTTTTGAAAAATTGCAAGATTTTTTAAACACAAAGCCTGATTATTCAATTTACTTTTTGCGCCAGTCAAGTTCAACGCACTGTGGATAGTGCTGTACTACAGTAGTCAGCTGGCTTTATCCTATCTACATGTTTGTGATTTGATTGACAAATAGGTCAAGCAATGACCTCTGTACCCAGTCCCTAGGCCTTGTAAATGAAATATTTATTTGCTTGCATTTTCTTATTTATGAATGATACACAGGTGCTGTGAGAATGTCTCTCCATTTTCAGTGATAATGCAAAGTCTGAATATATTTGCCTATAAGCTCCCCTTTGTACTGAAGTGATAAATTTTATCTGATTGTTTGCAAATAAAACTTGAAATATAACTTAAATGTCTTTATGATTCACAATTTCATGGTGCGCATAATCGCCACATGTCTCTTGTGGCAACTGGCAAAAAAAAAAAAAAAATGGTCCTACAAATGTCCATGAGATAAACGTCATTTTGATTTTAAATGTTAATTTTTCCCGTTTCCTGGGCATTCACCCAAAATACTCGACAACTCAATCGATAGATAAAAAGTAAGTCGCCCACAAGCGTTGTTTCCAGCACCACTGCTGCTGGTTTTCCGTGCCAGTGGAGGAGGGAACGGTCCGCATTGTTCAGTCGACTGGTCAAAGCAGTTTTGAAGGCCACGGACTCGGCCAAGCGTAAGCACTTGCGGTCTCTCGTGTTTGCGACTCCAAACAGATTAGATATTAACGACAAATCCATGCAAAAAAGTGTATTATATCATTGTTTATCGATAAATATTTGAATGGATCGATTAAAATGAAAATACCAAGAAAACAAAGTCTTGCAGCAGCGCACCCACACTTCGCAAGACCTCACTCACCAGCATCGGGACATCGGACTGACCTTCACAGTTAACGCAATACCAAAGGTGAAATGGTCAAATAGGAAACGGAAAGTCACTAATAATATTATGTGGCACTCCGCTGATCTGCCGTGGTCCTGACTAGCACAGTAGCTAATCAGGTGGCATTTAGTACGAAAAGAAAGCAAAAAAAAAAAAAAAACAAAAACAAACAAAAAACAAAAAAAAAACAAAAAAAAAAAAAAAAAACAGCCCCTGCTGCTGATGCCACCTGGCAGGGTCACGGGAGCCCTAATAAGGGCTACCTTCTCCCTTCCCTTGCTAAGTTTGTCCTCTATTCGCTTCCGTGACTAATCCTAAGATATTATTCCTACTGTCCCAGCAATGCACCAAGAAGCCTTTCACTGACTCTAAACTAACTATACTTCCTGGAAAATCTCCCTTCAATCCTAGTATCCATGCTAACCTATCATTCTCTGCCATGTCCCTTACATGCTCTAAGCTTTTACACTGTCACTGCCCATCTATGGTTCTCCATTGTACAAACAGCTGGTCTCTAAGCGCTCTATAACGTGTACACCATGTCATCATATGATCAATGGTCTCATCCACATCCTCCCTACACACCCTGCACTTCCCATCACTCCCATTCGTCCACTTCTGTTTCCTCTTCTCCAGATTGATCATTCCTGCTCTGCCCTGAAACAACAGTCTAGAACCCTTGCTACCATCCCAACATTTAGTCTTCACTGGCTTGTCTACAGCTCTATATGCTTTCAGTGTGCTTTTTTCCTCAACCCCTGTTTTCCACTGCTCCACATGTTTCTCTTGGATCACCTTTCCTATATACGATTTCCACGCCACTTCAACCTCATCCCACCCTTTCAGCTCGTATTTCTCAGCTAACTTGTCTATTTCTTGAACCCATTTTGTCTTTTCACTAACAGCCTCAATGTATGCCTTCCTGCACCATCTTTCTTCATTCACCTGTTGCAAATATCCCCAGTAGCCTAGCCTAGCCTTAGCTATTCTATCTCTTATTGGTCACCATCCCAACTCTCCCAACACTGCCTCTGTTGCTACACACAGTGGTGCACCCAAGCACCCATTTTATCCATCTCCCTCTGTGCCTTCTCCATCCATTCAATATCCTTCTCACTAATGGCTATTACATCTACCCCATACAACATCCCAGGTATGGCTACACGTTCCCACAGCACCCTTCCTGTGACTGATCTATTGAAGCTGTTCCCTGCTGTGACCTTTATCATACCTTTTACTCTATTCACCTTCTGTCTGATTTTCTCAACATGGTACTTAAACATTCCCTGTCCTGTGACCTTAGTGATCACCCCTAAATATTCGTACTCCTCACCCTCTCCAATTCTGATGACTTTCTCTTGACCCTCTGGTATCCTAAACTTTCCTACCATCCATTTCTCCTCCTGTCTTCTCTTCTGCCCCAAGACCATGACCTGACTTTTCTTCTCACTAAACTCTAATCTCCACTTTTCTCCATAGTCCCCTGCTATCCTCAAAAGTTCCTGTAACTCTCTACCTGTATCTGCCATTAACACAATGTCATCAGCGAAGAACAACCCTGGTATCTTTTCTCCTCCTACTGTTACTCCTATACCACTTTACCACAACAGCTTAATTGTGCAATGGAAAGCCTCATTACTGTCTAAGCCTTGTAATTCAAAAGCGAAGTCAAAGGTCAAAAGGTGTGAAAAGTGGGACATTTCACCTGACACGAATTGGGGTACGTTTAGAGCGTTACTTGAATCTGACCTGACTTCGTGGAAATGTGACAATTTTAACTCCCCTGAGTCTGCATGGGAGAGTTGGAAGGATACTGTTATTAATGCCGGTAAGCAAGGCGTCGGTATCAAATGTTTTACAAGGACTCCAGGTCAAATTTGGGACGAGGAGATAGGCCATTTAATTCATGGACGTAAGATAGCGAATCGTTTTTACAGGTATTGGAGTAAACATGCACACTCTGATCCAGTTATTATTAAAGAGCTGTGGCATGAATATATTTTAAGAAAGAGTCGAGTACATGATCTAATCAAGCAAAAGTTAGTGAATCGGAAAGTCGATGTAATAATTCGGAATTCAAGGAAAGCAGCCAGTAATACAAAGTCGTTCTGGAATATGCTCAGGAAATTAAATAAAAATAATAATTACCCGCTTCAGATAGTTGATCCCAATGACAAAACAAAGGTTATCGATGATCCTAAAGAAATGTCTATGGTGATTAAGCAGTACTGGGAGAACTTAGGCTCTTCGAATGGTAAAATTGATGACGATGATCTTTTAAAGCAGAAGGTGCGTGACCTTAATGGGTTCACGGGTGACACGGATGGCCTTACACAAGTCACCTTTGACTTTGATCACATCTTTTTTGCTGTAAAAGCACTCAAGGCAGGTAAATCTTATGGTGTCGATAAAATACCTAACGAATTCTTAAAGAACGGAGGCAATGTTTTGTTAAAATCTATTGTAGAATTGTTTAATATGTTTAAATTATTTGAAAAATTTCCTGAGGATTTCCAAAGGGGTATAGTCAGACCGCTTCATAAAGAAGGAGATTTTAAGGACTTAGACAACTATAGGGGTATAACTATAACTTCTAACATGTATAAACTATTTGCGGCTGTTGTTGAGCGGCAATTAATGAATTTTCTTGAAGACAAAAATATACTTGGTGAACTTCACGGCGCGTACAGGAGAGGACGCAGACTTGAGGACCACATTTTCGCTCTTAAAGGCATATGCAGTATGAGGAAGGATGACCGCAAAAAGACTTGGCTATCCTTTCTTGATATTTCCAAGGCATTTGATACGGTGTCTAGAAACCGCCTATTTTGTAACTTATGGGACCTTGGTGTACAGGGAAAAGCCTGGAGACTTTTACGAAATTTATATGATAGAGTTGAAAACAAAGTGATTTTTGGACTTTTAGAAACATCTTGGTTCGACACATTAAATGGCGTAAAACAAGGCTGCATCCTCTCGCCCACGCTTTTCTCAACGGTAATGACAGATTTGGTGGCAATGTTAAACAAAGAAAATGTAGGTGTTTCTTGTGCAGATCGGCTGATACCAGCATTGCTGTATGCTGACGACGTTGTTCTGTTGGCAGAGAACGAGATACAACTCTCTAAAATGCTGCTTATTGCAGATAATTTTGCTGTTAAATGGGGTCTAAAGTTCAATTCAAAGAAATCAAAAATATTAATAATTGGTAAAAGAGTAGACCCTCTCAAGAAGTGGGTCCTAGGAAACTCATGGATTGAAGAAGCCAATACGTACAGATATCTTGGTATAATCTTTTCCAGGACGTTATCAGATTTGACGCATGTTAATGAATATCTAGGTCCTAAATTAAAGAAACTAAGAGGGTACATCACAAGCATTCTTGCAAAGCATGATGATATTAATAGGATAGTTTTTGGAAACACTTTATACAGACACGTTGCGTTGCCGTCGCTATTACATGGATGTGGTATTTGGATGGAAAATACACGCACTAGTAAAAAACTGTTACGGTCATTTCAGTACAAATTGGCTTGTTCAATTCTACGGATAAAAGCTAGCCCTGCATATCTTGCAACCATTGGCGATCTAGGCTGGTTGCCGTTGTCACTTGAGGCCGATAAGCGTAGAATCAAATATTTTAGTTACCTGAAACACATAACTGATAGCCAGAGATTGTGTAATATTGTTTTTAAGGAAATGTGTAAACGCTTCGAGCAGGGCCGGAGTTCATCATGGCCATATTGCGATGAGATAAAAAACACCCTAAATTACGCTGGAATGGATTGGGCATTTTACTCCGAGAATGGTGACTGGCTGTCCGGATTTAGTCATTTGCAGACCGAAGCATGGAAACTGGATTTTTTCAACCAATTAGACGAATTTCCCACTCTTGATTTGTACAAAACGTTCAAAACTGACATATCATTGGAAAATTATATGTTAAACATAAGAGATTTTAATGGCGTCAGAAATAAATTTAGGGCACGTACTGCTACACTAGGTCTCAATAACGACCAAGAGAGGTGGGGTGTCCGTGATAGTTCATGTGATTTATGTGGTTCACACAGGGAAGACATTTTCCATGTATTTTTCTCATGTTCTACTTATGCAGATATTCGGTCTGATCTATTTTATAAAATTGAAGCGCAGTTATTGGCGAATGGTCTTAGTTTCTTATGGGAAGAGTTTATGGCCTCTTCATTAATTAACAAAATGAAATTTTTAATTGGTGATGTTGCGAA
This sequence comes from Hermodice carunculata, assembly GCA_964020975.1. Lineage (NCBI taxonomy): Eukaryota > Metazoa > Annelida > Polychaeta > Eunicida > Amphinomidae > Hermodice > Hermodice carunculata. The sequence goes on from OZ026621.1 coordinate 31,813,805, forward strand.
GTCACACAGCAAATGTGCATTTCAGATATTTGACGACTGTAGCAGACAATTTCTCAATTTAGCCCTCAGTCGCCGTAGATCAACCTTACAAGTGGAAGGCCATGTGGGACCCACATCGTAGAAGCTCCTTTTTTCTATTTCATATGCCTGGTGCTTCTTTAGTATGTTCATAATTCTGTATACTTTTTTTTTAGATTGTATGGCTGTACAGATGTAATGGATGCGCCACTGTTGATACCCCGACAGTGGCGCCCCCGATGTAAATGGGGTATATCTTGCACGAATAAATAATAATAATAACTCCTTTATTGCTCTCTATCAGCTCAGTTCCCAGTTCTCTCATGTATATTGAAAACAAAATCTGTGATAACACACAACCCTGTTTTAGCCCGATGTCTAACCTTGCCCCGTGAGTTTCCACATCTCCTATACTGAGACTACAATTTACATCTGCATACAGAGCCTTTAAAACTTCCAGAAAGCCACCTCCAAAGCCCAGCCCTTCCATTTTAGCCCACAGTGCATTTCTCCAAACCCTGTCGTAAGCTTTCCGCACATCAAGGAAGGCCATGTACACCTTTCTTTTCCTTTTCCTTGCTATCTCTAGCACCTGTGATAATGTAAACACATGATCGACAACCCTCCTGCCTGGTCTGAAACCATTCTGAATCTCTCCTAAGAAATCCTCCCTCTCCACAACTCTCCCCAGTCTCATGTACATTACACGTGCAAAAATCTTTCCTATATTTGAGGCTAATGCTATCCCTCTGCACTGATCTAGGCTATCCACTGATCCTTTCTTCTGGATGTATGCTATCTTCAGCTCCCTCCATTCTCTTGGGGCTTCCTTTCTTTTAATAACCAAATTAAACAGAAATTTCATACTCTCCCACAATTTTTCCGGACCTTTCTTTATAAACTCATTTAGTACCCCATCTGGCCCTGGGGATTTTCCTACTTTCAACCTGTCCACTGCTATTTCAATCTCTATTCTCTCAATTCTCTTAATTCTCTTGCATAGTTCCTGTTCCCACCTGTTGAGGTTATTGTTACGCAATGTTTGCAATCTGCAATTTCACGTAAATGATCAGATTTGTAATCTATGAATCATACATTTTATATTTATAAATGTCTTGGCAAGACTGATGCTATGCTGTTTCGTTTCAAGTATTATGGTTTAGAATCTATGATAGATATCAAACAGTCAGTTTATGATTTTAGATAATCATTGAGTCTGAGATGGGTGATCACTTGTCCGGAGAGTCGATTGTCAACAACATTATTAACATAATACATAAACATTATTTAAAAAGAAGAAGAACAACATGCAGCTTCCACACCCAAAATAGTTGGGGAAATTCCTTTCATCAGCCGGAATTCAAGGTCATTTCAATGTCTAAGCACCAGAAATAAGTTTTGGTATACCTCCCATTACCAGGATTCACGAGGCAACATGCATGGTCCATTGCTTAACATGTCAAGTTTGTGCGGCTTATAACTTTTCTTTGCTTTGTCCAGGGACCAGCTATAGGATTCAGTGGATGCCAAAACTATAATGAAGTGTTTATAAGTCCAGACCAGCACCCCAATAATCATTTGCTATTCGTATGGTAGTGATTGATATTGTATTTTATTGCATTTACAAGCAAAACTTCACATATTTAGCTAATTCATCAATTGCCACGTTCATATTTATTCATTATTATGTGGGTTGTCTTTGCTGAATATTTAGCTTAGGCAAGGAGCCGCTACTCAGAGAGACGTGTACGGGTAAAAGGCTCCGAAACATGTTGAGTAGTTACCTGCTGAAGACCCTTTAATTTATTTGGGCTGATACAGCCTATGTCAAAATTTTACAGAGGAACGTGTGCAATATAGACAATAGTAATTCCATATATATACAGGTTTAGACAGGGACAGGTTAGCTTATGGAGAGTAAAGAGTTCGAACTGCGGAATAGGATATTGACTACTAGGAAGTGGTTCTGGGCAAAAAGACACAAATACAATTTGGCAGTCTCATGAGATTCACTTCAGATACTTTAGACACTTTATTGCACATTTTTGTACATTTTTGCCCCCCCCCCCCCTCCCGTAACCATGTGCAAAGCATACTGGGACACCCTCACTGGGGGTACATACAAAAATAAGTTAAATATAATAAATGGCATCACATCATGACCTCTCAACTATCATTCAACATAGCCTCGCTCCAGGAGGGAGATGTGTTCGAGTCGTTCACTGTATAAGAGCAGCAAGCAACTAATGATTTTCTTCAAAATTTTTTAATGATACGGGAGTCTTTACATACTACTTTATCAAGAACTCCTCACATGGGCCTATACCCTAATTACCGTATGAATAAAAATGTGTATTAATTGTATGAGACTAGTGCTGTAGGCCTATGTTTAATTCTCAGACTTTGTTATGTTGGTTCTCAGGGTGGTTCCTTCTGTGCTCAGTCGGTGGCTTTTTTCAGAATGACCAGATGAGTCCAGATTAAAAACTCCAATTTTCATCAGGGCAGTACTCACTGGCTGCAGATCTGAAAAGGGGAGCCATATATTTTGGATCGAGTGCATGGTGAGACTGCACTTAGCTTTTCCAGTGAAGTAAACTAAAACTCTCAATTTGAGAATTTTAGAAATAAGCAAAATGTGCTAATTTGTTTGAGACTCAAAGTTATAATAATTAAAAAAAAAAAAAAATCCTGTGTGTGGCAGGTGTAATTTTATGTGGTAGCACAGGCTTTGCAGTTACAAGTTCCTATCCATTTCACAAATTGCAATACACGTTTTAGTAAACACAGCATGGATAACATTTTGCGACAATAAAATTGGATGAACATAAACAGACTCAAATTGTCATCCCTTATATTTCATCCTAAATTGAATTCTTTTTAAATGTTCATCATAGAAAATAGCCTGGTACTTCTCCTACAATATTTTAAACAAAGTCGCGACCCATTTCCGGCACACATGTGCCTTTGCTGTCAAATTGCATGTGGACGATGTGATGGTGACCTTGTTGCATAAATCTGTGTCCTTACGTTTGTGACCAAGACGTTGCGGCACATATCTTTACGAATGTTGTATTATGCCCCTGATATAAGCATTTAAATGAGAAGATTTTAAATCAGCGACATGTTGGCGTTAAGATCAACGGTTAAGATTTTGGCGCAGTCACAACCGAGATGCAGGCTTCTGTTGAACAAGGTAGGAAGATAACCCGTAAACTTTAGAGGACCTTATAGTTGATGTACCTATTATTGATAAGTTCCCATTGTCGATAGAGTGGGCAAAAACACTGAATTTGTCTGTCAGCAAAATATGAGCATGGTATTAAAGAAGGTTAAGTACTCAGCATGTTCAGTAGGTCTACATTACATGTGGATACATGTTCAGTAGGTCCACATTACATGTGAATGCATGTTCAGTAGCATGGATATATGTTCAGTAGGTCTACATTACATGTGGATACATGTTCACGTTTTTGTTTTTTTCAGATCCTGCCAGCTGTCACAGGACAATGGTACTCCAAGAATATTCAAACAGTGAGTATATCTTAATATCTATGCCAGATTAATTGTCACATCCCTTATCACAAATGAAAATATCTGTCAAATATCAGGAAAATTTATGTTGACCTTTCCATGTGCTTTTGGAAGTTGCAACAAATTTGCAATTTTTGGCATGTACCCAGTGAAAGTGGGCTTCGTATTTGTATTTTTGTAACCAAGTCATTTTATGACAAATCAAGTAAAAACTAAGTGAACTTTATAGTTTCAAGACTTGTATTCTAATTACCCAATAATGTATGACTGTATACTTGTGTATTGCATTACCACGAAACGCGTCAGGCTTATCTGGCACACCGTGTATCTGTTCTTATCAACACTTGCCTGGTCTTCTCATATTGTATTACAAGACTTCACCTATCAAGCCTGCATAAATGAACTTTTTTTTTTTTTTTTTTAGGAGTTCAAAACTGTGGAGGAAATCCGTAATATTGGAATCTCAGCTCATATAGACTCTGGCAAGACTACATTGACGGAGAGAATACTGTTTTACACTGGCAAGCTGGCAGAGATGCATGAGGTTTGTGTATATTTTGAATGCATCTTCCATGTCTTCATAGTTAAAACATGAATGTATGCCAAACAATTTGATTGTCAAGACTATTAAATCCGCTTTATTGGCAGGCAATGGTACAGACTGCTGGGATGTTATACAAAAGAGGAGATAGTCAGCTGACATTAGGCATTAGTGATGCATCAAGATATATTAGCAATAAATTAGTTGATAAGTACTTTGCATGTGGTAATTTTAAAATATAAGATGAAAGTTGTAACCATGATAACTGTTCATTCAGTAATTGTACTTGTACACACATGTACATGTATTTATGTGCTTGATACCTGACTAATTTCGCATACCATATGTGTGCCAGCTAGCAGTTTGTAGACTTGTACTGTAACTGCAGCTGTGTTGACGTGTGCTAGCTACATGTAACAGTACAGCATCTGTACTGCTATCCATTAAAATTTGCCAGAAAGTTTCCAGTGTCATAAATGTCATCTGGCTCTTGTTTCATCAAGGATAACAGTCCATTAGTGAACAACTTTCCTGGGGTCATCATGAGTACAGCGTATAAAGAGTGCCCCAAGGAATGCTATCATGTCAGTCCTCAGAGGCCAGAGGGGCCATATTGCTTCCTCCAGTTGTATGTTTTTTCGTTTGTATTACCCTGGGCAATTGAGGCTGCTAGTTTGCCTGACACATATCTAAGCCAAAGCTGGGTGAACAAATAGCTCTGCTGGAGATCCCCAGTGCAGTCAATAGTGACATACATTCAGGTGGGGCAGAGGAAGTTAGGGACTGGTGAGTGGATCGCTGATGTTTGAACACAAGGCTTCGCCAGGGGAATGAACTTTTCTGAGATCCTGTGACACAGACTCTGTCATTTGTTTTGTCTTAACACTTGACATGGTGCAAATCAACACAGTAATATGGCCCCTGAAATGAATTAAATGGATGAAAGAGCACATGGCAAAATTATAATTAATCTTTTTATTTGTCATGTGTGTCCATATTTGAAGTTTGAGTCATGATCAGGGGTGCTGTTTCAGGTTCGAGGCAAGGATGGAGTGGGAGCCACTATGGACTTCATGGAACTAGAGAGGGACCGAGGCATCACCATTCAGTCTGCTGCCACCTACACAGAGTGGAAGAACATCAACATCAACATCATTGACACACCAGGTGAGTGAGTAAAAAAAAGAAAAAAAAAAAAAAGCAAAAAATACCCTGGCTATTTTAAAGCGGTGATGTGGAGTTGAATTTGTGATTCAAAAGGACTTTGCCAAAATTAGGAAAACTTTTTGCACAAGGGAAACCACATGTAATATTAGTATTGTTGATTTGACATGTTTAATACATACATACACATGAATATGTATGTACCTATGTGCATATATGATAAACATACGTACATTGATAGCATCATTTGTTGTCTTGCATCAAAATATCCACATTCCAGTGTTTCCTATTTTATGTGTACAGGCCATGTGGATTTCACAGTTGAAGTAGAGAGGGCATTACGTGTACTAGATGGCGCTGTGTTGGTACTGTGTGCTGTGGGTGGGGTACAGAGTCAGACATTCACAGTTGATCGACAAATGAAACGCTACAATGTGCCATGTCTTGCATTTATCAACAAGCTTGACCGTGGTGGAGCCAACCCCTTTCGTGTTCTACGACAATTAAGGTAAGTTTGCCAAACTGGTAAGATGTCCACCACCATGCTGTCACTGTAGGAAATGCTGATAACGCCTCTTACCTCCCTCCCTCTTGACGAACTTGTTTTACAATCTTAAGTTCAAACATAGATTCTATTGGTGCCAAATTTTCAAAAATAGAAGCTTATGTCAATAAAAAACATTTAAATGGATTTGAATTCAGTGTACATGTACTCTGCTTTCAAGAGTGTTACATACCAATGATTATGATACAAATTAATGGATATCATTGTCAGGGTTCATACAAGCCTTGAAAAGTTTTAAGTTTGAAATTTCAGGTCATACCCTTCAAGGCCTTGAAAAATATTGAATTTCACACTTGTGTCTTGAAAAGTTTGGAAAATCATATTTTGTATAGCGTTGGGTATTTTAATTCATTTGGGACAGAAATGTGGAAGTTATGTTAACTGATACCTGTTATTTTTGTTACGTGTTGGCCCTGATGTTACTCAAAGTTAGTTTGGAATTTTGGACAAATCGGTCTGGAAAAGTCTTGAAAATTGTTGCCAGACAGGTGTATGAACCATGATTGTATTACCAAGAGGAAAATATGTAGCAACTAGAGTGGCTAATAATATTTCTGAATAAGATGCATAAAACAACATAAACATGGCACAACGGGTGGTAAAAAGTTCTTTATTAACAGAGTGAACACTACTTTGGCTCAGCAGAACTTGAAATTTGACATCCCCAAATTATTAATGCTCTACCCATAGTCTCCAAGGATTTTCAAACCATGTGAAAAACTTCATAACTGGGTATCAAATGAACTGTTCAATTGTGAACTGTTATATTTGCGCAAACAATAATTAATTTTAATCAGACCTCTATTCTTTGATCAGCATCTCCTTCTCTTCCTTCAAAGTGATTTATCATGAATCTTCATTCTCTTTTAATATTTACCTGTTTGTCTTCATGCCATTCTTAACAGAATTGAATTTTTTAATACCATCTCGTAATTGTGTAACTGTCTCAAGTTTCAAACATATTTTTCTTAGGGTGGCTTACATGTTAATTATACTGGGCAAGACCGGTAAGGCAAGACCCAATCTTTACTGCAAAAGTCTGACCAGTTTCGTCACCTCCGTGACTCATCAGAGACTGAGGTTAACGGTTCCCAGTACGTGCTTATAAATCAGGGTAAAACATACATGTTGCTAATGATGCACATGATTACACATCAAAATTTGTACGTGTGGAATGGTGATGTAGAGTCAGGAATGACGTAACACAAAGTTGACCCTGCATTTTGCATTGTACGTAGGTAGAATGTTGCATTGTACTTAGGTAGAATGACCTCACATGAACATGTCAGGTCAAGCACCCATATGACCTTTGGTCATAGAAAATTGGGAGCCATAGTGTCTACAATACAACAGCAGTGGCTTCCAATTAAAAAACCTGGGGAGCCGTTAGCTTATGAAAATGACATTTCATAAGTAAAAAAGTATAAAAATTGGGCAGATGAACTGGGGTGTGTAAATTTTAGCATAAGACTGAACAAGGAGTGTATCTGCCCATAATGGCTTACATGTTAGCAGCACAGTTGGGTCATAATGTAAGTTTCCCAGTCAAGTTTAAGTTTTTATCAAACATTATATTGTATGGACTACAATTGTAAGAGTTATGGTCAGATAAATGAATTCTGTCTGCGTCTGTCTCTTTCTTCTTGTAATACACTCACAGGGATTATAAATGAGTTTTCACTTTCTTCCAAGTGAATTTATGTAGGGAGTACAAAATGGGAAAAGTGTGCCACATTGATTAAATCTGCGTTTAAGTTAGTGTCATATTATATCAGCAGTTATCCTGTTTGTTTTCCCAGGTCTAAGCTGAACCACAATGCGGCTCTGCTACAGTTGCCTATTGGGCTGGAGGCACAACAGAAGGGCATTGTGGACTTAATTCATCGCAAAGCTGTTTACTTCCAAGAGCCCATGGGGTAAGTCTTTTCTCAGTACAGAGAATGTACGGACAGACAAATGCAAACCTGTGATCATTTGCCAAGTTAAAAGTATAATGATTGCAATGACTTGAACTCATTCGATACCAGTCCCTGATTTTTCTGTATATTTATCTAGATTTAAGACAACAATTGCATATTTAAATTCTTCAGGAAAAGAGCTTTCGTTCAAGTACCAACATGCCTATAGTCTTAAGTCAGTGCCAGAACCACTGACCAAGGCCTGTCAAATACAACCTGTGATCATTTGCCTTTGTGTGCAAATTAAAAATATAATGGTTGCAATGACTTTAGACCCCCTCGGCCAGGGATGACCCCCTGTGACCTTGAAAATAGTTGAATGTCGGTAAATGCTAAACATAACTAAGCTTGCAGTGAGATGGTTTTGCTGTACAAGTTTTATGATAGTAGCTCAATTTGTTCAAAAGTTACTGACTGTATATACAAGGATAAAGATATGATGATCCATCTTACCAGATCTTAAAGTAGTCTTGGCACCCCCAGGCCAACCCATGCCAAGGAAAGCTGTTGACTTGGCCTTAATTGAAGGGGGAAAGGTTTCAGACAGGTTTCAGTATACCAGTAAAAAGTAACAACAGTATTTTTATTGTAAAAAGAATTCTTCTCTTTGGAGAGGCTGTATGTTTCTGGTGGCATCATGATTTGTCTCTTTGCCATGCTCCATCCAACCCTGAAAAGCTTTCTAAATGAGGAAGAAAACTATTTTCACCAATTTGCATGTGTGTGCAAAAGTTAAGATGTTTCCAGTATGATGGTTAATATGCCAGCCATGTAAAAAGTTGAAACGTATCCCCTGTGGCCATATTCACAAAGAATTTTAATCTGATGAGAAATTTAGGATCACAATTAAAATCAACCGGGTTGCATGAACAATTTTAGTGTGAACCAATCTCTGTTTTCTAGATGTTGTACAAAGCATGTGATTTACATTTCAGGATTATGACTTAATCTTATTTTGATCCAGATTGTGATCCAGCTTAAAAGATAAAGTACTGGATTAAACTGAGATTAATATAATGAAACTGTTGATAACAGAGTTCATACTGTAGCCCAGAACACAGATTGTTTATTCCTGCAAATTTTGATTCATATGGTAATCCATGGATCAAGTAATTCAGGGTCAAAAGTGCTCCAATTTATTTTTAGGATCACAGTCAGGATCAGATAAAATTCATTGTGAATATGGCCACAGATGTTTATTAAGGTGGTGGTATTGTACATCTGCATTCATGATCAGAAAATTCTGCAAATACTTTTGAAGAAAAATATTTTTTTTTCCTTTAGACTCTACTTTATTGGTTACCTAATGCAACTATTTTTTCATGCTGGACATGAAAAAACAGATGAAGAAAAAGCCGTTCCCGCATTTAAATAGCTTTTGAATTACATTTATCTAATTGCGTATGTATTGGGGGATTGAATTTCGAACAGGATCTAATTTCGAACATAGGGTTGTCACTAGCATGCACAGGGTGCTTGCTGCCAGTGAATGATATGAAAATCTGCGTTTCAACTTGTCATGAGCAAGGATGTGTATTCAACATGTATGCATGCCACTGAAGGTTTGTTCATAATTTAAGAGGGGTTCAGCAGGGCGACGTTCGAAATTAGATCCCTTTCGGAAATCGATCCCCCCCCCCAGTGTACATGTACATCAAATGTTGCAGACTGACAGTTGTTGAGGATGCAGTGCCTGGAGACATGATGACAGAAGTTGAGGAGAGAAGGCAAGAACTAATTGGTATGATCAGAGTATAGTTACACCCCATACATGTGTGACAGAATATCTACAAGGACTCCTACAATACTGACACCAGTTCAAGATAAAGTTTTAAAAATCCACATGTCCACAGGACTAGTGGATATTGAAAATGACCAGGGCCCTGCAGGCCCTGGCCTAGCGGACATGCAGAATTTGTGAGTCCTGGCAGTGGTTTCTGTCTTGAGATACCACTAATGGAGTGTAGTGTCCAGATGGTATCTTGCCTTTATTCCACATCTTTACTAAGTGCAGATCACCTGCCTGGAAAGATCACCTTTTTCAGGATAATCCACACAGTAATTTCCATGTTACGGGTGCATTAATACAGCGGACATTGTATGACAGACCATGTGCCTCTAGAGATCGCAGCTTGCTCCTCCTACGGTGGTCAGTCAACCAATGTTTTATGCTAACTTTATCTTTGCTTGTTGATGTTTAAAAAGGCACAGAAAAAATAGTACTCCTGTCTCATTAACCCTTTCCCCCTTGAATTAAGACTGAATCAACAGCTTTCCTTGGCATGTGATCTTGATAAGTCTCATGTACAATTCTCAGTCAAATTGTTTTTCATAACTGTTGAAATTAGTTGAAAACACTGAAGCAGACGACATTTGACCACCAGCCAGTTTTGGCCGGTTTGAGGGGGAAAGGGTTAAACTATATGTTTTGTAACCACAGAATGGCTGGGTCTTGAACCTGCCACATTTGGCACCAATCGCCAAGTAGAAAATGGGAAACGCATATACCAACTGCACCAAATCCCAATTCCTAGAAAGAGGGGTTCATTGAAGACAGGTATGCGTGAATGCCATAATTGACATGGCTCAGTTCATTGTATTTAATTCAGTACTGCAAGTACTGAATTTGGAGTTCTTGCAGATCGGGGACTGTACGCATGTAAGATTACCAGAATGCCATAAAATATCTATATACAGTTGTCCCTGTTGATAGAAACCATCCCAAGAGCAGGCATGACAGTGGTCACATAAAGCATATGGTCTATCGACAGAGGTAGAATAACAGGGAAAACATAGCACTAATAAATGTGGTCTTAAAGTGAGTATATGCGCTAAAATGATCTTCCGGAGTTTGCCTAATTTTGGTATCATAAGGTACATCTTATCCCTGTGGGACTTGCTTGCACCTTCATTACAGCAAAAATACTACTAATTCCATGAAAATTAAGGATATTTTTTTTGAGTTGCTTCAAGTGAATATGCAAGACTTGTAACGGTTTTTTGTTCCTTAGCAACCATAAAAGTGACAGTTTGTCAACAAAGAGCACATGTAGGTGCCATATCTGGTTCTGTGGGTTAGCCCCAGCATGTGGTCTTAACACCCCTTGAATGTGTTATCAGTACAAATTAAAACTGCAGACATGGGACAGAGGGCAGGTCAGTCAATACTGTCTAATGTTACAGGCACCATGTTGGAGAATAGGGTCTCATTTATTTGATATTCCAAGTGGCATCCAATACAGAACAACAACATGAAAGTTCTGGCTTCTATCTCTCATGATCATTGAATCAAAAAGGATTCATGGGGGAAAACAACACACATTAATTTTTGTGGTCAGGCCGTTAAGTTCCTGTTACACCAAAAAGATTAATTTGGTGATACAGTGCCTCCTGTAAGTCCATTCCAAATGCATCAGAAAAGTGGCCTTATTGGGAAGGGGGGCTTTCTAGAGGGGGCCATATGATGGAATTGTCACACTTTCTGCAAATGAATGGTGGAGATTCAAGAGGGGTGGTGTCCGGTGAGAAGGCCGGGCCTCGAAAGAGCAGTACCACTGTAAAGACACATCCTCGCAATAGATGATCATGGTCTGGTAAAGTGGAAACCAGCCGGACCTTTGCCTCATCAGCACAAGTGGATGAATAGGGTTATGTTACATAACTGTACAACCACAGTCATGTCCAGGGGATGCCCCTCCACGGGTGGGCCCCTGTCCCTCCTCTCTCTCTGTCTCTGGTATCAATTAACTAGCCATTCATCAAAACATTCAACTCCACCCACATACCCATTTGTAATTTTAAATCCAGGGTGGTTTTGGTGATCACCGATTGAAATATCTACTATTTTAGCCGTGACTAGCGAAATAATGAAGCTATATTTTGCACACCCAACTTGGAATATGTTAAGACTGAGGTACAAAACATATAATGAAGTGACAAAGATTGAGTTGATGAGATGACCCCATTTACAACGCGTATACTGACTTTAAAAGGCAGGTAATCTTTCATTGTAGGAGGGATCACTATACATGTATGAAATGAGTACAATAATACAAGACACCAGTCTATCATACAGGGTGTGAACATAATCAAGTGAAGTAGAATTAATTGAAATATTTTGCTGATCGCTTAATACCATGAAAAGGAAAAAAAACACACTGAAATAGCTTTAACCCTTTTCCACTGGAATAAAGACCAGGTCAACAGTTTTCCTTGACATGGGTTGAGCAATAAGCCCCCAACCCATGTCAAGGAAAGCTGTTGACCTGGGACATTTTATCTTGATAAGTTTCATCTACAATTTTTAGTCAAATTGTTTTTAACTACTGTATGAATTTGTTGAAACTCTGAAGCAGGTGACATTTCATCAGCAGTGGGTTTGAGGGGGAAAGGGTTAATATCTGTGCAACAGGCTCTGCACATACATGTATATCCAGAATAAATGAATTGGAGCTTAATGTTAAATGTCAGAAGCGCGAAAACTGAAAATTTAAATGTGAAAACTAAGGCCACATTCAGTGCACTTCTGCAGGTTCTTACTCTATGGAGGCATTAAAAGGCAAAAGAGCAAACGGTTTGTTAAACCCAAGTTTGGTAAAGAGTTTTTGTTCAAATTTGCTAATAAACGAGAAAATTATTTCCGAAATGTGAAACAGGAACATCATCAAAATAAATATACTGTCCTGCATGACAATACAGTGGAACATGTGTTTATATTTCAGAGGCACTAACAAATGCTGATGACCACATGGGGGAGCTGTTCTTGGAGGAAAAAGCACCTACAGAAGAAGAAATTCATGTGAGTTTATTGACTATTGCCCCAGCTTGGGATGTGAAATGTTCCTTTCGACGATGAAAAAATATACTTTAAGTCTCCCTTTTCCAGCCTGACAGCAATAATTTCTCACCCGCAAGTAAAAATACATCATGGGGCGAAAAAGGCTGCCTGTGTGTAAGTTGTGACCCACTGGAGAGACTCCTTGCTGCACGGTACTAGACAAAGTGAACAAAGATGCAAGCCATACTGATAGAGTACATTCAAAATAGGTGTGCAAGTAATTCATGTTTGAGCAAATAGTCCAATGCTGCACCAGTTTAGCTTCACGTGGACACAGTCTACAACATGATCTGAATAACCATCTGGCGACCAGGAAGGATATTGACTTCTGTGACATCCTCTTAAGGTACACAGGTGAAATAGGATGTATGCATATTAAGTTCCCACCTCAACTTCATACCTTATTGCCTAGTCTCGCTTGGTGAGATATTGCGAGATACGGGTCGGTACCTGTGGGGGACAAGCGGGATACTACTAATATTTTGGAACTACACAACACTTATTAAAGTCATATGGAAATTTTTCTTAAATATGGCTTGGGAAGTACTGAAAGAATACCAGTTTGGCATTTGTGAACTTAAATTTCTCAAAAATGCAAATTTAGTAAGAAATGAGCATATGGCCTGTTTATGACAGCCATGCGACCAGCACATCCCCCGTGATCACCAGGCATCAAACCCGTGCTTTGTGGCGGGAAATTAATATGCGTACTCCGTATTACCACAATTGCCTTAATATTTGTAGCTATCAATGTTGTCTCATAGACAATCACATGACACCATTTTCGCATGAAGGGTCTACCAACATTGAATCAGAGTGTGATGTGTAATGGAGGGTGTCACAGATCATGCCACTGGCTGACCATGTACTACATTCAAATGTAGACCATGTTTACATATACAGCGGAATCTCCCTAATAAATCCATCAAAGGGACTGAATAAATGTGGTCTTAGGAGGGGAGTGGTACAATTTAAGTACAGAAAAACAAAAATGGGTCTGTAAAAATTGGTCTTAATATAGAAATGGCCTCTATAGAGGTGGTCTTAATTGGAGATTCTACTGTACGTAGTAGTTGTTGCAGTTGGGGGGGCCAGATGTACAGTGAAACATCATCGTCAAGCCACCATCTGTTCCCTCCAAAAGGTGTCTGGTGTCTGAATAGATCAGAAAAATGAGGTAAATAACCAAGGGATTTGACTGTAAGTCCTTCAAAACTTGTGTTGTTAGTTGGAAATGCCACATATCTGAGTGTAGCTATAATGTAGTTTCACGGTAATATGTTTTTAACGAGCAGGCTGCAATTCGCCGGAGCTGTATCAAGAGGTCCTTCACCCCGGTCTTGATGGGCACAGCACTGAAGAACAAAGGAGTCCAACCTCTTCTGGATTCAGTTGTCAAGTACTTGCCCTATCCATCTGAAGTAGAAAACATATGTATAGATAACTCCACGTAAGTAGCTCGCCGTTAAGCCAGCTTTAGAATTCAGTGTAGATCAAGTGTAGATCATGTACCTTGACATGTCAGCCAATCTTTAAATTTTATGATTTGCTTCTTGCACTTTCTTGTGTTGAAAGGTCCCTCCTTCCTGGCTCAGTGCTTCCTTCATTGTTCTCATCTGTTTCCTCTGAAACAGTGGACATTTTGTGTTAGTTACCAACATCATATCTGTGAGAAAATTGGTATATTATAACTTTACTGTTGAAATTTCAAAAGCCTTGTAAACTCAATATTTTGTATAAATTGAGAACCTATTATTAATCAACCCACATAATATAAAATCTTCGCTGAAAGACTTGTAAAACATCAGATGTTCAGTCTTAGTACATGAGCACTTCTGTCCAGATTTGTTGCTGAAACTGTTGATATATTTCAAAGCACCATTACATGGATTAAAATTAGCCTCCAGATCACAGAAAAAGAAAAATGTGAATTAACTAAATTCGGGATTGGTGTGACCAGCATTCACATGATATATTGGAAGTCTTTGTATTTCAAAATCCACCCCCTCCAAAAACAAACATGGACATGAGTCTCAGAAAATTTTTGACATCAAAATGTTTCCTTTGATATGCAATTAGACTCTTAATTTCAAGATAAACTCTTCTCCTCTGGAAGCCTAATCGCTTTTATTCTGGTATGGTATCTCAGTCAAGAGAAAGTTGTGAAAATGGTCATGAAGTAATCGGTAAATCTATATACCATCACACACTTTCTGCATAATTTGTGCATTGATTACTTATAATACTACTTCATGAACATTGTTTGTGAGGAGTGTGTGCTTAGCTCTGTGAAGTCCTGTTACCAAATATTAATTGTGATTTCAGCCAGCATACGGAAAAGGTGATCCTCAATCCTGCAAGGGATGATTCGCATCCATTTGTTGGCCTTGCTTTTAAATTGGAGGTAGGTTTGTGGGTGAATATTTTACATGTATACATGTGTGACCCACCTTTTGAGAGACCTGTGTATGTGCAGTTTGTAGGATACAGCTACATCTGTTAATTCATACAAGAAAGTGCTAGATTCACAGAAGAATGATCGGACTTGAAACTCTGTACATGTAAATACATTGGAACAAGAATAAATCGAATGTTCTTGTGTTACTCCTGTAGAGGGCACTACTGCCAGGAGGGTCAGAATTGTGCAGTCCCATTAATTTTCACATGAATTTGCAACTTGATATTTTTTAAGCCTTTGTATACAGATACACCAGTTTCTCATGGTGAATCTATGTGTATAATTAAAATGTCAACAAGGATGTTATAAGGACAGCTCTAACTGTAATCAATATGTTCAGTGTTACTTTAACCCAATGCCAGTGCATTATTCTAACCTGTACGAATTTTGTGTATTGGGTTATGTGTTTAGATGTGCACACATGCAGTTGTTGACTGTGACCTCTGCATTGGAATATTCTGAAATAGGAGAGGTCAGAATTGGCTCTGAAGTGTGTATTCGCCCCAATACACAACCGAATACTAAAAAATTTGGAGGGCTAGAGCTGTGTATTCCCATTGGTTTGCATTTTAACGTAACCCTAGATAAACTGGTCTTTTAAGTAGCTGTGGTTATATGATTTTTGTGAGGTATTTAATTATGCATTTAGACTTAATGTGCGAAATTTAGTGTCTCTATGTACAGTTGTTTTCAAGTTATTAAGTTGCAAATTACAATGTAAAGTAATGGGAGTACACAACCCTAGCCCTCCAGTGACTGCAGTGCCCTCTTTTAGGCAGGGATAGAACCTTCTGTTGTCCTTGCCCATTTGCTGTGTTAAAATTGATCCTGTATTAACCCATTCCCCTGGATATGGAATGTGTCAACAGCTTTCCTTGGTGTTATTTGGATGCTAAGTGCCAAATTCTTACCCAGGAAAGATGTTGACTGAGGGATCACTGTGACCTTTTGTGACCTTTGATACAGTGACCTTTTACATTCAAAAGTCTCACAAATGATGACATAAATTAGAAGTGCAACAGGTTGAAGCAGACAGCATTTGACCAGTAATCTGTTTTGATCAGTTACGGGGTTAATAGGTTAAAGTGGACTGATGTTTGAGTTGATTATGTTTGTGAGGCTTAACAGGTTAAAGTGGACTGATGTTTGTGTTGATGTTTGTGGGGGTTAACAGGTTACAGTGGACTGATATTTGTGATGTTTGTAGGGGTTGACAGGTTAAAGTGAACTGACATTTGTGTTAATGATGTTTGTAGGCAGGTCGCTTTGGCCAGCTGACTTACATACGTGTATACCAGGGCACAATGAGACGAGGAGATATGATCTTTAACACACGCAGTGGCAAGAAGACCAAGGTGCCACGCCTTGTTCGAATTCATGCTGATCAGCTGGAGGTTAGTGACCGTTTACCACTCACCAGTGTGAGGCTGTGTGAGATAGCTTCATTACAAACTGTCCATGTTACACTGCCAATAGCTTTATTTTCAAGAGCAATAATTTTCATAGTATTTGTATTTTAGACCTTTCACTGATGCATTGAAATAACTATTTTAGTTCTATTTGCAATTAGTCGTATGTTATTTTTTTCACTGTATTATTAATTTCGTGATTTTGAAGCATTGCAACATAAGTAAAAATATGAACACAGCAAAATTAAACGAATTCATGATATTTTGTCATCATGGGATGATTTGAGTGAGAAATGTGCATAATACCATGTACACAGACTTAATACATGGAAATGGGGTCTTTTATGGGAGAAGTAAATGACGTAACAACTACAAAACAGTATCCAGAAGAGGGAGGTCATGAATGGCTGGTCATGCTGTAGTGCTTGATATTTTTTACAACTTGAGTGGAATTTTATTCAAAATTTGGGAAAATCAATTGTGCAACAAATTAAAGCTATGTGAATATTTGTAGGAGTACAGTATATGTAGGAGTAGTGTGCATAGTTGTACAATTCGGTAAATTAAAGCATTTGGAAACTTTAACTGTGTTCCTACTGTTGAGAGCTTTTTACATTTAACTGATATCATAGAGCTTTGAGTGTAGGCTCTGGCCTTGGGTGCAAATCCAAAGAACACCAGAAATGTACAATTGTAACTGATATTTTATGATTCTACATAAATATTGACACAATTTCTGTGCCTTGTCAGGATTGTCAAGAAGTATATGCTGGGGACATCTGTGCCTTGTTTGGAGTAGACTGTGCCAGTGGCGACACCTTTGTGTCAAGAGGGAACACTAATCTTTCTATGGTAAGCTGCTCACCACAGAGATCAGAGTCATCTACCCGTGCAAGGAATTCAGCCTGGTGTGTCAAAGTAATCAACTCTAAAAGGTTGTGGATTTTGTATCAAAAGTACAAATCTGGTGAGATTACGTACAGAGTACAGATGAGAGATGAGGGTGGAGTCTGTCTGTCACATTACTGCTGCTGTATAATAATGCTGACAAAGATTGTTTGAAGTAAAGTAAGGAAAATTTGATACAATTTTTGGTGATTCCTATAAGGAAAAGAAGTCTCTGCTTTCTCCAGGCTAACATTTGTCTCGTCCTGTAAAGGATTGATGCTTAAGTTTGTCAATTTTGCAGTCCATCCTTTTTATTTCACTTAGGTGCATTTTCTCTTGCAGGAATCCATTTATGTGGCTGAGCCTGTAATCTCCATGTCCATAAAGCCAAAGGACAAAAATTCTGTGGATAACTTCTCCAAAGGCATTGCTCGGTTTACGCGGGAAGACCCGACGTTCCGAGTACAGTATGATTCAGACAGCAAGGAGACTATTGTCTCTGGGATGGGAGAGCTGCACTTGGACATTTATGCTCAGGTACATGTATTTACTGACTGAAGTCATTCCTTAGTAGCTGTATAGAAACAAACAGTTCTCAACATTCCAGTGGAGTTGAGCTCAGAAAATTAAAGAGGGAGTTTCTCAGGTAGAATTTGAGCAAAATTTATAAACAGAAGCTTATTCAAATTTTATAGTTGGACCCCTCACAAATAAAGTTTTGTAGGGTATACTGTTTTGGGGTTGTTGGGGTAGGGTACTGTAGGATGTCATAAGGTGGGAGGGTACTGCAGGATGTCATAAAGTGGGAGGGTACTGCAGGATGTGATAAAGTGGAGAGTAAAGAGTTTGAACTGCGGAATAGGATATTGACTACTAGGAAGTGGTTCTGGGCAAAAAGACACAAATACAATAAAGTGGGAGGGTACTGCATGATGTCATAAAGTGGGAGGGTATTGCATGATGTCACAAAGTGGGAGGGTACTGCATGATGTCATAAAGTGGGAGGGTACAGTAGGATGCAGATTCACCAAAAAAGGGAGAATGTAGTAAATTAACAAAAAATACACCAAAAATTCACTTTTTTGGTTGTTGAAGAAATAGAAAGGACAGGAGGGGTCTTTGAATTTGTGCGGACAGTGCTAGAGAAACCTACTAATTTCTAGCCTTTTAAAAGTAAATGAGAATTGTATTGTAAAAATTCCTGGCCTAGTGCTCTCCATAAGCCAAGTAGCCAATGGCTAACAAAGTTTTTTTTTCTGTTTGTCTTATGAAATTTTTTAAGTTTTGACCAAATTGGCTCTGCATACTTCACGATTTGTTGTACTTTGGATGCATATATTCATGTTACATGTCTATTACTTAATATTCATTTAGATCTATTGAGCATAATTTGAAAAAAAAACTTGCTCATGGTTTTTGTTGACACAATCAGCATTTGGCTAAAGACGTTAATGTTATTTTAGTCAAACTGGCAACTGTTGTAAAATCCCTAGTGCCAGCGTTGAGTTCCTCATACACAGAGTGTGTAAAAGGAGCTTTCATTCAAATACCTATATATATCCATCAGTATGTTATGTGTGAGGTCAGTGTCCCTCAAATTACATGTACCTGTACCAGTACAACAATAACATTGCTGTGGCTTTACGCTTCTGTGCCGTGGTCCTGTGTGACACAGGTGGCCTAGGAAAAAGGAAAGGAAAGAAAAGAAAAATAGATGAGGTGAAGGAAACCATGGTTAGCCTATTCAGCTCGTGCCGCCATGTTTTCCAGGACCAGAGCCGAGGCAAAGGGTTCACCGCACACTCTCTCAGCAGTGGTGGGCCCCTGGTCCTAGATATATCCCCCAACACTCATTATTTGTAGTCCCCCCCCCCCCCCCCCCCAAAAAAAAACAAAAAAAAAAACCCCTTTCCCTCATTCACCCCATCCCCGCCTCAGAGACTCAGGCATTTCCTATGGGGGTGGGTGAGGGGTGGTATGGGATCCCTTTAAAGGAATACCAGTAAAATGTAAATAAGTTGTGCCACATTTTCCACAAAGGCAATGGTACATCACTTATCAGAGGACCAAAACCAAAGACTTAGGTCAGCCAAATGTGTATTAAGGAGATAAGCCTGGTCTCCTGAAATATCCAAGTCTTCTGGTGATAGTGCATGTTGATCTTTGCAAGGTGCCTTGCTGTTTAATTGACAACTGATAGTGTGCCTGTACTGTATGGTAGTGTGCCTGTACTGTATGATATTCATTATTAATTTAGCAACAGGCCACATTGATGGCTCCCATGTAAAATGCATGGTGCCACTTTCAGTACTATATTCATTTCAAATATGACACATTACTGTCATAGGTGGTTACAATTTTTTTTTAGTCAACAGTTCCACAATTAAACTAAAATTCCTCAGACTCCTCCCACACCTTTTTGGAGGTGGGTGGGAGGGATGGAGGTAACATCATTGTTGTTGCAAGAAAAAAAAAGTAGGGCTTGGTAATTTATTTTGAGTTATAATATAGACATATTATAATTAGGTTGTCTGATTGGCTAAAGAGCCTCCGTCAAGTGTGTACTATTTTGCAATAGAACATGGTCCGTAGTACATGATGGCAAGTTCACATATATTTCGCAAGGGGGCACTGAAGGTTCAAGCATACCAAAGCCAAACTAGCTGTCACCAGCACAGGGCAGTGTCATTTATTGAGGACAAAGTAAATGTGTCTATTTAACCCTTTCCCCCTTGAATTAAGACTGAGTCAACAGCTTTCCTTGGCATGGTTTGGCACTAAGTGCCCAGCCCATGCCAAGGAAAGCTGTTGACCTGGGGCATGTGATCTTGATAAGTCTCATGTACAATTCTCAGTCAAATTGTTTTTCATAACTGTTGAAATTAGTTGAAAACACTGAAGCAGACGACATTTGACCACTAGCCGGTTTTGGCCGGTTTGAGGGGGAAAGGGTTAAGAATAAAGATAGCACATGGTGCTATGTGCTCTTGCAGATGAGCAGTCCTTGGGGAGAAATAGCACAAGAGGTGAAGCCTCATATGCTATGGCTCCCCTCGGACTGCTGATCTGCAAGAGCACATAGCACCACATGCTATATTGATACCTAAGAGAAAGAGAAACTTAGCAGACCCAAATCTGTAAGCCCAAGTACTGTTTAAACACTATCAAGTCTCATATTCAAAAAACAGTCATATACATTAAAACACATTTTCAGTGTATAAAAAGGAAAAGTGTCTATGTGGAGTGTCTCCAACATCAGGTCCATGCAGCTGAAAAACATCAATCTTTGAACAAAAATGAAACACTGGATTTTTTGACATTTTATTTTTTTGTTTTACTTTTGTAAAGTTTTGATGAAAATATTTTTCTATAAATGGCACCAGTGTGTCTTTGCATAAGGTTCGCTTGTGCCAACCAAATTCTCACATATGTTTTTGTGGAAAACACATATTGACGGGTAATTTTGCTTTATTTCGTCATACAGAGGCTGGAGAGGGAGTACAATGCCAAGTGCATTCTGGGTAAGCCGAAAGTGGCCTTCAGGGAAACCTTAGTGCAGCCTTGTGAGTAAGTATACTGTACATATAGCTAAGCAGTTTGATGGAAGGATTCTGCTCTGACTGTGCTGGCTTCTCTCCTGTATCATAAATGGTTTTATTTTTGTTCTTTCTTTTTTGTTTTTGTTTTTCCTCTTCTTTACTGGTACAATTGCCCAATAGCCATTTGACATGAAACCCCACAATTTTAATCTCAAATCCAAAGCCTTATTTTATCATCTGTCAAGGCTATTCATTCACTTTTTTTCTGTCTGCGGTCCTCATCATCATTAATACATAGAGTTACCTTTGTTCAATGTGTAAAATCATTGTGTGTTATTCTGTTCACTTTGAGACTTTTTAGCCATGCAGAAGGGCATCTTTAGATATCATCATCATTATCATCATCAGTGCACATGTACAGCTCATGCTAGTCTTTGATGCTTTTTTTTTTGTAACTCACAATGTTTTGTGTGAATGAGAAACTAAAAACAGTAGATCTGGAACATTCAACATGCAGTTACTTTGACTCTTTGAACTTGAAGGGGAAAACAATTTAGATAATAATTTTCCTGGTGACAAGAAGAAGATTAGAAAAAGGTGTGAAAGACAGTTTTCAGAAATCTTGGAGTTTTTTTTGTTTATTGTAATGATAAATCAGGCAAATACAATGGAAGCAAATGTGTTGGCTTGCTGTATGATGTGGAAGACAGTTTTCAGAAATCTTGGAGTTCTTTTGTCTATTGTAATGATAAACCAGGCAAATAACATGGAAGCAAATGTGTTGGCTTATTGTATGGTAGAGTCTGACTAGTTTCTGAAATAGAATTCATTGCAAATTTTAACTTGTATACAGGGGCCACAAATCTTGTGTTTATGAGAGTTGGACTGTAGCTGTCTTCACCTAAAACATCCACTAAATGGATTTATGTGATAAATATGTATACAGTGGTCCCCTTCTTATAAGGTCCCTCTCACCAGAGGCCACCCCTCTGGAAAGGCCAGCGTTCTTGTGCAGAAAATAAGGCATCTCCATTATATTCTCCGCCTCAAGAGAGGCCACCCCTCTTATAAGGGCACTTTTTTGGCTGCATTTTGGGTGGCCTCATAAAAGGGGGACTACTGCATGCATCACTACAAGTTGATTTTTCACAGTGGTTGAAGGTATGTATGTGTTCATGATGGATTAACCCTTTCCCCCTTGAATTAAGACCGAGTCAACAGTTTTCCTTGGCATGAGTTGGGCACAACCCATGCCAAGGAAAGCTGTTGACCTGGGGCATGTGATCTTGATAAGTCTCATGTACATTTCTCAGTCAAATTGTTTTTCATAACCGTTGAAATTAGTTGAAAACACTGAAGCAGACGACACTTGACCACCGCCCGGTTTGAGGGGGAAAGGGTTAATGGGACTAGACTTTGTAAAGACCGAAAATGGTTCTTATGGATCATGTAAAGTTTTGAGTGTCTCATCTGTCTAGCCTGGGGTGTGTATACAATGAACCTCTGATTGCAGATTTGATTATCTCCACAAGAAGCAGTCTGGAGGACAGGGTCAATATGGCAGGGTGACCGGAACCTTAGTGGTCAGTATCCCTCTTAGTTTTGGCTGCCTATTCTAGGTGCACACTCTTTTGGTTTTACATGACGATGCAACTCGTATGCATGTATGCAAACATGTACATGTAAGGACAAAATGTTTTGCCATTTCCGAAAAAAAAAATCCAGTATGCATGTAGATGTACCTGTTTGCACACGTATCCTGTCTTGAGATGAAAACTCCAATGAGAAACAACCGGTCTTGAAAGACAACCTGTTTTGAATACTTTGCTTAATACTTTTCATCTTGTTTATACCTCCTATGAAAGACCACCTGTCTTGAGAGACCACCATTTGGTTATTCATGTGGGTGGTCTTTCAAGCCAGGTTTCTCACTGCATTTTGACACAGTTTATTACCAGAAATGTGTTTTTGGTTGCCACAGGTGATCATTTTAGCTCTGCTGACCAAAGGTCGCAGAGCTCACGGCATCACTCGCGACTGTCCTTCCATCTGTCCGTAAACACTGTGCTTGTTAGTGTGATACAGTCCACAGCTTTCAAGATAGATATTCCCATATGACTTTTAGGACTTATCAGGTGTAAAAAAATCTAGGTTCAGTTCGATATAGGTGGCACCACCTGTAGTATTATGTATAATATGGGTCAAAATGTGACTGCTCTAGCATTTTTAATGTTCGATAGATCTTCATGACATTTTGTGGTATTGTCCCCACTTATAATTTGATGGAAATTATAATTGAAAATGCCTATAAAGATATAAAATTCTATACATGTATCAAAAAGTAACTGAATTAGCCATTTGCTTGTCCCAAGTTTATCGTTTTTCTTCAATAACTCGAAAAACTGAACAAACAGACCATCTGTGGAAAACTGGATGCAGGATGCACATTTTGAACCTCCACAATTTTTAATCCAAGTTGAAGGTCAAGGTCAAATGGCCAGTTGCAATATAGGGGTCATATTATGAATGCTCTGCACCCCACAGATTTTGTGTTTGGCCCATATAACTTTTAGGACTTATCAAGTGTATGGAAGTCTATGTCATAGTCAATGTTGGTGGCTCCAACTACAGTATTGCATGATATACATGTCAAAATATGAAAATTTTGTGACCAGTCCAGCATCCCTAATTTTTTATGGATCTTCATGAAATTTGTGGGGTCGTACAAGAGGTCAAAATCTCAGTTGCTTATGATACTAGTGGTGCCACCTGTACTTCAAGGGAAATTATGGGTTAAAATGTCCTGAAAGATACAAAATTCCACATCTAGAAAAATAATTGAATTAGACATGCCAAATTTACAGGATATATAGATCATGTCCAGTGCTAATAAGTTATGTGAGATCATTGACTTTGACCTATTTCTGTGAGGCCACCAGACCTGTTTAGTTGAAACAGGTGATTTTGTAACAGCAGGGTGTAGTTTGGACATCAATGGCAAAAAGAATGGAGCTTCCAGATCAAATTGCACTTGATTACATTGTATATAAATGTCTACTAGGTGACCTACTTTTTGGGTCACTATGACTCAATGATTGTGTGACCTTGACCTATTTTTCAAGGTCATTAAGCACTTAAGAAAAGGATATTTTAATATCTTGACAAAGAGTGAGGCGAATGATGCCACATGCACCACAAATAAATGCACAAATATGCACCAAAAATATGCACCACAAATATGCACCACAAATTGTACCATGTGGAAGTTTGATATTGTATTATATGGATGACATTGATTAATTTTTCAAGGTTGAGGGAATACATTTCAGGAACTGATTTTTTGATGATGGTGGTCAGCAGAACATCATGCCCATGGGACTCTTGTTATGTTTTAAAACTGAGTGCAAGAAAGCTAAATGGTATTTTAACAAACTTAAAGTTGTGTAATGTCTGTTGCAGATAGTTATTTTAAAGTATTTGTGAAAGGCAAAAAGGATTAAAAGTTTGTACATTGCATCCTTGAAAGTGGTCTGTAAAGATGTATTTGGTAGAAATTGGCAGATTTTGGTGGAAGGGAAACTCCAGCAGATACGCTGGATGCTGAGTGCATAACTTGAGATGTTTCTCTGCAGGCTTGTTTAATTTCTATGCATGTGATATGTTGTGTGACACATAATCAATTTACAATGCATTGTTTGTTTGGTGTCACCTTGTGCTCTGTCTTATCATTAATTGTTCACTATTTCCTACAATTTAAAATCAGAAATATTCTGGCCCAAAATGTCAAGGAGAAATAGTTTGCATTTGTGAAAGATTTGCAAAATAAGTTTAACCCTTTCCCCCTTGAATTAAGACTGAGTCAACAGTTTTCCTCTGCATGGGTAAGTGCCCAACCCATGCCGAGGAAAGCTGTTGACCTGGGTCATGTTGTCTTGACAAGTCTCATCTTCAATTCTCAGTCAAATTGTTTTTCGTTGAAATCAGTTGAAAACGCTGAAACAGACGACATTTGACCAGCAGCCAGTTTTGGCTGATTTAAGAGGGAAAGGGTTAATGTAGAACGAAATGTTCACCTGGGTCTCCATGGATAACAACTGAGCCAACAGCTATCCTTGCCTACTAAGCACCCAACCCATGCCACTGAAGGCTATTGACCCAGGGTGTGTCACCATGGTTACCAACTCTGGTGTCATCATGGTTACCCTGGTGAGTGTCATCTGTAGTTCTCATTCAAAATGGTTATAGTGATTAAAGATTTAATTAGCATTGAGTGCAATGTCATTTGACATGCAGCTATACCTTACCAACTCAACTTTTTCAATGCCAAAATTTCACCGAGTCATCCCGTCATGTTTCAGCCCTCAAGGATTAATTATTAATCAATACAAATGTATTGATCCCATCATGTTTCAGCCCTCAAGGAGTAAATATTAATCAATGTTGATCCCACTGTGTTTCAGCCCTCAAGGAGTAATTATGTCTTCCCGTGCAACGGGGGAACATATTGTTTTTGCATCCGTTTCTTCCGCTTCTTCTTCTTCTTCCTCTTCTTGTTCTTCTTCAACACGTTGTGTGCGTTGCGGACGCGATAACGGGAGAAAGATTTGACTTGGGAAGTTGAAATATTTTGTGAAGATGTTCCTATATAAAACCTTGCTTGGGATCGCAGATGGCTGACCTTGACCTATTTTTCAAGGTCACATGGGCATGTCATGTAAAATTGACGCAGATGCAATAACTCCGCAAGAATTTGACCTAAGAGATTGAAATTTTGCATGATTATGTACCATAATATGAACTAGGTTGCGATTGTAGATGAGTGATCCTGACCTATTTTCAAGGTCACATGGGCATGTCATGTAAAATTGTTGCGGAAGCAATAACTGTGCAAGGATTTGACTTAAGAGGTTGAAATTTTGCATGATTATGTACCATAATATGATCTAGGTTGGGATTGTGGATGGGTGACCTTGACCTATTTTCAAGGTCACATGGCCACTTTTAAAAATCATTGCAGATGCACTCGCGAAAGATTTGACTTAAAGAGGTTGATATTTTGTGTGATTATGCTTCTATGTAAGATTTTTGTAAGACTTTGCTTGTAATTGCAGATGTATGACCTTGACCTATTTTTCAAGGTCACGTGGGCATGTCATGTAAAATTGACGCGGACGCAATAACTCTGCAAGGATTTGACTTAAGAGCTTGAAATTTTGCATGATTATGTACCATAATATGAACTAGGTTAGGATTGCAGATGGGTGACCTTGACATATTTTTCAAGGTCACGTGGGCATGTCATCTAAAATTGACACGCATGCAACAACTCTGCAAGGATTTGACTTAGGACATTGGAATTTTGCATGTTTTGGTACCCTAATACATGTACCAACTAGGTTGGGATTGTAGATGGGTGACCTTGACCTATTTTCAAGGTCACATGGCCACTTTTTAAAAATCATTGCAGATGCACTCGAGAAAGATTTGTCTTAAAGAGGTTGACATTTTGTGCGATGAGGTTTCTATGTAAGACTTTTGTAAGACCTGGCTTGTAACTGCAAATATATGAGCGTGACCTATTTTTCAAGGTTACGTGGG
This sequence comes from Hermodice carunculata, assembly GCA_964020975.1. NCBI lineage: Eukaryota > Metazoa > Annelida > Polychaeta > Eunicida > Amphinomidae > Hermodice > Hermodice carunculata. Next base: position 31,840,314 of record OZ026621.1, read on the forward strand.
CATTTTGTCAAAAATCAACGTTTTGAAATGTCAATAATGAGTGTACCTTCACCATATCTGTAGATCATTGGAATCGGTATGCCTATTTATAAAAATAAGGGTGACAATTGTAAGGGCGCACGGGGAGACATTTGATTTTCTGTTGGAAAATCAGCCTGTTCTAGTTATTAATCAATATTGATCGCATCATGTTTCGGCCCTCAAGGAGTAAGTATTAATCAGTATTGATCCCACTGTGTTTCAGCCCTCAAGGAGTAAATATTAATCAGTATTTATCCCATCATGTTTCAGCCCTCAAGGAGTAAATATTAATTCCATCATGTTTCAGCCCTTAAGGAGTTAGTATTACAGTGGTCCCCCTCTTATAAGGCCACCCCAAATGCACTGGAAAAGTGGCCTTATAAGAGGGGTGGCCTCTCTTGAGGGGTAATTTTCAATGAAAATGCCATACATTCTAGATGGAGAAGTGGCCTTTGTAGACGGGGTGGCCTCTCTTCAGAGGGGCCTTATAAGAGGGGTACCACTGTATTCAGTATTGATCACATCATGTTTCAGCCCTCAAAGAGTAAGTATTATCCAGTATTGATCACATCATGTTTCAGCCCTTAAGGAATTCGTATTATTCAGTATTGATCCCATCATGTTTCAGCCCTCAATGAGCTAGTATTAATCAGTATTTATCCCATCATGTTTCAGCCCTTGGAGCCTGAGGAGTACACAAAGCTGGAATTTGCTGACCTGTCTACTGGCACCAACATCCCTAAGCAATATGTGCCTGCCATAGAGAAGGTAGGGTGGACTAAATGCGCGTTTCAAGCTCAGTAGAGAAGAGCAAGAATAAAAGCCTCCTGTATCTGCCCTGTAGAGGGCTCTGTAGTCAGGAGAGCTAGAATTGTGTATTCCCATTACTTACCATTTTAATTTGTACCTAGATAACTTTAAAACTACACTTGTAGTCGCTGTAAATTTATGTGCATAGAAAGAAAGTATCATGAAAATTCTATTCCCTTAATTGCAGCAGAACCCAATTTATTTAAGGTTATGTTAACCACGTTAACATAGAAACTAATGGGAATGCACACCACTAGTTGGCAAGAGTTTTGAGTGCTGGGTTGTGTATTCAACTGAATACAAAGAACACTGCTTATTTTGACCTCTGCGTAAGAAACAGCCAACATCTCTTTAAATACACTTTTGTGTGTCTCTCCTTCCTTATACAATACCTTTGCTCATAGTAATGTCAAGCCTTACTATTTATTCCCAGTTTTACTATAATTACCTTGTGTTTGTGCATTTTATGTACTTCCTGTGTCTCGGTCTGAAAAAAAAAATTATTAGGCATGTGTAGGTACTGCTTCACTGAATCACTCATGCCTCTCATCTTCAATCCATACTTGGCAGATTATTTTTAAGAGTCCATCCCATGGGGGGGGGGGGGGACTCTAATATGCTTTCAGGTTGTCTGTCTGTCAGGATGTGCACATTCTGGTTACCACAATATTTACAGCATGCCTCCATGTATTTTGCTCAAATTTGGCAATATGCTTATCTTACCTGGCAAGATGAACTGAATAGAATTTGGTGTCACCATGACCTAATTTGAGCAAATGGCAGCCTAATTACATGCTTTTTAGGCTTGTTATTGCAGTATCTCCAGAATGCTTCAATGTATTTTGCTCAAATTTGGCAGTGTGCTTATCTAGCATGCCAAGAGGAATTGATTAGATTTTGGTGTCACCATGACCTAATTTGAGCAAATGGCAGCATTTTATCTGGTGAACCCTTCAGTCAACGCTTTGCGTTGAAAGTATAGCTAGTTTTTTTCTTCATTGTTTTTTAGGCATCATGACATGACAATCTGCAATTTATATCTCACTATTTACTTTAAGATGAATATGAATGTGTGGGAAATGGTTAGAATATTGCTGCCACTTGTTGCAATGTAAGATATACTTGTTCGTTTACCTCATTGCAATGGACTGAATAACTGTAAAATAGGATGAGACATTTAAAAAAAAAAAAAGGATAAGACATTCACACATGCTTCTGCCTGTGCAGCGCACTTGACCAAGTTGAGTTGTGAAGGTAGGCCTACGCCTTTTTTAGTATTCTGATGACTTTCCATAACAAATTACAGGGTTAGGACCCGTATTTTTCCGTTTTTAACGGAAACGGAATGGAATAATGAATTTTTGTCACCTCTGAAACGGAATTTGCTGTTTTGCCTTAATGTGTTTTACATACAAAGAGAACTACTGAAACGGAATTTGGAAATTTCTGGCTGGTGAAACGGAATTTGTAGTTTTTTGAAACGGAAAAATACAGGTCCTACAGGGTACATAGGTATTAAACTAGAATATAGCTTTTGTGTAGAATGATGAAGTTTATTAGACGTCCTTGGAGAAAACATTTGGCTGAGGTAATCACCTTTGGCTATTAATAACTTCGGTAAAACATTTTCTCCTCGGATGTGGAATAAACTTAATCGTTCTACACACAAGCTATGTAGTTGCTGTTAACTTTGCCTGTATGGGAGTCAAAGGACGGTGTTGTTAATGCCCCTGTGAGATCTACCAGTATACATGTACATGGGTATGTATTTTTTGCAGGGCTTCATGAATGCCACTCAGAAGGGAACCTTGTCAGGTCATAAGGTCACTGGGGTCAAATTTGCATTGGAAGATGGTAAGTGAAAGATGAGGTAGAAATATGAGATGTTGTAGCACAGATTGTACAGTGATCCCTGTCTTGTTAGGCCCCGTCAACTAAGGCCAGCCCATAACATAGGCCACCCCCTGATGTGGTAGGTGTGCCATCAATATACTGTTAAAGGGCAGCCTCTCTAATGTGGTCCTTTTTCCAGCAGAGACCATGTGGCTGTATTAGCGGGACACCAGTTTAATTTTCAAAGTTGTGTGCTGAAGACTGTGAATCCTGGTCTACTGTGGCAGTATCTTTTCCGTTCATGTGACTTCTTAAAACAAACAAGTTTTTCTCTGTGTATATGTGTGATCTATCAGTAAAGACATATTAACCCTTAAAGTGCTGATTTAAGATTGAGTCAAGAACTTTTTTTGTGGCACTTTGCACACATTGGGTGCACAGTGACCCAAGGAAAGCTGTTGACTAAGACTACTTTTTGCTTTAGACTAGGTTTGCTGGTATTTGAATGACAGGTATCTTAATGAGGAATTTGAATCTTTCATCCATTATATGTTTAACATAATGAGAAAATGACTATAGCATTGATTAGTACTTTAAGGGTTAAAAGTAAGGGGGTGAGATGAGAAACTAGGGTTTCGGACTGTCACGTTAGATCATTATAATTGTATAATTGGTCGATGTTCCAGTGTTAAGAGTCCAAAAGTGGTGTATTATACTGAAACAGGACCACTGAATGATTAAAAAAAAAATCAGTTTGTTGGTATGGTACAGAGTCTGGCTTCACATTGACAGGTGCTCACCACGCTGTGGATTCCAGCGAGTACTCCTTTCAGCTGGCAGCAGAGGGCGCTATGAAACAAGGTGGGTACAGGTGTGAATTACGTTTGACAAGAGGATTCAATGAGCATAACATTTTAGTCTATGATACTTGTTTCTGATATTCTGAGACTATGATTGTCTCTAAAGATCAACTGCAAAATTATCAGGAAATAAAAGTGTTCAAAGAAGTAATTTGATTGAAGTCACTGCTTTACTTTGATGGCAACAAGACACTTCCATATGCCTGTATTCTTTGTTATTCTTCATGACGTTCACCAAACCAATTTTTTTAATTTATTCACATTGTCCACAGTTTTTTTAACAGTGTTCACATTCCTCTTTCCACGAACTTACTGTTGAAGTTCGTCGCAGATATCACAGTGCACTGGCAAAGTAGCGTTAAGCCTACAGGGCACATCAGTGATGCCACACTGCCAGCACAGTAGTCAGTGGCAGTGGGCCTGCTGTCCGTATTATCAAAGCTTTGTGATAGTTACATTATTTGCATGCTCAGGTCTCCATCTTCCACTTGATTGCCAATTTGTGGGTATTCTGTGCTTAAAACGTAGCACATGCCAAAAAAGTCGACCGCTGAGAACAAAGGTGCCAGCCGTCAAATGTTATTGTTTATGGTGGACACACATGCAGATGATATTTACTCTTTATTTAAAGTAATGACCCAGGTCAAAAAAAAAATAGTACGGCGCAAAGGTTCCAAATATGGCAATTATAACCAAATGTGGAAGTGCCATTTACAGGATAGCTGATTGTATGGGCATAAATGATGGGTTTATTAGTCTTCCATACGTCCTATCACAGGATAAAAGTTTATATCTTGATAATGATGGATCCTAAGCCTGTGGTTACCATGTAACCATGCTAAGATGGATCTAGTGGGGTGTTTTTTGGCTTGTAGTTAAATGTACTCATGACAAAGTGACCAAAGAGACAGAGATATCCCCCGAGATACATAATGCTGCCACATCTCTCAAAACGGGCTTAAAACTTTTAATTATTTTAGTGTATTTGTTGGTAACCTTTTCCTCCTTGGAACAAGACTGAGTCAACAGGTTTCATTGATGTATCCAGTCCATGCCAGACAGGGCTGTTAACCTGGAGCATCCTATCTCATTACCATTTTCATTCAAAATGTTTTCAAATAATGAAAAGGTTAAGCAGAAACATTCTTACAGATGGTATATTGAGAGACTCAACCCTCCCGTTCTGGATAGGATTTATTTGGTTTTTCGCCTGATTTCCGCAGTTCTGCCGTTCTCTGGTTTGAGAGATATTTCTCCCAACTCGAGTTTGACTGCACTTAAAATTGTAGAATGTAGTGCACAATTTAGACATTAGTTTTTACAGGTATAAATGTGGGGCTCTTCAGCTCAATCAGTGACGGAATTTCATCATGAAGATTCAGGACTTGTGTTTCAAGTAGAATGTGGTGCTGAATGAGAAAAAAAGTGCACAAAATTGTTGATCTTATCACTGTTCCATTATGTAATTTTCATATTTTCACAGAAATTACTATGAAATATGCCCTAGAATGTACAATTTTATCATGAAATATGCTCTAGAATGTACCATTTTATCATGAAATATGCTCTAGAATGTACCATTTTACCATGAAATATGCTTTTGAATCTACCATTTTATCATCAAAGTTCCAAAAATCTTCCCAAGGGAGGGGGGCCTGACCCCCTCCCGAACCCTCCCACTGCTCGGACACTTGGCCCCCTTGTCTCCCAGTTTGCCCACCATCAGTAGGGAGATTCTCCCTGTCACAGACTATCTGAGGTTGGAGTCTCTGCATATTGTACATCCAAGTGTTCTGGACAGATTTTAACAGGAAAGGTATTTATAGGTGCTATGTGTCTGTTTCAGCATTTGAGACGGGCCAGTGGCACATTATAGAGCCAGTGATGACAGTGGAGGTGACTGCGCCCTCAGAATTTCAGGGCGCTGTATTGTCCAGCCTCAACCGACGCCAAGCCCTTGTCACAGGACAAGATGCCACCGATGGATACTTCTCTATCTTCTGTGAGGTAGGGGCTATATTCCACTACCTAAAATGATGTCTCTACATTATATATGTATATATATGTGTATATATATATATATATATATATATATATATATATATATATATATATATATATATATATATATATATATATATATATATATATATATATATATATATATATATATGGAAAAAATCTGACTTGCAAGTTTCAAAAGCAAAGATAAAATCTAGATAACTATATTTGTTTTCCAACAAACATTCAGAACAGCATTACTGAAGGTAATGTGCAACCCTTTTTGGATGATTTGGTTCATTTTGAGATTTAGCCACATTTTTTTAGAAATATGTAGTCTATTGTATGTCCATATTTGGTAGTTCTAGCCCTAATATAATCTTAAAAAAATAACAAAATACTTCCAGTGTTAACTTGGTAGTCAGTGGACCATGTCAACCTTTAAGTCATGATTACAGACAATAGGTATTTGCACTTAAATGTCTGTGTCATTTGGATATTTCTCCAAAATGGATTTACCAATTTTAATCAAATGAAAAATGATAGAAAGGTATCTGTGGTTTTATAAGGAATGATCAGTTCTGTATTGAATTTGTATCAAAAATGAAGAGTCATCAAAACTTTTAACTATTTTCGTAAAACAGTCATTTTCCAATTTTGGTATCGCCATTTTAGAAAAGGAGATTATAAAAGATATGAAAAATCCCTGATGCCTTTTTGCAGATACATGTGTTGAGATCATGATAGCAAAATTTGACCATTTAATGTGGATATACTTTTTTGAGAAATGTCCAAAATTTCAGAACCCCTCCCCCCAATTTTTACGTATTAAGAATGCATATTTCTGTGACAGTTGGCCTAGAATTGAAGTCACTTTTCCAGGTTGTACATTACCTTAGCGGTTGACTACTTCATATATATGTACAAGTTTTTTATAGATGGACATAGAGTGTTGTAGTTGTGGAGAAGCATAGACAAGAACAATGTACAGGTCTCAGATTACAAATCTAGGGTTAAAGTGCACGTAAGTAAATAGACCCATATGTGACTTGCACTTAAAATTGGGATCAAATTATACTATACATGGCTACAGGTACACATGTACAGTCCAACAGCATTTGACAGAATGTTTGAATCATGAGAAGCCTGGAGCTGGTTAAAGCAGGTCACCTGACACCACCATGTATATCTGATTGGTCAGTAGGTGTCAGGTGATCCCTCTTGTCAAGTGATGCCCTCTAGTGATTGAGGTTTCCTTAGTTTATCTCCATGACAGTCTTTACAATATGCCATGAAAGCTCATTATATTGACACCATCTGTCCCCTGCAAAATGTGTTCCACGTCTGAATATGTTGGGTAAAATTAGTCAAACAGCAAAGGAATTTGGCTGGAATTTCCTCAAAACTTGAGTCTGAATATATCAGCTATCCAAGTGTCTTTATAGTGAGGTTCTTCTGTACTGCCAGCCTGTAGTACAGTGGTACCTGCTGTATGCAACCACCACGGTGAGCAGCCACGCTGCTTTTTGTGGTCACCTTGCTGGGACACAAGAATCAGTTTCTTTGTAAAGCTTCCTGTAGTGACAGGTCACCTGCTGTATGTGGCCACTCTTTCTTGGCAGAAGGGGGTGCACATACAGCAGGTACCACTGTACATGTATACATGCAAGTCATCAATGAAGATATGTATTTATGTGCAGGTTCCACTCAATGAGATGTTTGGCTATTCCACGGAGCTGCGGTCCTGCACACAAGGCAAGGGGGAATTTACAATGGAGTACTGCAAGTATTGTCCCGCTCTGCCCGAAACCCAGGCTCACCTAATGCAACAGTTTAATGAAGCTAATGAGGAACACATGGAAGATAGACGAAGGCGGAAGCATTGACCATAGTCTCACTTATGGACAGTTTCAATTAGCTATAGGACTGTAATTCAAGGTGTGCTTATTGGAGAATTTAAAAGACTGCTAATTCAATAATTTACACAAACTTATTCCACCCTAATGACACTTTTTCCCGCTAATATCTAAATGTCGTCTGCTAATTGTATTATTCTAATTTAGGGATTACTTTTCAAAATTTTGGATGAAACTTGCATGGAAGATCATTCCAAATTATATGCTCATGGTCAACAGCTTTTCTAGGCACGCTGTGGGTGCATTGCGCCCAGAGCATGCCAAGGAAAGCTGTTGACTCGGTCTTCTATCAGGGTGGAATGAGTTAAGCCTCATTGTGTTATACATGTACAGGACTTTAAACTGTGCCAGTCCCTCTGGATTACTTGTGGATGGTTTTCGATCAGCTGGAAGGCTTGTAATTCTCTGTGCTTAATGTTATCATATATGATAATATTAAGTATAATGTACAATACATATTTTTTTGCTCTCACCACATTGTTTAATTTTTTCACAATTTATTACATTTAATTCCATTGGGTCCATAATTAAATATTTCCCCCATTCAGTTGTGGCTTTTCTTGTATCTTGCAGCATTTTTTTTAACCTCTGCTGACCTTAGGTCACAGAGTTTATATGATCACTCATGTTTGTCCATCTCTGAACTCTTGCATGTGAGTGTGATAGTCCACAGTTTTCAGATTTGCCCCATACAACTTTCAGGACGTGGTGGGTGTATGAAAATCTAGGTTGAGTTTGATATTGGTGGCGCCAAAGACAGCAATATGTGGTATATGGGTTAAAATCAGAAAATCTTGTGACTACTGTCGCATCCTTAATGTTTGATAGATCTTCATGAAATAAAGGGGGATTGTACCAGAGGCCAAAATCTCAGTTGGGCATGATACCAGTAGTACCACATGTAAATTCATGGAAGTTGTGACCCAAAATACATGTATGTTGAAATATATAAAATTCTGTACAACTGAAAATAGTTGAGTTAGACATGCCTACTTTGTTGGATATATAGAGCATGTCCATTGCTAATATGTTATTTAATATCAGTGACCACGACCTATTTTTGATAGGTCACCAGCCCTGTAAAGTTCTCTAAGAGAATTGAGCCTCCAGATCAAAATTGCACAGGGGTCAAAATGTGAAAACCTTGTGAAGGCTCTACCATATGTAATATTTAGTGGATCAGTATGAAATTTAGTGGGATTGTGGAGATCAACATTGTGATTGAAGGAGATGCTAGTGGTGCCACAGACAGTTTGAGAGAAATAAGAGAATGTTCTGAACAAGATAGAATTCAAAACCTTGAAAAATAATTAAGCTAGACTTTTCAAATTAATAGGTTATATAGAATATGTCCAACACTATTATATTTTGGAATATGGATGACTGTGACCCAGTATTTATAGGTCACCAGGCATGTAAAATTGAAATGATTTTATGAGGGAAGGGTGTAGGGTGGACATCAATGGAGCAGAGATTTATCAAGATCAATATTTCACTTGAACTTTGCATTCCCAGTCAAACAGTGAACACACGAGCTCACCCAACCTGTTCTTGTTTTGCTTCCAGTCTTTATATTATTGTAATACATGACAAATCAGCAGAGCCCTGGGCCCATGCTCCCAATGTTATGCATTTGTGAAAGTCTACCACAAAATTCATTGTATACCATTCCTTAATAAAGTTGATGTTGTCCATACCAGGAGTCTGCTGATTGGGTGAGTGAACTATTACACCTCAAAATCCATTTCTTAAGTTGACTTGCTTAAAAACTCAATATTTATGTATTGGAAGTGTACATTTCTCATACAGAAGGACTGACTTTCACAGAGGTGTGATATAATGGCAAGTATTTTCGCTTTTTTCTTCATTTTTGTGTTGACATGATACACTGTGTTTTATTTTGGATGAGATAAGTCCACAAGGACTCTGTTGTCTTCAAAAGGATTGCCTTGTATAAGCACATGTATTGGCAGGTGGTTAAGTGCCAAATATGAGGAGTTCTTGAGTGAGTTACTTCTGCATATGGGTAATAGTATTTATACGAATATTCCACTCTGGTATCACTCTTCGTGCTTAAGTATATTGGTCACCATTCCTAGTTATTTGGTGTCTCTGGCTTTTGTCTAGCATGTTAGTAGAGCAAATTGTTGTACTGTGTCCCACAAATGTGTCGGAGATGGGTAACTAGCCACAGTATTGCTAAAATCAGCACCATCCAGTGCTTTATTTTACCTGTGAAACGCTGCCGGAAATCTAAAAGTAATTGTGTTGTTGCATACATCAAAAGTAAGGAAGGACTTGAAGCTTAAATTTGATAGTTTCTGGAGCACAGTGTTTTCTGATGCGTTTGTGGGAGAGAATACAGCTGGCCACAACTGTATGATACAGCTGGCCATACCTGTATGGTACAGCTAGCCATACCTGTACGATACAGCTAGCCATACCTGTATGGTACAGCTAGCCATACCTGTACGATACAGCTGGCCATACCTGTATGGTACAGCTAGCCATACCTGTACGATACAGCTGGCCATACCTGTATGGTACAGCTAGCCATACCTGTACGATACAGGATGCCATACCTGTATGGTACAGCTAGCCATACCTGTATGATACAGCTGGCTATACCTGTATGGTACAGCTAGCCATACCTGTACGATACAGCTGGCCATACCTGTATGGCACAGCTAGCCATACCTGTATGATACAGCTGGCCATACCTGTATGGTACAGCTAGCCATACCTGTACGATACAGCTGGCCATACCTGTATGGCACAGCTAGCGATACCTGTACGATACAGCTGGCCATACCTGTATGGCACAGCTAGCCATACCTGTACGATACAGCTGGCCATACCTGTATGGTACAGCTAGCCATACCTGTATGATACAGCTGGCCATACCTGTATGGTACAGCTAGCCATACCTGTACGATACAGCTGGCCATACCTGTATGGCACAGCTAGCCATACCTGTATGATACAGCTGGCCATACCTGTATGGCACAGCTAGCCATACCTGTACGATACAGCTGGCCATACCTGTATGGTAATGCTGCCCATATGTGTACAATACAGCAGGTCATACCTGTACAATACAGCTGGCCATACCTGTACAATACAGGTGGTCACACCTATACGATATATTTGGCCATACCTCTATGATATAGGTGGCTTTACCTTTACAATGCATGCCCCAGCTGTACAATACAGCCAGCCATGCCTGTACAAAACAGCTGGTGTGCAATACAGGTGACCATAGCTGTAGAATACAGCTGGACATACCTGTACAAAACAGCTGGTGATACTTGTACACTACAGGTGGCCATATTTGTACAGTACAGTTGGCCATACCTGTACAATACAGCTGGGCATAGGTGTACAATACAGCTAGGCATACCTGTACCGTACAGTTGACCGTACCTGTACAGTACAGCTTGTCATGCCTGTATATGTAGGCATATCAACATCTGTTGGAAGAATTTTGTAGGCCATTGTAGAATGGATGGTTTTCTCTTAAAGCCTAAATCTTTCCAATTATAAGGTGGACATTTTATCCCTTAAATGGTAAATTGAGACTTCAAGCAGTCAGAGGACGCACTTGTATTTTGCTCTTTTTTCTTGCACTCAGCATCAAATTATACCCCCCCCCCAGTACTTTGACAGTGAGTACTTACAGTAGCATTGTGTACATAGACCTCAGGAGTATCACACGCAGAACTCATTTACATTATGTATATATGTGTTTGATACTTGTTCACTTGTTAAACAGTCAGCTTTGGTCTACAGTACATGCCAGTTCAGTTACGCCTGTGTATGTATTTGTCTTGGCATAATTTATTTATGGTTTAAGTAGTAGTTACGAACATGTACAGCATGTCGTGACTCCAGACTAGGACTTTTGTAAGTATTAAAGTGGAATGAAAGAGGTGCCTATACCTAACACAGCTGGCAATGCATAAAATATCTCGATGTGTGTGTGTCCAGGTAGTGGCAGTCTTACAAGTTTGCTTGAAAAACCTGTGACATGTTGAGTCGTTCAGTACTAAGTCAGAGTCCACAGCTTTCCAATGTGCTTTGATCACAACACACACAAATCACGCTGGGAAAAGCTGGGGAACAGTTCATGTCTTCGGGAAATACAGGCATTCATATATTTAAATGAAAGATCTTTTTACCAGAAAAATGCTGCAATCACAATGATAGCAGTACAGAAGAGCACAGATGTTTTAGTGATGAGTGCTAAAAGAGTTAAAGTTGTAGCAGTATGTTGCTACAAAGTTGCAACATAGAGATTTTGCTGCATGAAAAAAAAAAAAAAAGAGACACAAGAGTGGAGACTGTTACCAAACAGGGAGACTTCAGATATGTGTACAATTGTAGATGTGGCCATCACTGACTGTGTATGGTACATATGAAGACTAGTCATCAAGGAATGAAGAATAAAATAAATCACAGCATGGAATACATTGACTACACTGTGTTTTGTCTTATTTTTGTGAGTGTTGAGCAAAATTGTAAAAGGATTAGGCAAATGAGATCAGGGAAAAAGTCACAGCAGCCAGTGAAAATGTCCTAAAGTAATGCTGCGGTGTATCTTTTCAGGGATTGTTGGGCCTCTCCAGCCATTTACTCATTGGTGCCCTGGGCACATAAAGTGTCAGAGGAGGTTATTGTCGTAAAGTACCAGAGGAGGTTATTGTCGTCCCGTTTGTTGTCCGTCCATACTTTTGCTTTGGAACCAGAGTCTATCAACAAATAGTAGGCACACCAATGGGAACAGATCCAGCCCCATACATTGCCAACCTGTATATATATTTTTATGAATCAAAATGGATGGAGGAATTGGCAAAAACAAACTTTACAGCTGCAAGAAGATCATATTCTCACACAAGCAGATTTATAGATGACCTGTGTGCTTTAAACAATGGAGATGAAATAAAGGGAAATGGGAGAAACATATATCCAAAAGAAGTTATATTAAATCTGGAAAGTGAAAATGATACAGAAGCTACTTTCCTTGATCTGGATATAGAAATAAAGAACAACCAGTATGTAACAAAAATATTTGACTAGAGAGACCAGTTCAAATTTGATATCTCCTACCCTGATCTGACCGGAAACATTCCAGAGAAACAAGTATATGGAGTTTGTATCAGACAAGTCATATGTATTGCTAGAAACGCCACTTTTTAGCGATTTTGTCAATAGGGTTAGAACTTTGTTGCATAAAGTACAACACAAAGGTTATAAAAAACAACTACTACACAAAACTCGGTTGAAATATTTCCAGAGATATGACCAAATACCTAATAAATACAACACTAACTCAAGAACATTAGTCAAATTGTGTCAAGATGGAGCTTGAAATGACAAAGTATAGTCCTCAAAGTGTTAAGAGTGGTAAGAGGGAAAGTACCCAGGGTAAAGTATACTTAACCCACCTAGAGAATTTCCTCTAGTCCATCTCAAGTCAGAAAACTATGACCATACTCACTTTTTGCAGGATTCCTTTCTGTTTCATCTTCATCCAGTACAGTGGAAGCTTTCAGCTAATACCTTAGTACACTTTAGCTCATAACACCTCTAGTCAACTTTATGGTGCTAAAAGTTGTATTACTATTTACCTGTTTATACCAGTGTCGGTATGCTGGAATAGTGTATGAAGCTTTTAAGTTTCAAAGGAGACATCTGTTGGGCCTATACAGTTTGGAAACCCTGTAGTCTGTATTTAAAGAAAAATGTTTCAAAGGTTGAGAGGACCAGTTTAAAACCACCAGTTGCCTTTTATGGGTGACAGCCTGTCTCAAGTCAGGGCTGAATTTTTTTTATTTTTTTTTCACATTGGTATTGGAAGATGAATGTTGGTGCTTTAGTAACTGTGGAATCTCTTTGCTGTCATTATTGGGTTTGATATTTATGAATATGGGTCATGTTTTCCTACATAAGTGTATCGTACTAGAGATGTCCGTCCGTCTGCCTGTCTTGTCAACATTACCGCGATATCTCAAAAAATACTTACTGTAGCTGTACCAAATTTTTGTCACAGAAGGACCTTGTGATGGACCAGTTCCTATTGAAAACCACTTCCTCTGATTATTACAATTTTTTTTTGAAATTTTTAATGTATGGGGTCAACCCTGACAATGTTACCGCGATGTCTAAAAAAATATTGACTGCAGCTTTACCAAATTTTTTGTCACAGATGTATCTTATGATGGACCAGAACCCTATGTAAAACCAGCTTCCTCTGAGTATTTTTAAAGTTTTTGTGAAATTTTAATGTATTTATTTGAAAGCCGTCCGAGTGGCGTCAATCCTGACGATGTTACCGCGATATCTCAAAAAATGCTGATCACAGCTTTACTATTTTTTTGTCAGAGATGTATCTTTTGATGGACCAGAACCCTATTTAAAACCAGCTTCCTCTGAGTATTTAGAAACTTTTTATGAAACTTTTAATGTATTAACTTGAAGGCCGTCTGAGTGGCGTTAATCCTGACGATGTTACTGCGATATCTCAACCACAGCTTTACTAAATTTTTGTCAACGATGCATCATATGTTCCGGGTTCCTCTTTTAAACCAGCTTCCTCTTTGAATTTAAAAACTGTTTTATGAAACTAAAGTATTTATTTGGAGGCCGTCGAGTGGTGCACAAGCGGACAACGTTACCATAATATCTCAACAATGATCAAACGCAGCTCCATTTTTTTTTCGGAGATGCAAATTACAGTGGATCACATTCCTATTGAAAACCAGCTTCCGCTTATTATTTTTTGAAGTATTTATTTGATGGCCATATAAGTGACATATAGTACAGTGGTCTCAGTCACCAAGACCTGCCCCAACAACAGATCCGAAAGCGCTCTTTCATTTCATTATAGACAACAATACGGAAATTGTAAGTAAAGTATGCTACTGCAAAGTCTCAAATAAAAAAAAAAAAAAAAAAAATGCAAAATTGAGGAAAAAAAATGTGGGCGCCGAGGGTAATCCGTTCTCTGAACGCTATTTTTTGATAATGGAACGGACGAGTCTCGAACTGGCAACCTATGATATCGACTGCGCAGCCAAAACTCAGGAATGCATATATCTGTTCCGCGCATTATGGGAATGTGCGCGATTCTATAATTGCGCTGGCCGAATATCATGTAGCGGCGGTAAGATTAGGAGCAGCACACTGGTCAGGTCCATGTTTTAGTTAATCTTAACCAAGTGTAACTGTTGAAGATGGTAAACTGAAGTTCCAACACCATGCGTGTTCACTGCAGTATAAGGAATGGCAAGGAAATGGTCTTTTTTCTTTTCTTTTTTTTTTTCAACCTTGTATTTACTTTTCGGTAAATTATCAGGTTTATACAACACCAAGCTTAATATCAACGGCTGTGTGTTTTGATAAAAGTGATACCAGAAGAATTTGCTTCATACCTGTGTGCTCCCTAGTGTGATTCCTGTGATGAGCTGTATAGGAATGTGAGACTCTTTATTAATATTGCGGTTGCCTTTGCAGTGCAATTTGCCGGTAAAAAAACCGTGATAATAGTAACAATTATAATGTTCCATTAAATTGTATTTGGTGGATATGCCGTATAAGCTGTGGCGATTAAATAGAGATTTTCTTTATTTATAAGGTATAATTGAAATTTATATTTCATTGGGTTTGGTAATTCTTCCAATTTTTAGATAGCCTCGAATGCCTAAGTAACTTCGGTCATTTGATTATGATTTTTAAAATGAGCTGCGTATTTCATGAATATTTCGATTGTGCGATAGTCTACATGTTTTATCAATGAATCGAACTGTTAGGTCCGTAAAGGTTAATCTATTTCTACTGAGCCTTTGTTTGAAATTGGAAAACTAAGGATTCATAAAGTTTGAAGGGCAAGAAACATGATCATGATTTCCCTGCCCTCAAGAGCATGTCGGGAATATTTCGACTGCATGATCATGCACGAAATAATAAATAGCAGCAACATATCATAAGGGATAGACATATCAGCATAATTAACGCAAGTAACAAAATTCAAACCAAGACAGTGAAATAAGATTAATATCATCATGCGTGAAACCTCTGATAAAACACCTAGTAAATCAGTAAGTAAGTAATCATTTTATTGACCGACAGGGGTCATCCTTGACCCAATAGTCATGCATATATACATATAATTGAACAGAAATAACACTGACAATGCTTCAAACAGTAGAAAGTACACCACCTTACTGACAAGTATCATACACATTATAGCGCCTAAATATATAGTTAAAGTGTGTGTGTCGACACACACTTGTCTGTTTTTCTAGGAATTCTTTCTTTCTTTCTTTCTTTCTTTCTTTCTTTCTTTCTTTCTTTCTTTCTTTCTTTCTTTCTTTCTTTCTTTCTTTCTTTACAGGCAAATTTGTTTGACATTTCATTTGAAAAGTATTACATGTAGAAACTCCAAACTTGGTACAATTATATTCCTATAGATAAAGTCTGGCCTTTTTATAATGAGAGGTCATGCTTTTCAAAACTATGCAAATGAGGGCTAATTAAAGTTTTAAATCTTCAATATCTTATATACTACAGTAGATGTGGTTCAGAGTGTATAGGAATTTGATCATAGCAAGGTAAAGGTCATCACAAATGTCAAGGTCATGTCAAGGTCAAAGGTCATGTCAAGGTCAAAGTTCAATTTTAAACCAAAATGTCATTTTTGAGGTCAAGGTTCACTTCAGGTAGAGGTCATCTGAAGGTCAAAGGTCATTTCAAGGTCAAAGGCCACTTTCCACGGTAACTTTCTTCTATCCATAACTTGGTCAATTTTTATCCAATTTTGATCATGTTGGGCTCAAATGGTAGCTATGGTAACACTACACATTTTGAATTTTACATGTGACCTCTCAAGGTCAAAGGTCAAGGTCAAGGTCATTTGGATGTTTGAAAGTTTTATCCAGTCATAACTTGGCCAATTTCCATCCAATTCTAATCAATTTGGACTCAAATTGTAGGTATCGCAACACTGCATATTTTTATAAGAACATGTAACCTCGAAAGGGCAAAGGTCAAGGTCATTTGGCCCTTTGAAAGTTTCATCTTGCCATAACTTGGTCAATTTTCATCCGATTTGGTTCATGTTGGGTTTAAATTTTGGGTATTGTAACACTGCCCAATCTACATGAGACCAACTTCTACTAGGGGGTTGTTGACCATTGCGCAGCTAATGAATTAAAACTAAAAGTTGTAGCACTTTAAATTATGCTAAATAGCACCATTAGAAATTTTAAATCTTGAATAACTTCAAAGCTATAATAGATACAGATGCCATTCCAGCTTGTACTCCTGTGTTATGGAATAGTTGTACATTGCCACACCAATATGCTTTGAAGACACACACACTGATTTGCTATGCAGCAAATCATCTTTTCTAGTTACTACTTGTAAGTCTTACAGAGGGTATGTCAAAGATAACTCTTAAGTCTATACAACAACACACTCCTACATATATAAACATACGTATAAACAAGAAAAGATGATTTGCTGCATAGCAAATCAGTGTGTGTGTCTTCAAAGCATATTGGTGTGGCAATGTACAACTATTCCATAACACAGCACAAGTTGGAAAGGCATCTCTATCTATTATAGCTTTGAAGTTATTCAAGATTTAAAATTTTTAATGGTGAGATTTAAAATTTTCAATGGTGCTATTTAGCATAATTTAAATTGCTACAACTTTTAGTTTTAAGTCATTAGGTGCGCAATGGTCAACAACCCCCTAGTAGAAGTTGGTCACATGTAGATTGCGCAGTGTTACAACACCCAAAATTTAAACCCAACATGAACCAAATCGGATGAAAATTGACCAAGTTATGGCAAGATGAAGCTTTCAAAGGGCCAAATGACCTTGACCGTTGCCCTTTCGAGTTTACATGTTCTTATAAAAATGTGCAGTGTTGCAATACCTACAATTTGAGTCCAACTTGATTAGAATTGGATGGATGAAACTTTCAAAGGTCCAAATGACCTTGACCTTTGACCTTTAGAGATCACATGTAAAATTCAAAATATGTAGTGTTACCATAGCTACCATTTGAGCCCAACATGATCAAAATTGGATAAAAATTGACCAAGTTATGGCAAGAAGAAAGTTACCATGGAAAGTGGCCTTTGACCTTGAAATGACCTTTGACCTGGAGATGATCTCTACCTGAAGCAAACCTTGACCTCAAAAATGACATTTTGGCTTAAAATTGACCTTTGACCTTGACATGACCTTGACATTTGAGATGACCTTTACCTTGCTATGATCAAACTCCTATACACTCTGAACCACATCTACTATAGTATATAAGATATTGAAGATTTAAACCTTTAATTAGCCCCCATTTGCATAATTTTGAAAAGCATGACCTCTCATTGTAAAAAGGCCAGACTTTACCTATAGGAATATAATTGTACCAAGTTTGGAGTTTCTACATGTAATACTTTTCAACTGAAATGTCGGACAAATTTGCCTGGAAAGAAAGAAAGAAAGAAAGAAAGAAAGAAAGAAAGAAAGAAAGAAAGAAAGAAAGAAAGAAAGAAAGAAAGAAAGAAAGAAGAAAGATAGAAAGAAATAAAGAATTCCTAGAAAAACAGAAAAGTGTGTGTCGACACACACACTTTAATAAAGAGACACAACTGCACAGACTTGTGGCTCTCCCACCCGGACCCACATGTAAAAACATGCATATGTATGATATGGCTATTCATCGACACGAGTGAAAAGTTTCACCAGGTTCATAAGCCAGGTTAATGGTTACGTTTGCGTTAATAATGAAACAGAAGGAATCCAACTATCAAAACTCATTGCATTTTTGTCTCCGTTTCTGGTTGCGTTTTCGGATGCGATGGCATCCGTTTATTTGATTTTCAACGCTGGGGGATCCGAATTCACATCAGTCGTCATAATAACCATTGAATGTAACATGTTTTCTTTTATATTCATAAATAAAGAGCCATAAGAAACAGCATTGCCACTAAAATTGTCTAATATTTACAGATGGGGGTTTTCATATACTGCATCTAAATATCTGAGCGCTAGCGGTATTTAGCCATTATTTTTGCGAATATCGGTACGGATTGTTCATATTACAATCAGTCAAAACGGTACCGAACCGTTATACTCAGCGTTTCGTAAATCGAAAACAAAACCTACTCTATAGGTAGTTTTGATTTCGGTATGCCTACAATAACGTTACTGTTACGGAATCATCAGCCTTCTCTTATGCTATTTATTTAATAGCGCATGCGCTGACTGGCCATAAAACAACACTCTGCTTGTGAACAAACCCACGTGTTTCAACCCACATATGGCCACAGTGGAACAGATATGTCATAATAGACACCCTGCTGTTTGGGGCCAGGGCAGAGGTCAAGGGAGAAGAGGCATTCCCCACAAGCCCGCGTATTCATCAGCATTGACCTACACGATTTAACAAAAGGGCAGGTTGCATGTTGCCTGCGAAGCAGACTCTGTTTTTTTTATGTCCTGATGTTGGTGTACAGAGGTAGAAGGCCTGTACATAAACATTTACGTAAATATCTTTCATAAAAGGGGGACTTTCTTCGGCAAGAATTTTTCAAACTTCAATAGAAATTTTCTTGAGTCTGCTTAAGTAAAGTGGAGGTTTCTTGGCACGTTACAGTAGATTTTTGTGAGAAGACTGAGAATCATTAAAGACAAATCGCAAGGCTCTTTCCTGGAGCTTTTCCATTTTGTTTGTGTCAGTGGTACTACAAAGATGCCATACTAACGGACAGCAGTTAAAGTTGGACAAGATCAGAGAACTGAAAATAAGTAGCTTTGCCTTTTCATTAAGACTTTTCCGAGAAACGCCTTAAGAGACTTAGTTGTTTAGCCGCCCGAAAGCGTGCTAGTCGAAAAACGTAACGTTACAGACTGGCTGTAGTATGAAACCCCCCATAATTAAACCTGAATCACTACCAAAAACGGACAGGAAAATGCAGTGAAAAACGGATCCATTGAGTTTTACCCTTTTTTCAAAATGGCATACGAGCACGGACACCGAAGCGAAACCATTACCGCAAAGGGTTAGATCGGACGGATCGGATGCAGTGAAAACCACCTTCACCACGATATCTAAAAAAATATTCACTATAGCTTTACCAAATTTTTATCAAAGATGCATCTTATGATGGACCACGTCTCTACTAAAAACCAGCTTCATCTGATAATATTTAAACTTGCCAGTACAATACAGATGGCCACACCTATACAATGCAGCTGGCCACACCTATACAATGCAGCTGACCATACTTGTACAATACAACTGGCCATACCTGTACAGCATAGCTGGTCATACCTGTACAATACATCTGGCCACACCTGTACAATACAGCTGGTCATACCTGTACAACATAGCTGGCCATACCTGTACAATACAGCTTATCATACCTGTACAATACAGCAGGTCATACCTGTACAATACAGTTGGCCATACCTGTACAATACAGCTGGCAATACCTGTCCAATACAGCTGGTCACGCCTGTACATTACAGCTGGCCACACCTGTACAATGCAGCTGGTCACGCCTGTACAATACAGCTGGCCATATGAGCTCATTTGAAAGACCCTGAGAACCTGTATGCCAGATACAATGATCACCAAATTCTGAACTTTATCCCATTTCCAGGACAATCTTTTGTAATTCACTCGATCATTATGGACTGGTGTTCCTTCACCACACAAAATCTCATCAAGAAATATTGCGTTTATCATCCTCCTTGTTAAACCAATAGTTTTTAAGCAGGGGACTGGAGCACACTGATGCAAGTGAATATACAGTGTTTTCCGAGCAAACGTGCCAAAACGAAAACAACTTGAGAGCAGCAATCTGAGAAACACAGTGTTCGCGAAAACATTTATCCCTGGGTTTTCATTGTTAATCATATGATTGTCTGCTGGAATGAAACGACTTTTGCCAGAAAAAGAAACTGTATGAACTGATGTCTCTTTGATACATTGTGCAGTGACCTAGCTTGTCATGAACTATATGAAAATGAAACCAGAGGGCTGTGTGAACAGACTATATTCTGCTATAAACTTAGAGGTTTTTAAAATGTCTCATTCTGAGGTGTGCTTCACTGGTAGCTTGAACTTCGCTAAGATGAACAGGGCTTAGCTTAACTCTGAGGTGACAGTATTTGAATAGGTGCAACCCAGAAATGTGTCCCGGTGGCTTGGCGCAAAGTGTCCCGAGGAAAGCTGTTGACAAAGACTACTATTTGCTTTGGGTATTTGAATGAAAGGTATCTTTATGAAGAATTTAAATCTTTTAACCATCACATGTTTATAAGAAAACGACTATAGCCGTAATTACCACTTTAAGGGTGGGTTACGATTCTGCCAGGGTAAATCTCCAACAAGTTTGAGGTCGATACGAAGAATGTTTCTAAAAAAAAAAACATAAATGTGTAGGTACGTGAGTATTTCAACATCAACCATGCCAAAAAGTAAGGTTACCGTCCATAACATATATATATATATATATATATATATATATATATATATATATATATATATATATATATATATATATATATATATATATATATATATATATATATGAACACTCAGGAAAGGATAGTATCGCCACTAAATGTACAAGTTTAGTGTAGATCCAGTCAGCTGCTTTCCCACCAACGGCAAATAAAACACAGCATGTACTTCGGAACAAAGGTCGAAAAAATTGTAATAAACATAAAAGAAAAAAAAAGAAAAAAAATACAGCAACCGTTCTGAACGAGTAACATCTAGGCGTACCCAAAAGTATTCCCATGCAATTTCGAAGCAGTAGGCTCCAGGGAATAAGACTTTTTAAGATTCACCACCCCTCCTCCTCCTCCTCCTCCTCCTCCTCCTCCCCCCGCAAAAAACAAAACAAAAAGAAAAAGAAAAAGAAAAAAAAAAAAAAAAGAAAAGAAAAAACAAAACAAAACCCAAACCCCAAGATAAAAAAATCACTTGGGCGTGACCATTAAAAAACCCTTAATGCAGAGTCGCGCAAACTTCAAAGTTTTACTACGTGCTTATTTTACATTCGTA
Source organism: Hermodice carunculata (assembly GCA_964020975.1). NCBI lineage: Eukaryota > Metazoa > Annelida > Polychaeta > Eunicida > Amphinomidae > Hermodice > Hermodice carunculata. Next base: position 31,861,842 of record OZ026621.1, read on the forward strand.
CTGTTAGTTGATCATGGTGGAGATTAAAATAGTTTGAGTTATGGTAATTGTCGGATTAGATAGTTTTGCTGCATTTCCATAATTCTTATTTGGGATTCATTCACACAATCCAGGTTTATTTTTATACATTAAAATCAAGTTACCATCACTTGACTTTTTTAATTCTGAGATATGGCACACATCATAAATGTTTCCACCGAAATAGTTGAAAATGTCAATTAGGATATGGATTTTTCCTTTCCTACCGAATAATTGTAGAACCAGAACTGGTCTTAACCTATGTGGTAAAAAGTTTGGTAAATGATTACATATACGATGTTTGAGAAGTATGACGTTTAAGGTTTGAATACATATTTTTGACAAAGTTAAAACAAAACAAATTTGATTTTCCTGGAAAGGACACATACTAATTCTTATAACTAGCGCTGGTATAAAACTATCCGAGTTATATACTTGTACTTAAGTTCCAGTTTCAAGAATGTAAACAATCAAGTATGGCCGGACTTAGGAACCATCTTTTCCCGGAACAGGTGGTCGTTTGCTTACCGTAAAAGGAAGAAAGGGGAGACCTACAACTCCTTGGGTTATTGTGTCACTCGACTCTGGTAAGACGAAAAGGTAAATGAGGGAGATGTATTACGAGTGTATCAGGGGCTTGATCAGTTCACTTTGATAGTTTGAGATATTTTTGTAATTCGTATCAACTGTAACTCGTGATTTCTGAGTTTTGTAAGCGAACAGATGTTTACTATTACATTAAAGTGTCTGGGTATTAAATGGCGTGTGTGTGTACCCTACAGCTAAATTAATATTGAGAGCACAGACCAAACTGTGTCATACTTGGGCAACATTTGGTCCATGACAAGAAGTCCATTTGAGGTCAGCAAGATGACGCTCAAGCGCCAGAAGTATGTAATTATCATCAACGGGGACACACACATACATACACACATGTATACAGACTGTTAGCCGGGCACACCCAAGTGACGCCAAGTGCAGAAATGATGACGTTCCGTCAGGCCAGAAAATAAGCGACTTTTTGGATAAAATGATAGACAGAGGATACAGGTGTAAAACATATCGGACTGCACTAGATACTACTAGGTAAGACCTGCGTACATTATTGCCTCGATACAAACATATAATTGCATCTACTTTATCCATAGCGCAAGCATATTACGTTATACACGCATGTCAAATGTTCATTCCACGAGTTTGGCATGTATTGTATGTGCATGATCTTTTCACCATGCCACATTTCACAGGTTGGCATGGAGGAAACTTCCTTGACACGCAGACACAGACACAGACACTCCCCCCCCCCCCACACACACACACCACGGACAGGCACACACACACAAATCACAAGATTCGGTTGAACCTGATATAGTAACGAATACTTATTCCAAAAATAAAATACGGCTCTTTCTTATATTAAGTTCATTGTGAATTAAAAACATGACTACAACTTGTCAAACAGGTATTTTATCCATGTTGCTAGTTTCAAATTGCCGGTGTAAGTGACCTTTATTGCTTAGACACACCAACTGGTGATTATAGCACGTATTAGAATCTGCAGGACCAAGGACACATCGGCATGTTTGTCCCGAGCCTGGTATAGATGCATACACATATAAAATAGTGCCAAAAAAAAAAAAAAAAAAAAAAGAAAGAAAGAATTTAAATAGGTGAGCAAATTAAAAAAGAAAGTAGCAAGAAAAAGAAAAAACTTAGAAATTAGTGTTTTCTTATTTCTACTGGGCTATTCACATTTTTTTTTAAAATATGCTTTGTCACACCAAGGAGGCAACACGACGAACACACTCAGAAGTTGTATTTTGTGTGTGTGTGTGTGTTTTGCCATGTTTGACCCAGGGATCCGCCCGTGCCACAGAGAAGGTCAAGTATTTTTACCATGTTTGACGCAGAGATCAGCCCGTGCCAGAGACAAGGTCATTTTTTTTGCCATGTTTGACGCAGGGATCTACCCGTGCCACAGACAAAGGTCTTTGTTGAATTACTTGGGCTTAAGAAACAACGCAGCTAGTCTGAATGTCACGTATTAAAGTACTTAAAGTTTGATTTAAAAACTTTACCCACATCGAACAAAGAAGGTAAACAATATGTCCATGAAGTTTAATGGGGAATTAAATAACTGATCGGCCGCTGCACTGCGTGGTCAGCCGGTCGCATTGCAGTTCAAGCTAAATGCTGGTGACGTGATCAGGGAAACCGCAAACACACTGCCATCTTCTGTTTTTGTCGTTTTATGGCGGACATGGCGTCTCATCAAGAAAAGCGACTTTTATTATGACATTTTTCCAATCATCTGCTTCGTTTTGGTACAGATCACAAACTGGTAGGTCAGTTTTGTTTTGTATAATGTGGATTATCTTAAAATTATGAAGCGATGTCGTTCCGCCTGTGTTGCAAATTACCAACTTGAAACACCTAGCAGAAGAAAGAATAAGGTGTCAGGTGTTACATGTACAAAAACGTACATAAAAGCAAGCAATGTTGAGGTGTTCATCTGTGTATAGTACATATGAAAACTGACAGTTTACTATATGACTGCTTTCTTTGTAATGCAGGACATATTGATACCGGAAGTCCAGATTTATAAAACATTTAAGAAACATATTTAACTTCTTTCGCTTCGACAAAAATGTGAGAAAATATCAGGTGGGTCACTGAACTTTTCCCTGCTTCAATTTTTGTCAAGAGAATCTAAAAATTTATCCTTCAATGGCTAGAGGCAATGAAAATGAATGCTGCTTCTGACATAAAAAAACATATATATACTAAATTCAACTTGCTGAAACAAAACAGCCATGTTACACAGTGCAAGTGAGTCAAATATGATGGTTGCAGTAGCATTAGACAAGACATTACACAGGTAGAGTCACTTGGTAGTATCACAGGATGGTAGCAATTGACAGGAAAGTACATGAAGAAGGTGGTTGTAAGAACAATTTCCACTTTATATATATACTAAACCTACATGGCCAGATTTTCTTGAGCGTCCGCATTTGAGTTGGTAAAATGAAGAAAAAAAAAGAGTTTGAGGCTAGTCATTTGCCACATACATTATCTTGAACTATGGTTTCCACTTAGTGTTTATGAAAATATTAGCATAATACACTTGTCTCTTTTCTACTATTTTGGATTACTGAATAAAACTACTGAATTTTGCATGTGTTTTCCATTACACCCTTATCACATTTCACGAGAAATAGGCAAAAACAAACATTTTATGGATTTATCTTAATTTTGTTCTCGCTGCACACAGGTAAAGGTATAGCTTAAATAAATGCAACAAGTCGTTGACAAAGTTGTGATTATCGAAACTTATAGAGCAGCTATATACCCAAATCTTATGAATTGGAACAATGAATTTTCATTATGGTAATTATGCAAACAGTTTTCATTCAATTTGAAGTGCTAACAACTTTCGCTATTTATTATTTGCTTTTGTTTTTCAAAGTCATGTAGTTTTGTGTCTGATTAGGACAAAGATCTGGCTTGTCGGTGAATAAAATTTCCCTGTATGATGTATGGAAGCATGACCATAAAGTAAAGGAGAACACAATATAAAGTAATATCTCTCTGAGAGACCACTGCAATGACACACCACCTTTTTTAAAGAGAACATTTCTCTTAACATTTGTAGTATGTTCTCCATGTTTTTGTAGCTCTATTAACACACGATCTGCTTTATGCGAACCACTTTTAGGCCTGTTCCCAGCGTGACTAGTCATGATCAGGGGGTGTAATCTCTCATAAAAGGGAATACTACCTGGTGCTTCGTAATCAACAACAAATAATTCTTGAGAACCAAGAACCTTATTTTACATTAATTGATAAACATGCTAGATGTTTTTAATGCCTGAAACAAAATTACAGAGCAGCAATTCCCAAAACATGCAACTTGCCAACTATTATGGTGGGCGATACAGCGAAGTAAACTTGTCAAGGAAAACACGAAGTTACTGAAAACGTCCCAAACTAAAAGAAAACACATTACAAACTGCATATATAGGTCTAGTAGCAGGCACTGGGTGTTTGTTTTTATCTTAATTAAAGTCCTACGTTTATGTCACATGGGCATTATGTCCAAAACATCCAATTTGTTTACCAATTATGGTGTTCAATATTCCAAAAACCAAAAGAATGTAAAGGAGAACATAATATTAGTGAAAATGTTCGTGCGCATTTAGGCACAAAACGATATAGGCCCATGTTACAGGCACTGGTGTTTCTTTTTGTCTCAAATAAAGTCTCATTAGGCCGCGCGGGAGTTATTTACAAAACATGCAACTTGTTTTACCAATTACGGTGTCTGTTTTAATAACAGTAAAAATGTGAAGGAGACAAGTTAGTGAAAATGCCCCAGGCACACAGAGACACATTACAAATTGCGTGTCGCAGACACAGGCATTTGTATTTCTCTTGATTAGAGTCCCAAGGGTGGCAAGTTTGGTCCATGAAGGAGTTGTGCAATGCAGATGCCTCTTCTAGAGAATTTTACAGGTGAAAGAATGACACACCCGACATCCTCTTTTGGAACTGGAATTTCGTCCTTTCTTCTTGGCCATCTGAATCCATACAGTTTGTCATTTGTGAACATCATGAAAGTTAAAGTAACTTCTTTGTGTTCATTGTCGTGAGAAGCTACATACCCAATATACATGTAATCACTGTACCTGTCAACAACATAAGAACCATGTCATAACGTTACATGGTTGAGATGTTCATTTTGCCATTTGATGGCAGGTGGCTCTTCAATGCCTGGAGCTTCAACTCAAAGTTCTGGTTAGTTTGGTACAAACACACAGATCGTTTTGTGTGTGACACAGGTTTTATGTGCTTTGCACGTCTTACTACGGTTTCAAAGAATGAAAGTGAAACACCCATGTTGTCCTCATCAAGGTATCTTTCCCTCAACATAGTCCTGCAGAACTCCGATTTGGTGAGGCCCTCTACCATCCTTCGAACCAGGCAACATAGTAGACACATTATCTCTCTTAAGGATATCAACACTGCAAGTCTCTTCTTTTCACTCAGCTTAGCAGATCTTTTCTTTTTGCTTTCACACACTTTTTGCTGGTACTAGGGCGGATTTTCTTCGCATTCATTTTCAGCATTCTGCGTATACTCTGGCAGCCGATCTTGTCTTTTTGACATATTTTGCAGCCACCCATTAGAAATTGAATTTTGTTTCGCTTTCTTTTCTAACTTAAAGTTCCTGTGCAATTGTATGTAGAGCTAAAAGATCTTTATGGAGACCTGTTGCATCGCTTGGGTTTATTCCTACATCTTTCAAGGCTTTTTGTAGATGCTCTCTGAGGCATGCATTGTTTTAGCATTTGGTTTTGGAAGTTCCTGTGTGTCTATGGGTGCTGTCTCAATCTTCTCGCTGAACCTTTGCTTTTGTTATGTGCTTTTTCAGTTCTCTTTTAGTTTCTTCTAGATCGCTTTTCAGTTTAGCATTCTCTTTTTTCTCAGTTTTGACGTAGCGTGGATAATTCTCTTTTTTGATATGGCTTTTCTTGATTCAACAGTGCCACTACTGCTGGGTGATGGAATATCAAATTTAATCAACAAAAGATAACTGGTGCTATCATATGGTTCATCCTGATTTCCTTCATGGCTTTATGATCTGGGGCATTTGCCTGGCGGACCATTTGCAGGAGTGCTAATTCTGTCTTTTTGACCAGCATCAGCATGTTCTTGTAACTGTTTCTTTTTACGTCTAGATCTGCGCATTGCGAGTTTGACCTTAATTCGTCTTCTCCTGGCTTCTTTCTTGGGCAGTTCTTGAATGGGAGCTTAAGCTAGTTTTTTTTTCTGGCCTCTTCTGTCAGCAACTCTTAGCCCTCCAACTGCTTTTTTATAGTTGTACTTAAGTTGGCAACTTGATTTTGGTCCGTTCTGTGCAAATAAGGCAAAGTATTTAATTATAAAGTGCATGGGAATTTCACTAGAGCAGAGAGAATCTAACCAAAATGTAGTGTTATTTCCTTTACAATAATATATACTTTTGTCCAATTCTCTCTCTCATTTAAAGTTACGACACCATGAAAAAAGTGTGTGCAAATATACAAAAGTGTCCTGTGACTTAAAAGGTAATTTATAGGTGTCTGTATACCTATAAGGCACGTAAATAGAATTTGAATGAAGATCAATTGAAGCACATAATTAAGTGTTATCTCCGTTACGATGTTCTGCCCTCGCCTTGATTATTGTAGTTTAATCACTAGTAGGGTGGACACTGTCTTAAAAGGTACCATAGACTATTTGTCTAGGATATTTGCAAGGTAAGTTTTACATTTCCATTTGTCTTGGAAGCTGCATAAACAGATCCGCAGGGAAATAGTTCAAGGCATGATCTCCTTTGCAAGAACAGTGACCTCCTTTACATGACCCCTATGGTACATACTAATACTAGTAATAGCAATTGAAATGTAGATGGATCCTCAATTACCACTTACAAATTAAGAATGTGTCTGGCATTTTGAGTAGGATTACCATTTTGACATGTAGATTATATTAAAAGTAAAAGTTATAACTTTAAAAGAAGACTCGCCTGTTTGGCGGTTCTCTGTTCGAGCTATTTTGCTGTATAAGGTGGAAAAGTTTTCAGGATCCCATTGTTGTAAAACGACACCATTTCAACTTTCCCAGTCTTGCACGTGGGAAAGGGCAAAATAGTTGCAGATTTAGAAGCAAACTCTACCTGTTACAGCCATTTGCCTACAATGAAAGCAAATTCCTGGCAAACGAGAACACTTTAACTTGGAACCAACTGGCTCATAGCGAGTTTTTACTTTTTATTCAGTGGCCAGGAAGTGTGACATCAGTACTGTTGGCACCACTGTAGGAAAGTGTGTTTATATATATATATATATATATATATACATTTGGCTTGTTTGGATGTGGATTCATATGCGTCTTTCCATATTTGGGGCCCAGTGAGTGGATTATGCTATTTTGTTTTTACATGAAGAAAGTGTGTTTATATATATACATATATATATATATATATATATATATATATATATATATATATATATATATATATATATATATATATATATATATATATATATATATAGAGAGAGAGAGAGAGAGAGAGAGAGAGAGAGAGAGTAATGCGTAAAGGAGATGATGCACCTACTTATCTCAACCCTTACTTTTTAAAAGCCTAAATTAAAAAAAAAAAAAAATTAAGGGATATATGCAGATATGGGTATGACATGATAATTCAGTGAAGTACTTTGGATAATTCTAAATCCTATATAAGCCTTACATCTGTGCTCTTTATCTTCGAGCACTAAGTCCATAAAAGGTTGTAAAGGAGGATACTTATTCCTGGTGACATTTAGTCTCTGATGTTTTTTTTACAGGAATTGTTTTCAGAATATGGAGCCTATGTTGTTTATCCGAATGTTGACACCCTGCTGTATGCAAATACCAGAAAGTTTTGACCATTCAAAAACATGATCTATATTCATAAATTCCAATTGTAGTTTTCCGTAACTTTAAGCATAAGTTTTGATTGGCGACATCCATTTTTTCCCATAACAGGCTGACTTGCAATGTTTACAAGCACATTTTCTTTGCAAGTTTTCTTCTTTTTTTGTAGCATTTAATATATGCGTTGAAAGTTCAAATCATAATAAATCTTCTGAAATCAACAATTTGCATGTATAACGTTTACATACTCAGGAATAGGCTGGAGACAACAAAATAACCTAAATGTGGACACTTAGAAAATCTGGCCCTAAAAATACTTTTCTGTTACAGATATATTCATTGGTAATTGTAGAGCATACATTGACTAAAAAAGTTCATGTTTAAGAATACGTGCACATAAAGGGAAAATTAAAAACGTCAGATACACAAGACCATATAAATTCAATGAGAAAAAGAAATTTGTGAAATTTGTAACATTATAGAAGACATAAATACTTTGATAACCTCTTGTAAGAACTATAAATGAAAAGGAAGACAAATATGGAGCAGCGATGGACTTTTTCCCAATAATGAAAAAATTGACTTCAACATTATATTAACTAGTTGGCTAAATGACATACAAAAATAGTAGCCAAGAAATATTTACATACTACCACTTTTTCTCAGTCTCCCCATCTCTTTTCCTTTTGGTATAGTGATCAAATAGTACAGAAAAACATGATCTGTATTCATAAATTCCAAACCCAGCAATGACAGCAAAGAGACTCCAGACCCGCCAAAGCATCAACACCCATCCTCCAACACCAATGCGAAGAAACAAATTTCACTCCCGACCCGAGACAGGCAGTCACCCCCAAAAGGCACCCGGTGGTTTCAAACCGGTCCCCTCAACCCTACAAATACTCATCATTAACTGCAGACACTAGTTCTTTTCCAAAATGTATAGGCCTAACCACCCAAAACACAAATTTCATTACTTCTGTCAAAAATAAAAAGAGACCTGTTAGTTCTCCCGACTTGTCAGTCACGTAAGTTTACAGCAAAAGAGTAAAGTCGGCCTACATCGTTTTTGTGATATTTATGAATCTGGAAAATTATAAACACACTCTACCTCCACTATAACTATGAGTCGGAGAACAAAGCCCACAGCACAACATTGCCAATGAAGTATTTTTCAAATAGTACAGAAAAACATGATCTATATTCATAAATTCCAAGATGAATAAATTAAGGAAGAAATATATTTGATAGATGGTGTTCATATGCCACTACGTGGCCATCCAGCAATCAACAAATATCAAAATATGACCAAGTTATTCAAAAAGTAAAAATGAGATAATTCTGAGTAGATGAGAAGTGCACAAGGTGAATTAAACGATAATACTTAATACTTCAAGAACACTAAAACAATTTCATTGAGCTCATAAGACATCAAGATCAGTCGAGAGCAAAAAGGTCTGATAAAAAAAATCAATGATAATCAAATCATTGATCAAAAATGTTGATCAAAGATGAATTGTATACAACTCTTTTAAAATCTAAACAGGGATCGCGTATCCTCGACATGCTGAGGTGGTTCATTCCAGAAATTGGTACCAATGAAGGAGAGAGATTTAGGAGAAGACCTTGTCGGGAAAAAATTGAGCAAGTGGATGCACTTGTTTGATAGGAATGGACTGCGGCCACTGGAGTAAAGATATTTTGTTAATGAGATGTGACTTCATTATTAAAAATTTTCCAAAGAATACAGAGATTGTAGAATGCTAGTACAACTGTGGGGTAACATCATTTCCTAAGTTGGGTGCTGCTGGTTCATTCCGGGAGATACCTTTCACGGAGGAATCTTCGTTTCTGAAGACTTTCATGACAGTGATTAGTAGATATTGCTTCCTGAGATCACCTAACATTTCTTCAGACATATGTAAAGCATTCTTCGGGTTTGGAGGGTGTTATCTGCCACCTGCATGATATCTGTGCATCCAGTGAAAACAAATCTACATGACAAAAGTTTGACTGCGGTACCTGAAGGCTAAAGAATGCTTGTGAATTCTCAACAAGCGTGAATTCAGCAAATCTAAGATTAATTTTTGTCGGACGTCATAAATGCTTTAAATGTAAGTGCTGCCAAGCAGTGCCGAATGATGTCACAAAAGTTAGATCTTTCCTTCGAATAGCCAATCAATTTGGCAAATTTAAATCACAACTTGCTGACACCTGCAAAACTATGCATGGTCGACTCAGCGCAGATAGTGTATAGCATGGGGGATTTAAGATGGTGTTTAGTTTGGGGATCAAAAGATGGTGTTCAGTATGGGGATCAAAAGAAAGTTTACAAGATGGGCTCAAAATATAGTGTATGGTATAGGGATCACAAGATAATATATAGCGTGGGATCGAAATGTGGTGTATAGTGTGGAAATCAAAAGATAGTGTATGGTAAGGGATCCAAAATAGTGTGTAGTATGGGGATCAAAATATAGTGTATAGTTTGGGGATCAAAATATAGTGCATAGTATGGGGATCAAAGGATAGCGTATAGTATTGTAACCACTGGTAGGTTGTTACAGAGTTAACTTTCTTTTTTTACAAATCCTGTGCACATTTCACGTATTAAGCAGCATGATGTGTATGCTGATGCATAGCTGATCAACAAGTTTTAACTGTGAACAGACATGTGCATATACCATTATCATGAGTCCATAGTGATTTGAAGCTGCAAGCAAGTATACTGACATAGTAATTAAAATTTCTTTCAGGTTATCCAAATGCAAGGAGTTAATGATACAGATGCAATGAGAATGTATGCTGTTTGTGTGTCAACACTGTAACTGTGACTGTGCCATCTCAAGGTTCCGTGTCAGTGGCTGTCATACTTATTACCAGCACAATGTGTTGTTTTAACAGGCTCTTATTTCAGCAGTGGTAGTCACTGTATGATGCTGCTAGGAACATGCAGGTACTTCCAGCCAAATATACATTTGTGTTTCATGTTAATACTTTATCTGAACGTCTTCTTGTAAATTCACCAACTTTCAATTTATGTCAGAATGTCGGTTGTTACATGAACCATTATGAGTTTGTTAAGAGAAAGGGTGCTGACCAGATTAAATGCATCCCATTCGTAGGGTAAAACATGAGGAGACCCCTATCTGCACCTTCGTTGTCCCAGGCATCTCCATGGGATGTGGATATAATTTATGCAGAAGTTCTCCCATGTAAAGTAGTTTCAAGGAATGGGGGAGCACTGGGGTGGATTTGCCTGTGAGACAAACCTTCTGAGTTGCTTAACCTGGCATTGTTGTGGGCACCATACTTGTGTGTTGAACTTTCTGCTGTTTTAATCTATGTAATGAAGATGAAGTTGTAGTCACTTTTCGGGTATATAAGATACCAGATAATTGCCATTTTTTCTTTTTAATTAACCCCTGTGCACCCCGCAGTGGCTTGGCACGTGGTACAATATTGGTGGAAAAGTTAGCGTGCCCTGCCTCTTTGGCTCCTGCCTGGCAAGCAAGTAAGTATTATTTCTGGCTCATCTTTTCTAAATTCCAGATTTTCTTCCATATTTCAAAAGTATTTTTCCAAATTCAGGGTAGGAAACTGTGGCGAAATAACGACAGCCTGACTGGGATGCTTTAAAGGTTTACATTTGTGGCAGAAATATTTAGAACACATTGAACAGGATTATCTGGAAAAATGTCCTTGTCTTCACTGATAATGTACCAGTTAGAGTAACATAAATGGTCCTAAATGGTCCACACTACCTACGTCAATCCCCTGCCATGTACCAACAAATTCAACCTGGTCACAGGTTACAGTATGGGGATCTACACAAGCAGGAGCTTTTGAAACAATGCAACTCATACCATGCACAACACCATTCCACGCATTGTATGATCCTGCAGAAGACACTCTGGTAAGAGCTGGTTCAAGCTGCTTTGGACCTGGTGTGTCTTGGGGGCCAGGCAGGGATTTTCGGGATCCCGTTTACACTTAGCCCTGTCCACCTATACATGTAATTTTTTTAGTTAAGGTATATAATGTGTTGCTCGAACACCCGGTAGTACGTTTGTATCAGGTGCCGTTACCATGGTAACCATACTTTTAAGAATTCTTAACTCAATTTGCCATTTTTTCATAAATTTGGTCCATTTTTTAAAATGTGGTTTTTGTTGGCACGTATTACCTCATTTTGCAGGTAATTAGTCAAATAATTTACAATATGCATGATAATGTACTATCACAGATTTTGAAAAAAATCACCTTTTCCCATAAAAAAATAGAAATGGCTAGTATAAGTCAATGCATTCATGTTTGAAAATAATTTTTCAAATGGCATTTTGTTCATTAAAAAATCATTAACTAGAGGGCTGCATGAACAGCCCCTGCTCGGCTGACCTAGGCTTCACAAAATCAAAGTTCCAACTGAATAGACCTGTGTTGAGTTTTATCTGAGTGCATATGATATCTAGAACTATTAGAACTAAGATTTGCCTAAAGAAAAAATAATTTAAATGTGAATTATCGTTACACTTCCCATTGCCTTACATAATAATCAATAGGAAAGGTGCATTTAGGGATAAGTAGCCGAGTTGAAAAAATCGTTAAAAATCAGAAATCCACAGCAGTGCCAACTGTTGAAAAAGTGTTTGACCCTTTCACAAGAAACATATCCACAAAGTTCAAGCTTAATATGAGTGACGATTCTGGGGAAGTTTAAAATAGCGAAAAAGACATTAAAATTTTTTGAAAAATTGGAGAAAAAAATTCAGCGCCACCTGGTGAACAGATTAAGAACTAAGAGTCCCTGGGAGTGTTCCTGAGTGATATCAAAGTAATTGGGTGAGCGATTTTGGAGAAGAATTTTTTTTTTAAGATTTGCACAATAAAAGAAAAAAAATTCACAAAAATAAAAAAATCACTGGAGCGTGACTATTTGAACAAACTTGGTCGAGATTCACCCAACATACATTGCCAAGAAGCTTGAAGTCAATCTGGCTGACGGTTTTGGAGAAGTCGAAAATGTAATTGTGAACAGAAGACGGACGGACAGACGACTTAGCCTCCTAAAAGCTCGGCCTGACTAGCAAGTCAGCTGAGCTAAAATTGAAGAGTTTTGTTAGTGCTTTATAAATATTTGACTTCCACTAATATGAAGAAAAAAAACAAGCCACATTTATGTCTCGCCAGCATAAGCTGTCGGCGAGACTAAGTACTAACTTTCCGGGCGTCCGTCCATCTGTCCGTCCATCTGTCAGTCTTTCCATCTATCAACAAAAAACTTCGGAGTGGCATTATTTCACAAACTATACTGGGTGGGGCTTTCATACTTGAGTAAATGATTTATAGTGATGGTCACTACAGATTTGAACCATCACTGTCATACTTCATTGGTTAGATCATGCTTGAATGAGCATTATAGAAGAAACTTCGGAGTGGCATTATTTCACTAACTACACTGGTTAGGGCTTTCATGCTTGATAAATGATTGCTAGTGATGGTCACTACAGATTTGTACCATCACTGTAACACTTCATTGGTTGCGTCCGTCCGTTCGTCAACAAAAAAAAAAACTTCGGAGTGGCATTATTTATTTACTAACTACACTGGGTAGGGCTTTAATACTTGGGTAAATGATTTACAGTTATTGTCACTACAGATTCGTACCATCACTCATACTTCGTTGGTTACATCATGCTTGAATGAGCATTGTAGAAAAACTTCGGAGTAGTATTATTTCACTAACCACACTGGGTAGGGCTTTCATAGTTGGGTGAATGATTGATAGGGATGGTCACTACAGATTTGTACCATCACTGTCATGCTTCATTGGTTAAATCATACTTGAATGAGCATTGTAGAAAAACTTCGGAGTGGCTTAAACAATGCTGGAGAGACATTCATGTCCCCCGGGCATGGCTCTGGTCTTCTAAGTTGACAGTTTATGCTTTTGTTGGAGGAATAAAAGGAGTTGAATGGTACAAAATATGGACCCCAAAAGTTACATACCATATTTGACATGTTTGTCTAGTAAGGAAAACTGTATGTATGAATCCAAAGCTGCCAACTAGAAAGAAGATTTGCTTCAAAGCAAATCTGTCCGTGTGCCTGCCAAAGTTGTAAATTTAAATGCTACAACTTTTGTCCTTTGGTACTTCACATTCCATTAAGCTTATGGCTGGACAAAAGTCCAAAAGTTTCAAAGTTAAAATGACCTTGACCGTTGACCCTTAGAGGTCATACGTAAATTACAAAAAAAAAAAAAAGTGTACAGAGTTACAATACCTAGAATTTAAGCCCAGCATGAACCAAATCAGATAAAAAACTGACCTTGATAGTATTTTCTCAAATGTCACGGACCTGACACATTGCGTTGAAACATTGACTTAGGGTTGGCAGTGAAATAGAGCTTAAATGTTTGCAGACTTTCAAAGTGAGGAGTAGGTGTCATCATGGAGTTTGTTTTACATTTCTGGTTCAGGATGTCCATTGATGCAGTACTTGTTAGGATTTCCCTTGGTTTCTACAGATGGTCTAGCTGCAACTGTTTATTTTACAATCACTGGGACTGAATATAATGCCCCAGTTTGTTTGTACTTCACTTATACACTGGCAGGTGGTTTAACTAGGATAAGCTATCCAGCTAGAAAGGGCACATATTGGTTCAAAGGTAAGTCAAACTGTTCTTATGTGAACCTGTACTATAAAAATTTAGTAATTATGTTTTGCTTGACAGGTATTCTTTCATAATGAAGCTCTGCATTTATAAGCAAAACTCCCCGCATTTTGCTAATTCATCATTTGCCACGTTCATATTTATTCATCATTATGTGGGTTGTCTTTGCTGAATATTTAGCTAAGACAAGGAGCCACTACTCAGAGAGGCATGTACGGGTATAGGCTCCGAAACATGTTCTGAGTAGTTACCCGCTGAAGACCCTTTAATTTATTTTTGCTAATACAGCCAAAATCAAAATTATCCATAGGAACGTGTGCAATATGGACAATAGTAGTTCCATATGTATATAGGTTAGACAGTGACAGGTTAGCTTCTGGAGAGTAAAGAGTTCAGACTGCGGAATAGGGTAATGACTACTAGGAAGTGGTTTTGGACAAAAAAGACACAAATACATGCTCATTACAAACACGTGCAGTGTTACAATAGCTACAACTTGAGCCCAATATGATCAAGCTTGGATAAAAATTGACGGAGTTATGGTCAGATGAAGATTTTTAAGGTCCAAATGACCTAGATATTTGACCGTTAGAGATCACATATAAATTGCAAAAATGTGCTTTGTTACAGTAGCTACAATTTGAGTCCAACATGAGGTCCAAATGACCTTGAGCTTTGACCTTTAGATGCCACATGTAAATCACATAAATGTACAGTGTTACAATAGCTACAATTTGAGCCATACATGATCAAAATTGGATAAAAAATGACCGAGGTATGGGTAGATGAAAATTTCAAAGGTCCAAATGACATTGACCTTTGACCTTTAGGCCTTTGACCTTGAGATGACGTTTATTGGAAGTGAACTTAGACCTTTAAAATGACATTTTGACCTAAAATTGACTTTTGACCTTGACATTTGAGAAAATTTTTGCCTTGTTGTGGTCGAACTCCTATACACTGGGAACCACATCTACTATAGTATATAAGATATTGAAGATTTAAAATTTTAATTAGCCCTCATTTGCATAATTTGAAAATCGTGACCTCTCATTATAAAACGGCAAGGCTTCATCTACAGAAGTATAAATGTGCCAAGTTAGGAGTTTCTATCTAAAATAGTCTCCGAGACAAATGGCGTCCAAATTTACTGGTAAGGAAATAAATTTTGACCTAAAATTGACTTTTGACCTTGAAATGACCTTGACATTTGAGAAAAATTTTGCCTTGTTGTGATCGAACTCCTATACACTGGGAACCACATCTACTATAGTATATAAGATATTGAAGATTTAAAATTTTAATTAGCCCTCATTTGCATAATTTGAAAATCGTGACCTCTCATCATAAAAAGGTAAGGCTTCATCTACAGAAGTATAAATGTGTCAAGTTAGGAGTTTCTATCTATAATAGTCTCCGAGACAAATGGCGGCCAAATTTACTGGTAAAGAAAGAAAGAAGAAAGTAAGAAATAAAGAATTTCTGGGAAAACAGTGTGTCTGTGTTCGCCCACAGATATAAATATTGGGCTAGACACATGTGCTGAATTGTGTGCATGGTATAAACCAATACAAAACTTGGAAGCAATCGTAGAGATACATCATTTTATTATATCTCGAAAATTAGGCACATAATAGTTGTTTAAATTTGTTACAAAAAGCTTATGTAACTCAACTTTAAGACTAGTTAGTCAATGGTTTGAAACTTGAGTAAAACCCTTATCTAACCGTAGCAATACATATAGAAAGTAAGGTGACGGTCCAAAAGTGTTTGACTTTGTTCATTGTGTTCCAAAAATAGAAATAACGGACCAATTACATATCATATGAGACATGAGGCCATATAGTAATTCTGTATATGTGAATTATCAATGTGAACCATATCATACAAAATACTGAAAACACCTTCAGGGGCTTAAAATATCATTATCCATATTTTAAGTTAGATCCATACTTTAGATATCTGTGAAGGAAAATTATAAATCTTTAATATGCAAGATAAGGTTGAGTGAATTGCCTATGTTTCAGGCATCAATATCAAAATCGTAAACAGTAGATAGGAATGTTGAGTTTTTATATGAAGTAATTGGCAGGTAATTAGCAGGTTCATACTTGGCAATAAGACGTTTTC
This sequence comes from Hermodice carunculata, assembly GCA_964020975.1. Classification (NCBI taxonomy): domain Eukaryota; kingdom Metazoa; phylum Annelida; class Polychaeta; order Eunicida; family Amphinomidae; genus Hermodice; species Hermodice carunculata. The sequence continues at coordinate 31,878,124 of OZ026621.1, forward strand.
TATGTGCTCACATTTTTCTCCCGAAAAGGCATATGTTGAATTAAAACATAATCATTAAGACTATGAGAATATACCCCAGTAGTTAACAGTACTCAAGAGAAATTTGTTAATTGGATTTCAAAGATGTACAGGTAGGAATTACTATCTATGAATAAGCTTATATCATTATGGGTCCATTGTTTAAATCAATCATGTGGTTTTATTTCTATGGATACGCTTTGGGGTCTAATTTAGAATGTATAGAGTCAGAATTAAACAGATTTAGGCAATGTTGCTTGCATGCACATGGTGCAATACATGCTATTTTACCCCGTTTACAAGAACAGCTACCTGTACACTTGGAGGATTTACATCCACATTTTAAGATGTCCACACCTAATTCGGGCACTAATGATAGAGTTGCAACTACAGGTTGAAGCTTGTTTTGCACAATTTTCCATCCACTTTCTCATAAGTAACAATGTTATGATCATTGGGCATGCACAACATTTTCAAAAGGATCCTGAGTCATAGAGACCTCGTACATAAATGCGAAGTTCGACAAGGCTTACATTATGTTGACTGATGTATATGTATTTGCTTCACTTACACACAGGAAGTAAATACACTTTCTTTCCATAAACTGTCCGTAATATATCTCACAAGTAAATATCGATAATTATACCCACATACGAAAAGAAATAAAAGGAACTTTACTGTCTTTTTTGTTTATGGTACATTAATATCTACAAGGACTGACCGCTATTCATTGCAGTTCACAAAAAAGCGCGCCTTTGTGGCGGGGGTGGGGGCGTATTTTTATGATCCTTTTCTTTCCATCAAATGACTAAAATTCAGATAGATAGTTGTATTACAGTTGGAAATATTTGAGAACATTTTCAAAATATTAACTACAGTCCTAGATTATCTCGCTTCTGAAATTGAGTCACTTTTGTTCAAGCATTATGCAAAATTACACTTATTTTTTAACAAAAAATAGACATTGATTCATTAATATTTCCCAATTGTATAAGAAGGTTAAAGTTTTTACGTTTTACGTCCAAACTATATTTAATTCCCTTTCCAACAAAGTATCAGAAGTTCTTATGGGTAGATTATATATGTCCTCTTTGGTGAAAATCGAATAATTTAATGTAAAAAATCATTTTTTGTCACCATGGTAACGGCACACGTTACCAAAGTACTACCGGATGCACTGGGTGTCTGGTATACTCTTCTAACCAAAAAATGCAAGTTTAGGTGGGCAGGGCAAAGTGTAAACGGGATTATTAACTAGGTACTTTACAGATTTGGGCCCCCAGTCAATGGAGCTTGATCGAGCTTTCGTGCAGAAACAACATTGGCAAATACAAACAAACCAAAGATCACGGTTCAAGAGCATTGGCCCACACACACAGACTAGCTATTTGCCCAAATCGGAAACGAAGCTCTAGCAAGTACCTGGACATTTGAAAATTTCAGTGAATGCTCATAGGAAAGAAATACGCCACATGCATATTAACTCCCGCCACAAAGCACGGGGTTGATGCCTGGCAATCACGGGGGGCGTGTGGGTCACATCACTTTCACAGACAGGGCCATATGCTCATTGCTCACAATATTAGCGGGTTTTTGTTGAGAAATTTAAGTTCACAAATGCCAAGTTGGTGTTCAAATTAACATGCATGTACCGTATTTGAACTACAGACCACTTGTGTCTGTACATGGTCACAAGTACCAGTTCGTGCACAAAGATTTTGCATGCCGCGCAAGCCATATGACTGTACAATACTGTTTGTACAAGGCTAACTTCTTTATACCACTGTACTCTTAGCAGAGCTCCAACTGAAGGCCAAGACCACAATGGTGCTGGATTTACCAATGATGCCAGCACGTACATAAACAGTGTTGTCAATTGCTGAAAATTATCAATTCATTCATATCAACAAGAGTCTTATTTACCCTCAGGATAATGACAAAGTTAATTTGCGCAGCAAACCTGGTTGAGAAGAGAGAAGGGGAGGGGGTAAAGTGTGGGTCCCACTAAAGCAGAACAGGCAATAATTTTGCCCTTGTACAAGGTACAGTAAATAAAAAAAATAGATATAATGGCTGGTGTAAAGTACGGACAACAAATGGGCTCCCAGTGAGCAAGTACAGCAAATAAAAATGCACAGTAAGAAAGTACAGGAAGCCCCTCCACCCCCTCTATGAAATCAGCAGACCTGGAACTCCTTTGCAGAAAGACTGCAGCCCGGGTCAGCTACTGATGAGTAACAGAATATGCTCAACGGTGCCATGCTGTCCTACGTGGTCTGATTTCACAAAATTACACAGAAAGTATGATGACAATCAAGTGACACAAAAAGCAGTTTAGGATAATTGACAATTTGACACCACACAAAAACGCACACATGGTAAATCCAGGAGATCATGTGCGGATCAAAGGGTTGAAAAGAAGACATACAATATCGAGTAATGCAGACACACCTCTTCAATATATTGTTTCTTCTTCAAAGAAAGGAAATATGCAGAGAGGCAAGTGTACCTAAACAAGATCCCTGCTGGTGGCAATGAAAATGTTGCACCTTTCAATCCCAATGGCATTCACTGTCGTGATGGTGACTGTCAGCCAGGGCGAAAAGTCAGACGGTCAGGCTGTAGAATCAAGCCAGCTGAAAGACTGGTCAAGATTTTGTTAACAGCCGAGCTATACTTGAAAGAACAATTTTCAATCCAGCAACATGTTGAAATTTGGGCACAATTACCCGCAAAACAGATATCTAAGTCATGACAGTAAGGTCCACTTACCTTGGCCCCTTAAAAGGGGGATTTGCATACATACATTGACTGGACTATATAAAGCTAAATAGGTCCTGTACTCTCATCTGGCGGCTATATCAAGAACATCCCCAGCATCTTACGACAATATACTGTTGTAGTATATTCTTTTGTGCCGCATGATATTCCGTCTCTTGTCTGCAACATTCCTAATGCCTCAGTCAAGCATCTCGGCACTTTGTCACTTTAGCCCTAACAAACAGTCTCTCTGCATGTATGTTGGTTTGATTGCTTGCTGTTATATTTCGGGTACCCGGGTAATAAATTACCCGACAATCGGGTACCCGGATAATAAATATCAATACAAGTCAATTCCCTAATAAACACATTTGGAACTAGCATTACGTCGAATTTACAACACTACATTTGTTCCTCAGAAAACTTGTTTTCAGGAACAAAAGATTATTTTTCATGGTATCATTACTCACTCTTCTCTCCTTGACTATAGTATCAAGATAAAAAATAAAGCAAGTCAGCTTAGGTGATACGCGGTGGCAACTTAGGCAATCGAGTTACCAGTACTGACGACTCCAGCAATTTTATTAGTGTCTTTTATTACATAAGTAGTTGTATTATAAGCAATAAACATCATGCGTAAAAACTCATATACATACACACATGCGTGTGTGTCTATAAAGAAGTGCGAAAAGTTTTCTGTGGTGGCTAGACCCGCAGGGTATTTCTATTACGACCACTATTCTCGGTTTGCGCCTTGTACAGTCACCAGAGACCATCCTAGGGAGAATCAAAATGTGGTCGCATGAGACAGGTTGTACAAAAAACAAGAGAGGTGCAAAAAACAAGAATAGTACCAAATAAAGTATGCTAAAAAGTGGTATTAAAAGGCAAGTTTTCTCTCGTCGGGGTGGTATTTCATGACAGGTTCTACCGTAGAAGCTAGTAATACAAAGGGGGTGGGGTAATCCCATTAGTGACGATACTGGGTATATGCCGCTCAGAAGGAAGGCCCCTCTTTCCAGCGAAACTTCCCTGACAAAGGTCCAGTATTTTGTTAAAACTTCCCTAAAAAAGGGTAATTTTTGTCTTTCATGGCCCAGAATTCGGGAAAATTTCCCCTCCTGAGGTCAAGATTTTCTTCTTAAGCACTTTCACACCAAATTGGGTTCATATTCTACTATTTCGGTATAATAATTCCCTAAGAAAGTGATCATTTTTGTGAAAAAATGCCCAAACAAAAGGGTGGGATTTTGAAAGATCGAGCCGCACACCCCCACTAAAAATTTGGGGAAGTATCCCCCCTTCCTCCAATACAAATCTCTTCGCCACTACCACGTAGAAAGACGCATATTTTTCCACAAATAAATAATAAATAATTCCCTAAGAAAGTGATCATTTTTGTGAAAAAATGCCCAAACAAAAGGGTGGGATTTTGAAAGATCGAGCCGCACACCCCCACCAAAAATTTGGGAAGTATCCCCCCTTCCTCCAATACAAATCTCTTTGCCACTACCACGTCGAAAGACGCATATTTTTCCACAGCTCGATGATCTATGAAGCTTCGAAGAATGGTGAAAAAAGAGTATGTGGTGTCGTGCTGAAGAATCAGGTCAGTGATGGACAAAGTCCTACATTGTCCACGCAAACACCGCTGCAGCAGTGACAGAAGCAATCAAGTTCAAGTTCAAGTTCAAGACATTTCAGCCACAAGAAATCTGAAGCGGTCAATGCAACAACTTACGTCCGCGCCATGATGCGTGCTGGTGTCGACTGATTTTATTAAGACATCCTGGACTTTGACGAGCAGCACAGCAAAGCAGGATTTTGTGTTAGAGCGACATTTTGCATGAAGTTGCAAACAGGTGGCGTTACAATATATTATAGACAACTTTATTTTGACAAAATCCGAACACAGTCCAGACAGAATTTGGTAAGATGTTTTGCAAATTATATATTTTGTCTAAAAAAATCCATTGTGCAACGAAGCAGGAGCCTGAATACAACAGGGACAAAGCTTTGTTTCAGATGTTTTAAACTTCCGGGATGGATGTGGCAATACCGCCCGTAGACATTGTTTACTAGGCCAACTTCTAAATACTAGTACCTGGATAGTGTTAAGGTTTATAGGCTAAACATCATCAATATTCTCCTCATGAAAAACCACATAACTTGTTGAGTCGTGACAAACTATGAAAATGACCCTCCTTTTTTGTGAAAATAAGAAATTGAACGACACCAACAACCACAAAAAATAGTTGACGCATGGGCTATGTAAGAAAAAATTAGTGGATAACATCGGTACGTCGTCAAAGCATGACGAAAGTGGAGTTGTTTTTTTCGAGGACGCCTGCGTTCACAGCTAGTGGTTAGAGGTCTCATATTACGCCTTGCTTCAAAATGCGTATCCGTAAATGTAGCTACATATTTTGCGACTCCATGTCGAGCCAGATATCTCGGACATACAAATTAGACAGACATAAGCAGATGGGGTCTGCAGTAGCTACATATACATCGGCATTTATTACTCGCTAAGGTTAAGTCTAAAGGATTTTGGTATGTTGCAGACTCAGAAAATGAAAGAACACAAAAAACGGAAGACAAGCGTGATTTCAGCATAATTTGAACGGATCAATCTTAATGTTGTGTAAAAGACAAATTAGATAATCTTACTTCTTCGACTTGAAGTACAAATCTACTATTTTATTCTAAAACGATATATTTATCTTTTCACTTCGAATAAAAATTGTTATATGTATAAGCACAAAACATCGTATGGCAATATGCTGCATGTTTACATTGTCTGGAATTTTGCATAACTGACAATACTGAATAAAAATAGTGGAGAAAAATAGTTGAAGTGCACTCTTTTGCCAGTCGTTCAAGGAAGTTTAGTCGCGAAGGCTACTTGGCGCAACCACAGAGTAAATGCCATCTCAAAGTATTGCAACTGAAAATTCCAAATTTTGACTGCTTCGTCTCTTTTGATCTTCGCATAAGATATGTTGAGTTAAATGACATGTGTCTACAAATACCTTCGCCAATTCTAGACCTAAGTAAGCTATGAATCATCATCATCATAGCTTGTCGTGGTTATTTATCATTTTCTTGTGAAAAACCCCAATGCTATATAACTTTTGACATAGTTTTACAGGGGTAGGATGTCAATGAAAATTTAATCTACTGAAAAAAACAAGAGGACTGTGACAGACCTGTGCTCAGCTGACTAAGTCGCCCTATGACCTTGGAAATGAGGTCAAGGTCACTGACCTATTCTGAATCTAGCTTTCATAGGGGGCAATCCCCGTGTGCAAGATCAAAATCTCAGTACAAAGAGTTCTCAGGTTATCACGCTACCAGTAAAATTCATGTTAGTGGCCCTGTGACCTTGAGAATGAGGTCAAGGTCACTAATGCACGGTCTCAATTTTTCCTAAATAGAGGACTACCAACACTTTCATCATCAAGGTCCTACCTTCCACAGTTCTCAAGTTACAAAATGAAAAGTAAAATTCATGTAAGTGTCTGGATCCCAGTGACCTTGGAAATGAGGTTAAGGTTACCCATGTACTGTCTAAGTCTGGCTTTTGCTCAGGACAACCACCATGTTCAACATCAAGGCCCTAAGTTCAAATAGCTGTCAAGTTGTCAAGTGAACAGTAAAATTTGAGCAAGTGGCCCTATGACCTTGGGAAGGAGGTCAAGGTCAGTCATCTACTGTTTCAGTCTGGCCCTCATTAAGTACAACAAGCATGTGCAATACGAATGTCCTAGGCTTAATAGTTCTCAAGTTACAACATAACCAGCGAATTTCATGCGCCTCGCCCTGTGACCTTGGAAATGAGGTCAAGGTCACTCACCTACTGTACATGTATCACCCTCATACCCAGAAGTGTCCCTGTGCAATTTCAAAGCAATTGACTGAGTATATACAAGGATAAAGACTTTTGAAGATTTGGTCAAAAAATGAACAAAAAATCATTACAAAATAAAAAAAATCATTGGACTGTAACCATTTGAAGAAACTTGGTAGATACCCATCCAAGGAACACCCCACCAAGTTTGAAGTGAATCTAGCCGATGGTTTGGGAGAAGAAGTCAAAAATTGTCAATTGGCATTGCAAACCCTAATGACTTTGCGATCGCCATTGACTTGCATGGTAATCAATAGGCATGTAAAATCAACAAGAAAAATTCTTAAAAAAACACCAAATCCTTGGACCGTGACCATTTGAATACAGTTGGTAGAGACCCACCCAAGAAACATCCCCACTAAGTTGGAAGTGAATCTGGCAAACGGTTTTGGAGATGAGGCCGAAAATGTAAACTTCCATTGCAATTCCCATTGACTTACATAATAAACAATAGGACTGTATGCGCTGACCAACAGGTACCCGAATTGACAAATTCGTTAAAAATCAGGGATCCACAGCAACACCACCTGGCGAACAACCCTGTGTAACCCTTCCACAAGGAACATCTTCACCAAGTTTCAGCACAATCTGAGAGATGGTTTTGGAGAAGTCGAAAATAGCAAAAAAAACAAAAAACAAAAAAAAAAAAAAAAAAAAAAAAAAAACTGCACAAAAAATCATTAAAAAATAGAAAAAATCGCAGCAACACCTGTTGAACATCTTAAGGTCTGTGGGTTCCCGGAAGTGTCCCTATGCAATTTCAAAGTAATTGGCCAAGCGGTTTTGGAGAAGATTTTTAAGATTTCTCCCCAAAATGAACAAAAAAATTCACCAAAAAAATCACTGGACCGTGACCATTTGAATACACTTGGTAGAAACGCACCCAAGAAACATCCTCACCAAGTTTGAGGTGAATCTGGTTAACGGTTTTGGAGATGAGGTCGAAAATGTGAATTACCATTGCAATTCCCATTGACTTACATAGTAAAGGCTCCGAAACATGTTGAGTAGTTACCCGCTGAAGACCCTTTAATTTATTTGGGCTGATACAGCCTATGTCAAAATTTTACAGAGGAACGTGTGCAATATAGACAATAGTAATTCCATATATATACAGGTTAGACAGGGACAGGTTAGCTTATGGAGAGTAAAGAGTTCGAACTGCGGAATAGGATATTGACTACTAGGAAGTGGTTCTGGGCAAAAAGACAAAAATACAATAGTAAATAGTAAGAATGTATGCATTGACCAAAAAGTACCCGAGTTGAAAAATTCGTTAAGAATCAGGGATCCACAGCAACGCCAGCTGGTGAACAACCTCGTGTGACCCTTCCATAAAGAGCATATCCACCAAGTTTCAGCACAATCTGAGAGATAGTTTTTGAGAAGAAGTCGAAAATAGCAAAAACGCACAAAAATTAAAAAAAAAAAATAGAAAAAAAATCGCTGTGCCACCTGTTGAACAATTTAAGGTCTGGGGGTCCCCAGAAGTGTCCCAGTACAATTTCAAAGTAATTGGCCAAGCGACTTCGGAGAAGAAGATTATTTAAGATTCCCCCCCCCCCCCCCAAAAATGAACAAAAAATTTCATTAAAAGGGCCGTGTGAACAGCTCGTCCTGGGCTGATCTTGACATTTGACCCATAACAACTCCCACTCTAGTCCAGGAGGATGAGGATTTTAGAAAGGAAGTTTAAAGCGCGAGTTTCCATTAATCACAATCCTCATTGACTTTCATGGAATCATTATAAATGTATGTACTTTTTTTCCCTGTAATTTTGCTGATGAAAATATACAATACGTTACGTTATGCATTAACTGACAGGTACCCAAATAGGAAAAAAATCCCTTAGCAGTTTCGGAGCATAATATTTTTTTTTAAGATTAAGAAAAAAAATTTAGAAATCAATGAAGCATGACCATTTCAATAAACCTGGGAGAGCCCACCCAAAGTACATTCCCACTAAATTTGAAGCGAATCTGGTAACAGTTTAGGAGAAGTTAAAAGTGCGAATTTCCATTGCAATCCCCATTTACTCACAAAGTGATCAACAGATTTGCATGCATTGCCCGAAAAGTATCCATTTTGAAAAAATTCGTTAAAAAGCAGAGCTCCACTGCATCACTACCTAGTGAAGCGATTTGTTTACCCCTTCCACAAGCAACATGTCCACAAAGTGTCCGAATAATCAGAGTAACTGTTCTAGAAAAGAAGTCAAAGAGTAGCCTTAACAAACAAACAATCGGATCATGATGATCCTGTGCTCAGCTGACATGCATCTGCTTATTTTAACAAAATTACCCCAAAAATTATGCAAAAATCAATGCAGTGTGAAGATTTGAATAACATATGTAGAGACCTATCAAAGGTACATTTCTACAACGCGTGAGGAGTGTCCCTGTGCGATATCAAAGCGATTAGGTGAGTGGTTTGAGAGAAGATTTTTTAAGATTTGCCTAAAAAAAAAAAACCCACAGAAAAAATCGTTAAAAATCAGGAATCCACAGCAGTGCCACCTAGTGACTAACTTTGTTTGACCCTTTCACAAGGAACATATCCACCAAGTTTCAGCTTAATTTGAGCGACTGTCCTGGAGAAAAAGTCAAAAATACCAAAAATACACAGAAAATCATAAAAAATTAGAAAAAAATTTGCAGCCCCACCTGTTGAACAAATTTCAAACTAAGAGTCCCCAGGAGTGCCCCTGTGAGATATCAAAACAACAGGGTGAGCGGTTTCATTGAAGAAGATTTTTTAAGATTTGCCCCCAAAACGAACAATTTTTTTTATAAAATATCCAAAATTCACTGGAGGGTGACCATTTGTACAAACCTGTTAGAGACCCACCCAAGGTACATTGACACAAAGTTTGATGCCAATCTGGCTAATGGCTTCAGAGAAAAAGTCAATAATACGAATGAGCATTAGAATGCCCATTGACTTGCATAGTAATCAATAAGAAAGCTGCATTTACCGATAAGTACCCCAATTGAAAAAAAAAAAAGTTAAAAACCTGGAATCCATACCAGTGTCACCTCGTGAACAGCTTTGTTTGACCCTTCTATAAGAAACATATCCACCAAGTTTCAGCTCAATCTGAAAGACGGTTCTGGAGAAGATGTTGAAAATGGCAAAAACACAAAAATGATAAAAAAATAGAAAAAAATGCTGCGCCACCTGGTGACCAAATTAAGAACTAGGAGTCCCTAGAGGTGTTCCTGTGTGATATCAAAGCAATTGGGTGAGTGGTTTCAGAGAAGAAGATTTTTTAACATTTGCCCAAAAAGGAACAAAAAATCTCATAAAAAATAAAAAAAATCACTGCAGCATGACCATTTGAACAAACTTGGTAGAAATTCACCCAGGGTACATCCCCACCAAGTTTGAAGTAAATCTGGCTGACGGTTTTTCAGAAGTCTGAAATATAAATTTTGGACGACGACGGACGGACGGACGGACGGACGACGGACAGTCAGACAACGGACCCTCAAAAAAAACCCCAGTCAGCTGAGCTAAAAACAAAAAACAAAAAAAGAAAAGAGAAACCCCCCCAACAAACCTCCGCCCACCCCCCCCCCAAAAAAAAATCTCAGAAAAGTAGTTATAGGGCCAACTGTTGATCAAATTAAGGTCTAAGAGTCCCAAGAAGTGTCCCTATGCAGTTTTCAAGCAAATGGCTGAGCGGTTTTGGAGAATATTTATAAAGATTTTGCCAAAAATGAGCAAAAAATCATAAAAATAGAAAAGTTCATTGGACCGAGACTATTTGAGCAAATTTAGTATGGACCCACATAAGGTATATCCCCCACCAAGTTTCAAGTGAATCTGGCTGACGGTTTTGAGGAAGAAGTAAAAAAAGTGAATTGTGGACAGATAGATCAAAATATATTGTTGATAATAGTAATAATAATAATAATAATAATAATAATAATAATAATAATAATAATAATAATAATAATAATAATAATAATTATAATAATAATAATAGTATTGATGATGATGATGATGATGACCATGATGATGATAATAAAAATAATCATAAAACAAACAAACAAACAAACAAACAGACAAAACCCCTTGAAACATCAGAAGCGTCGGTAACATCAATGCGTGGATTTAAGGTAGGACTTTGTCGTGAAAATACAATGTTCTTTATCCATATCTGATATATGCGCATTGCCAGTGTAATTAGAGACAGTTTCCAAAGAAATTCAAAGTTGATCTTACGAAGATAAGTTACCTTGGAAAGTTTAGTCTTAGTACGTTGCTGCCTTTGGGAATATGACAAAAGGGTTAAAAGGGGTATTTAAAAAGTACATTCCACCATGCGGAAAATGAAAACACATTTCAAGTTGTCACAACGTTTAGACCAGTACGTCGAGTTTGGTGTCTGTATGAACTTGTTTTAGTTTTCTGACCAGAATAGGGGTGATCTGGGCTGGTCTAATTTCTTGACACATTGCCTTCTATGCCGATGATGCGTTTGTCACGCCGAGCAACCCATGCCATTTGACGTCAGGTATAGAAGTGGGTCCGCAATGCCCATTACATTACAGTGAACTTGAACGTCTCGCATATGAGGAAGATTTTTATAATATTCTTATGTACCTAAAGTACATGTTGTCGTCTTGCACCCTGGTGTGGTAAAATGAATGTTTAATGCTTATTTGGCAACAGATATAGAAGTTTTATAGTTTTAAGTTTTAGGATTTATACATGCAGTGAAGGTCGTGGAAAATAACCTAGAGATGCGGGTGGTTAACCATGAACAGGATGGGCAGCACCACCTTCAGGCGAATTTAGAACAAACCCGGATATCTCCTTTTGAGATTGATGGTACTGGTACCTCTTACGTTTTGACATTTAAAAATTTCATTTTGAGCAATATAGCTTTGGTATAAGATTTCTTAAATTGCTAACAAATAGACATGCATACTCAGGGTATTATCATTTTAAGAAATAAGGACTTGTTATACCCCCAAGAAAGCGTTGTCCCCCCCCATATTCCATTTTGCGCATGGGTTGTCACAAGTGCATTGGTTTAAACATATTTTATTGACGCAATTAGGAAGCACGGCTAAGCCCTATATCAATCCTTCTTGTACACATAAGAGAGAGAAATTAAAAATGACGATTTACAGCACTCAGGACAGATGCAAAGAACAACGCCACAATGACAAGGACAGACAGAGTGGCTAGCCACACGACTGGAAGAAAAACCCAGCACAATATGTGTTCTCAGATAAGGACAGGGTGCTTAGAGTCGGCCCTCTAATTATGCAACCACATACTTGCAGACGACATTTTATCTCATAGATAATCAGGTGTCAAATCTAGCTGTTTCAAGAATATATCTATGGACAGCTTAAAAATATCGTCATGTTCTTTGAAAGTGGAATATATATATATATAAGCCTGGATTTGAACTCATCGACATTGTCAGAATTTCGTACATGAACAGGTAGGCTGTTCCAAAGTTTGACTGGGGACAGGAAGAAAGATACATCAAAGAGATTGGTTCTAGTTTGTACTAAAGAAAGATTTCGATTTGATTGTACTTCATACCAAGTTCTACTATAGACATGGTGCGGGAGTAGATTTTGTAAATAAAAAAGAGCCAATCCATGCACAATTTTGTAAAATAAAGTTAATTAACTTTTGGTAAGACGTTCCGATAATTTTTTTCAACCTGCTTCTTTATAAATCAGTTGGGCCTAGTGCCTCCAGTTGCACCTGTTATAGCTGCACATTCTCTAACTGTTCATATTCCTATGATGATACATCCATATCAGACAGCAGATTCATATTCAAGAATAGAGCGAATGAAAGAGAGATACGAGATTTTCTGGGGATTTTCTACTGAGACGCATTTGTAAATGTTTCAAAGTATTATCCATTTTCATGTCTTTATTAATAATTTCGTTAATGTGACTAGACCGTGTCAAATCTGATCGCAATATAAGTCCAAGATGTGCTCCGTTTCATTTTGCAAGGTTTGATCCCTGAGTACAAGATCTGGGTGTGCTCTAGGTGTTCACTTCCTCGAAAAAATAATAGATCTTTGGCCAAACGAAGGTTCCCTGCCCAACAGAAAAAGGCAAATGTCTATCTTTAAAAAGGGGTCTCCAAATCTATGCAATAACTATAGACCAATTTCGCTCCTAAATTGTGTAAGCAAAGTCTTAAAAAAAGTTGTCTTCAAATACGTCTTTAATTTCTTTCGGGATAACATGGTTATATCCGAAAGCCAGTCCGGATTTATCCGAGTTGATAGCGCTGTCAATCAACTTGTTTGTTTATATCATCATTTCTGTGAGACAGTCGACATGCAGAAGGATGTCAAAGTAGTTTTCTGTGACATGACCAAAGCATTCGACCATGTCTATCACCTGGAACTCCTACATAAACTGATAAAGACAGGAGTGAATGGTTCGCTGTTGCAGTGGTTTGGTGACTACTTAAAATGGCGAATGCAAAGGGTTGTTGTTCGGGGCAGACAGTCCCAATGGGAAAGAGTCAAAGCAGATGTCCCCCAAGGATCGGTCCTGGGACCACTATTGTTTCTTGTTTATATAAATGACATCGTTGGAATTGTGCTGTCATCAATTCGTCTGTTCTTCGACGATACGACACTTTTTATAAAGGTTGATGAAGCCAGTGTCGCGACCAGTTCTCTTAACACTAACTTGTAGGAAATAGAGAACGGGTCGCGACAATGGCTGATATCATTTAATCCTGCTAAAACTAAAAGCATCACCTCTAAGAAACAAAAAACCTTGCAATATCTCGATCTTAAACGAATGAAACTTTACAAAATCAAAACGAACAGAAGGATTTAAGTTTAATATTTCGTAGTCACCTGACATGGTCCAGCCATATTAAGGAGTTAGTAACTAGAGGCATGAAAACAATAAACGTCAGTTACGTTTTAGCAGGAAGACACTCGAAATTCTCTATTTATCCTTCATCCGTCCACTTCTTGAAAATGGGTCAGTTATCTGGGCAAACTGTACTAAACAGGAATCCAAACAACTAGAAAGCGTACAGTTGTCTGCAGCAAGAGTTATAGCATGGGCCACATCTGGCACAAACCATGACTTAATTTGTGAAGAGTGTGGCCTTGAGAAATTGTCCGAGCGTCGGAAATAAGTAAACTCATTTTATTTTTCCAAATTCGCAATGAAGATGCCCCACAATATTTGCAAAAACTTGCACCAAATACTGTTCAAGAACGCAATAGATATAATGTTAGGTCAAGTATAAATATTTCTCTAATCCCAGCTCGAACAAATTACTTTAGTTCTTTTTTTCCATTTGTCGTTCGACAATGGAATAAACTCAACATGCTGAGGACCTGGCCGCTTTTTAGAAAAGGCTAAATCGTGACATCAAACCTGTCAACCCATTATATTATCAAGGTGACAGAGGGCTTGCTGTATCTCATGTCCGTTTGCGCATGGGGTGCAGCAAGCTCAATTATGATCTGTTTAAAAAAGATATTAAAGACTCTCCTCTGTGTGCCTGTGGCAATGGTAATGAGCATCCTTTTCATTTCTTCTGCGAGTATAATTTGTACACCACACACCGAAATTTGTTACACAGCATAATACATATTTGCCCCTTTCACTGTCCATACTCTATTATTTGGCTCTAAAGCATGCACTATGGAGCAAAACAAAATTATTTTCGAAGCTGTTCAGAATTACATTAAAGCTACGGGCAGACTTGGAGCAGTAACTTAAAGCTTTATGTTGTATTATATATCTGATGGGAGCAAAGTAACCAGACCTATTATATTGTATGTATAGTGTATACTATGTATTGGTAGATGTATTTCAGTTTCTTTATATCTATCTGTACGGCTTCGGGTGACGTCCTTCTTAACCATGTACGGCATTGCCACCGTATCTGTCTTAGTTATGTGATTTATTCCTACATATTGTATCTTGTTCTTCATTATTGTGAATTGTGCAACCCCTCGTTCTTTTCATGCACAAGAGGGATCAATATAGGGCACTGCCCTGTTTCCCGATTATTTTTTAATAAAAATGTTCAAACCAATCATAGATTTAGTCTTTGATGGATTGAATACAACCAGCCACTGTTGAGCTCAAGTCTCGATTTCCTGCAGATCAGAAGAGAAGCCGCTGCTGCAGCAGGCTCGTTTACAGTTATGAATAAGGTGGTATCGTCTGCAAATAATCCTATGGGTGATCGTACTACATTTACTATATTATATATGAAGGTCAAGCACAATAAAGGACCCAAAACAGAGCCCTGGGGGACACCTACTTTGACTCGGCTTGTGCCACCCTAGATAACCATTTTTTGAAGACGTTTACTTAGGTAGTCGTTAAACTAGATTAATAACGGTCCATTGATCCCAGCCTTTTCCAGTTTATGTAACAGCCCATGATGATACACTATGTCAAAAGCTTTAGATATGTCGCAGAACACCATTCTGACCTCTTTTTGCAAATCACCAGCTTGACCAAAGTGATGGTATAAGAATAACAATCAGTTGACAGTATTGTTACCAGGTATGAAACCGGACTGACAGTCGGAAATCGCCTATCTATCACGGAAGAAGTCGAAAACATGTTTGAAAATGACTCGTTCAAAGATTTTGACCACACAACTTAAAGGGAGAAAGGTCTGTAATTGCTACAGTCATTAGGGATTTTTTTTTTTTTTTGAAAATTGGGACAACATTATCCTTTTGCCACTCACTGGGAAAGGATCTTCTTTGACAGTGAGTTATTGAAAATTCTAGTAAGCGGCTCGGAAATTGCAGGAGCAGCTTCCTGAAGAAGACGTGTATATACTGATTCCATCTGACCCATTGGCCTTTGTAGAAGCCAGGGCGTTCAAAATGAAAAAAAAAAATACTTCGTTACTTCTGACAGAAATAAAACTTCAAAATTCAGTGGGATGTTGAAACTCCTGAGATTTTGTCGGCAGGGTTAAATTGGTATCGTCTACACTGCAGTTATTGAGAAAAACATCATTAAAGATATATGCTTTAATTTCGTTGACAGGGTAAGTACGATCGTTAAAAATGATTGCCGGTACTTCAGGAGATTGTTTCTTGTTTAAAAAGGATTTAATGGTGTCCCACCAACTTTTTTTTTAGATATGCGTGTTATTGACAGAGTCATTAAGGCGTCTGTAGTAAGTTCATTCGGCTAAAATCTTCAATCTTCTATGTACTTGTTACGCTATTGTTTGAAATAAGACAATAGAGATGGGTATTTTTTACTCTTTTATGGACATGATCTACCTTTCTCTAAGCAGCACGAAGAATATTGGTACACAGTGGAGAATCATTAGCTCTAATCATAACACTATCATTAAGAATACACTCATTTGCAACAGAAAGTGAGGAACTCGTCCATTTAGAACACTAAATGTTGACATCGTCCGAGTCGAAGCAGGACCCCCCAGTCATACTGATATAATTTTATCTGTAAATATTTCAAAATTTGCTCGATCATAATTCCAAACAAACCCAGTAAAACATGAATATTTTTTCTTTCGCCTGAATAACAAATTTGCACTTATTACTGAGTAGTCATAGTTAGCCAAAGGAGGAGATACCTTGACATTAGAAACATAATTAGGAATGTTTGTGATGTTTTGCTCAAGGCAGGTTGAAGATGTTTTAGCGACCCCGGTTGGTGTATTGACGCGCATGTTTAGATTATTGGTCATACAAAAGTTGACTCTTCCTGCCATAATTTGTATTATGATCTGCATTTATATCACCCATAAGTAAACTTTTATCCACACCAGAATTTCCTGCTTTGTCTACACAGTCCTGAAATAGTCCCAGAGACTAACGGGTGCATTAGGTGGTCGATAGACAACACCAAGCAAAAACTTGCTATCGTGTAATTGGACTTCAACCCAAAGTAACTCTATATATTGGCTCTCAAGATCAGCTCGTCTTTTGGTAACCAGTGGTCTTGAGATGAAGACAGCGCCCGCCCCCCCCCCCCCCCCGTGCATTGGTGGGAGTTCATTGGTAATGCAGTAAAATTGTCTCTGTCTGAAAGTAGCATGAACAATGAGCAGTACGCGGTACATTTGTACCCCTTTCCCTCGGGTAAAATGATCTGTATCAAAGATGTAAAAAATGAATTCAAGGAACAAAAGCGTGACCCGTGCGTCACAACAAAGTCATGTTTACGTCTTTGTAAGTTACAGAGTTATTGGGTGAAAAAAAAAGGCTAGAGACTTGTAGAGGCATCGAATGTGGCCATGTACAAGTACTTCCCGTAAAGAAGGTTACGGATGACTTGATTTGGTGCTTTGGGGTATGATACATGCTGGTCGTACCTTCCTTTCACCTTCACATTTCTTGCAGTTGAGTTTGCTCATGGGGAAGCCTATTTTATCTTGTGTTTTACTTTCGTGGTTGTTTTTAAACAAACTTTCTTTGTAAGTCTTTGACCTGGACGACGAAATTAAAGCATTTTCTTTCTTTCTTTCTTTCTTTCTTTCTTTCTTTCTTTCTTTCTTTCTTTCTTTCTTTCTTTCTTTCTTTCTTTCTTTCTTTCTTTCTTTCTTTCTTTCTTTCTTTCTTTCTTTCTTTCTTTCTTTCTTTCTTTCTTTCTTTCTTTCTTTCTTTCTTTCTTTCTTTCTTTCTTTCTTTCTTTCTTTCTTTCTTTCTTTCTTTACAACCAAGTCAGTCCGGATTTTTTCTCAGACACTACTTTTCCAAAAAGCACTAAACTCACCATGGTGACTGACCTAACTAGTGAAATTGTGCCTCTCGTTTGGTATAGTCATGATGTTTAAAATTATGCAAATTAGGGGCAAGTAAAATTTTAAAAGCATAATATCTTCCAAATTATTGCAGATACTCAAAGTTTCAATGTGCATATATAGGTTTGTGACAACTTCCAATATAACGGACAGTATATAAGTTGTAGAATTTCAAATTATGCTAATAAGGGGCATACAAAGTTTAAAAGTTAAATATCTCCAAAACTATTATACATAAAGATGCCATTCCAACTTCAATTTATAGGTTTGTGGCAAAGCCGCATCCATTGAATCATGCACCAAATATGTAGGATTTCATTTCATGCAAACTAGGTGAATATGCAAATTGTAAATCTTGAAACCCTTCAAAACTATTATAGATAAAGGTGCCATTCCTATTTCAATTCATGGGTTTGTGGCATAGCCCCATCCAATGAACCATAAACCAAAGTTCTGGGCTTTTAATTCACGCAAATTAGGTAAATACACAAAATCAAATGTTGAATAGCTTCCGCACTATTATTACGGAGCCCCAGAAGGGACATGAAGAAAAAAATATTTCTTTCCCACAAAATATATTTCGTTAGAACGAAATAAATATAAAAATCACTACATAAAGGGTACTCAAAGTGATAGAATATATATATATATATATATATATATATATATATATACATTTCGTTCCCACGAAATGTACATCGTGTGAACGAAATATATTTCGTGGGAACGAAATAATAATTTCGAGGGAACTAAATATATTTCTTGGGAACGAATTACATTTTGAGGGAACGAAATATTATTTCGTGGGAACAAAATAATATATCGTGGGAATGTAATATATCCCATGTACATATATGGATATCCATTTATATTTTCAAAGTGACCCCTTAGGAGCTCCACATTTTACCCCCAAAGGGACATGGTATTTTGTTTCGTTCCCGAGAAATATTTACTTTGTGGGAACGAAATAATTTTTGCTTCATGTTCCTTCTACGGCTCTGTACCATAGAGCCCTCAAAGTGATAGAAGAAAAAAAATATATATTTCGTTCCCATGAAATAATTATTTCGAGGGAAGGAAATAGATTTCGTTGGAACGAAATAATTATTTCGAGGGAATGAAATAATTAATTTGTGGGAACGAAATGTATTTCGTGGGAATGAAATAATTGTTTCGAGGGAACAAAACATATTTCGTGGGAACGAAATAATTATTTCGAGGGAACGAAATAACTATTTCGCGGGAACAAAATACTTATTTTGAGGGAATGAAATATATTTCATGGGAACGAAATACATTTTGAGGGAACGAAATGATATTTCGTGCAAACAAAATATTTTGTGGGAACGAAATATATGCCCTAATAATATACTGATGTCCATTTATATTTTCCAAGTGACACCTTAGGGGCTCCACATTTTACCCCTAAAGGGACATGGTAGATTTTCGTATTTTATTTCGTTCCCACGAAATAATGTTTCTTTCCCACGAAATATTTTTTTGTGGGAACGAAATTTATTTCTTGGGAACGAAGTAAATTTGTTTTCTTCAAGTCCCCTCTGGGGCTTCGTATAGATAGTAGTTTCATTCAAACGTCACTCTATAATAGTTTGGAAAAACATGATCCATATTCATAGATTTCAAACGCAACAATGACTGCAACGAGATTCCAGATTTACCAAAGCATCAACATCCATCTTCCAATACCAATGAAGAAATAAATTTTGCTCCTGAGACAGGCAGTCACCCATAAAAGGCAACTGGTGGTTTTAAACCGGTCCTCTCAACCTTTGAAATATTCTTCATTAACTACAGACAATAGTGTTTCCAAAATTTATAGGCCTAACCACTCAAAACCCAAAGTTTTCTGCCCAAAATAAAAAAGAGACCTGGTAGGCCTATCACTTTTTTGGTTCTGCTGATTAGTCAGTCAGCTGAGTTTACAGCAAAAGAAGAAAGTAGGCCTATATCGTTTTTGTGATATTAATGAACCTGGAACATCATAAACACACTCTACCTCCATTATAACTATCAGTCGGAGAACACAGCCCACAGCACAACATAGGCAATGAAGTATTTATCAAACAGTTTAGAAAAACATGATCCATATTCATAAATTTCAAACCCACAATGGCAGCAAAGAGATTCCAGAGCTACCAAAGCATCAAAATTTATATTCCAAGTTTGTGACATGGCCACATCCAATGAACCAAGAACCAAAGTTGTACCATTTTAATTTATAAAAATTGGGCTAATACACGAAATTTAGATTATGTTGAACAATGGCAAAGTGTAGCATTTCAAACTGTTCTCATTTTGAAGGTCCCCATTGTGCTATGAAGCATATCTTCTTGTCTAGTTTTGAATTGGACTCCCAGTACTGACATCAGGGACATCGACCAATCATACTCAATTTGAGCATAATGAAACAACACATGTTTTTAAAATTCTATGCTTACATTTTTTTGACGCCGAGTGATAACAACAGGCGTCCACTGGTGATGATATGGTGTTGAGACCATTCACATATATGCCTCACCAGGGATTTTCATTCAGTGCGACACAGATATTATACTAGTTTATCTTTTCTGGTTTATCAACGACTCTTTTTAAAAAAATCGTTTGCCATCTTAGCATGTCAAAATGTACGCAATGCGCCGTTGCACCGACCGCGCCAAAGAAAGCTATTGATGTGGGGCGTGTAATGATGAATCGTCCTACATGCATTTTTCCTCCAGAATTGTAAGTAAAATGTTAAGACAGAAGATAATTTACATCCGGGCGCTTTTAGGCGATTTGAGTGGGAAAGGGCTAACTCTTTCAGTTCCAAGTTTTAACTGAGTCAACAGTTTTCCGGTGTCCCCAAACCGAGGAAATCTGTTGATCTAGACCATACTTACGGTCTTTGCAACTGCACGCATGCTGGAACTTGAACGATAAGTGGGTTAACAAGGGATATGAATCTTGGAATGTTTTGTTTTAACTCTTTAAGGAGTAATTTCTGGTTTCTTCTTGACTTGATTGTCTCTCTCACCTTCTGGCAACTTCTCTGTCATCTTTCTGCTAAAAATTAAGAAAAGGTTAATGAAGAGGTCACCTATTAGAAAAGTACATAACCATGCAAAAGGAATGGCGTTCTGTGCAAAAATGTGTTTTCTCCTAGGTTATGAATGTATGTGGCCAACCAACCCTTGTCCCATCAGAATCTTAAATGGAAAAAAGTGTATGTTTAAAGAATACATGGATTCTTTTGGGCCAGGTAATGCCCATTTTCCACCTTTCAAGACTAAAAACGCACATTACATTAGACCAGACATTCGAGGCATACAAATGGCATGAGTTCAAGAATATGATTAGGTCGGATAATGCCGCTGTTGAGGGAGCCATCTGGACGGAGGATACAAAAACAATTGTCTTACCAGTAATGATAATGCCTGTAACATCTGTACGTTTTGACATGTCGTAGTTGTCCTCTTCCACATGTACAAGAGACCTTAATGTAGGCTGGTGAGTTGACCACCTTTTTTTTTTTTTTTTTTTTTTTTTTGGATACAATATGATTTAATCATCTGTATCAGTGGCCATATTTCAAACAATAGGCCCAAATCTACCCGTTCTAATATCGAATTGAAACAATATCAGCAGTCACCCCACCTCCCACTTTAGCCCCAAATCTAATTTAGTCCCTGAACCTACAGCTCCAGGCCCACCGGGGTCACAGAATCGTAACTGAGTTATACTTTCCAAATTTGTAGGATATACAGACCATGTCCAATGCTAGTATGTCATATATCATTGACCTTGACCTACTTTTGTGAGGTCACTAGGCCTGTAAAGTTGAAAGAGGTGATTTTGTAATGGCAGGGTGTAGGTCAGATATCAATGGCAAAGAGAATTGTGCCGCGAGATCAAATTTGTATTTGATCACATTGTACATAAACTCTACTTGGTGACCTACCTTCTTGGTCACCATGACCCAACGATTCTAAAGTTGTTTGGCGCTTGTCCTTGTTTATTGTTTTTCTTAAATGACTCGATTTTTTTAACCCAATTTGAACAAACAGACCATGTATGGGAAGCCGGACGTGGGATGCACGCTTTAAACAGTAATGATTTTATCCGAGTTGAAGGTCAAGGTCAAATGGCTTGTAGGAAGATACGGGTCATGTGGTGAATGCTCTGCACCCCACAGATTACGAGTTCGGCCCAGATAACTTTTAATTTTATGACACATAGAGTGCATGGCAATCTATGTCGACGTCAGTGTTGGCGGCACCACCGATAGAATTATGTAATATACGGGTCAAAATATGAACATCTGGGGACCAGTCTAGCATCTTTAACTTTTTATGGATCTTCATGAAATGTAATGGGACTGTACAAGTCAAAATCTCAGTTGCTTATGGAACTAGTGATACCAACTGTAGTTTGATGGAAATTTTGAGTTAAAATGCCTTGAAAGACACAAAATGCCTTATCTCGATAACATTATTGAATTATACAAGCCCAATTTATAGGACATATTGATCACGTACAATGCTAATATATTATGTAAGATGAGTGATATATATATATATATATATATATATATATATACATATATATATATATATATATATATATATATATATATATATATATATATATATATATATATATATATATATATATATATATATATATATATATATATATGCCTATAATACATATAATACAAAGAGAAACTTAACAAATATAATTCTGTAAGCCCATGTAGGCCTACCGTTTGAACATTCTCATTATCAAGTTCGATATTCTAAGAGCAAAGTCTTATTCCGTCCACAGAAAAACTGCATAGTTCTAAATCATTATAGCAAATTATTTTATAAAAGCAACAAATCATATTCATAAAATTTGAAATTTAGAAGAAAGTTTTAGTCATTATTAGCTTTTATAAAATCAGGTCATCAGTGGCGAACCAACGCAAGACTTGTTTCGGTGCCATTTATCCCCGGACAAGTCATTCTGCTAACTGGCGGCACCATGCTTGCATTTCCAATATAAACATCCCGAGCTGATGTATTACGGAATAAAGCGAATATGATGCTCCTTTGTTAATAGGCCTACTTACAAATGTAGCCCACATTATATAAATATAATGAAACTACTTAAATCTACACCTAACATTCATGATTAGGCCAACCCAAAATTGAATCATAAGATAATCAACTCCACACTTACCTACAGCGCTTGGTCTTACAACAGACCCGACTAGGCCTACCTGACTACATAGAAACTAGGAGCTCCATGTGACGACGTTGTGATTTTAGGCCCATCCGCCACCATCTTATGAGCACAAATAATTGACTGCACATATGAATACACAATATTTTATTGCAGATATGGCCCTATGTGGGTCATTAATTTACACGCATAGATATTTCAGGTCCAACCTCTTTACCCACTTCCCCCCCCCCCACCCACCCCCGCCGCGTATATTACTATTAATAGTATTATTAGCACGGAAGCTTGACTGACTGAACGTTACGAGCTCCTGTGTACCTGACGGAGTGATCAAATCAACTAAACTTAACCAGTTCTTGACTTTAAGTAAAACGCAAATGTAACCATGTGACGTAAAAGAGTCACGATATTAATTGCGTCACACCTCAATATATATATATATATATATATATATATATATATATATATATATATATATATATATATATATATATATATATATATATATATATATATATATATATATATATATATGTGTGTGTGTGTGTGTTTATTTATGTGTTTGTGTCTGCATACACATCAGTTTTGTTGTCCATAAACTGAACTAATGCCTTTGGGTCAGTATTCCAAATCATGACAAAAACACATATTAAAATAGAGAACATAACCAATAAATGTCAACCTATGAAACGGAAAACCAGTGACAAAAACAGCTAATCAGGTTCATAACATACTGTAAGTAAATCAGCAAACTGTAAGTAGGCCATCTCCTCGATCAGCCAATGGGGGCACCTGTTATTATGCACATGCATTATGTCCATGTATCCGTATCTTCATACACATACAAATGAGCAAATACGTATAACTATTCACATATCTATACAGACATGCAGGCAGATATGCACCAAATCATGTATGAATGGATTGATGCGTAAGTGGACGTACAGAGATAGGCCTACAGATGTACGTCGGACGGATGTAAGGAAGTAGGGTGTATGGACACATCATTTACGTCATCATTAAGTATCAAACCTTAAAACATATCAATAAATGTAAATAAATAAAATACCAACATTTCGATATTAAACTGAGTGTACTTTGGTGGGCATTTGATATTTGTATGTATAGATGTATTCGTGGTTGGGCGGACATATACGGATACAGATGGACGGACAGATGCATGAAAGTAGGGTGTATAGTTGCATTTACATTTAACAAAAGGTGTCAAACCATGAAACGTAAATGCACCACCTAATGTAAACAAGCAAAATGCTCATGTTTTAATACTTATTGTTTTTTGCACTTTCAGCGGTAGAAGAGCTGCCGCACAGTAACGCTCCCACACACAACTACAGAGGCCGTTATAAGCGTTAAAAATGGATTACAGTTTGCCCGAAGAGCACAAAATGAAGACACTGGAGCCCGCCCAAAATAAGAACGATGAAGCTCCAGAAAAGTCGGACAAAATAAAGGCTGAAAAAAGGCGCATTTACAAAAATATAATTCTCATAAGTGTGGGATTTTTGTGTAATTTCATTTCATTTCAAGGTCTTGCGCGTCTTCAAAGCAGCTTACATATAGACCAGGGCATGGGTGTCATTAACTCCAGCGTCATTTACGCTGCTTTGGTGCTGTCCTGTCTCTTTCTGCCGCGGTTTATTATAAGTAAACTCGGCCATAAGTGGACAATTTGTGGAGCTGTAGTCGGATACATCTTATGGATGGCCGCTAATGGTTATGCTGTGTGGGGCACCATGGTAACTGCCTCTATCATCGTCGGGCTGTGTGCTGCCCCCTTGTGGACAGCACAGTGTTCATATTTTACAAAATTAGGAATCAGGTATTCCCTGCTGAGTGGAGAAACACAAGATGCTGTCATCACACGGTTTTTTGGAATCTTCTTCATGTTTTTTCAAATGTGTAAGTATTATAAGTGTAGCTTGCGCACATTTGCAATGGTGTTTGCGCATTTTAAACAAATACTGCAAATTCATAGCTGCAATGCTGGAATACCCTTTCATGCTTAAAGGTTCAAAAATTCTATACTCGCACTTGCCCGGTCAAAGTAGGCTACAGTGACCAGTAGTTTCAAAGGTCGTCTGCTTTATCCATTTTATATAATATTGTCCTTTCTCAAAATGTTTGCAATGCAAATTTCAGGGAAGACTAACCAGGGTAACACCAAGAATTAATAGCTTTTACTCGACGCACCATGGACGCTAACTAGGAATGCTGTTGACTCAACTCCAATAATATGTCATTTTGAGGATTTAAAAAGGACATGATGTTAGAGATTTTTTGATGGACAACTGATAACCAATAAATTGACATCTTTATTTGAAGCATCACTTAAACCGAGGAAATCTGTTGATCTAGACCATACTTACGGTCTTTGCAACTGCACGCATGCTGGAACTTGAACGATAAGTGGGTTAACAAGGGATATGAATCTTGGAATGTTTTGTTTTAACTCTTTAAGGAGTAATTTCTGGTTTCTTCTTGACTTGATTGTCTCTCTCACCTTCTGGCAACTTCTCTGTCATCTTTCTGCTAAAAATTAAGAAAAGGTTAATGAAGAGGTCACCTATTAGAAAAGTACATAACCATGCAAAAGGAATGGCGTTCTGTGCAAAAATGTGTTTTCTCCTAGGTTATGAATGTATGTGGCCAACCAACCCTTGTCCCATCAGAATCTTAAATGGAAAAAAGTGTATGTTTAAAGAATACATGGATTCTTTTGGGCCAGGTAATGCCCATTTTCCACCTTTCAAGACTAAAAACGCACATTTCATTAGACCAGACATTCGAGGCATACAAATGGCATGAGTTCAAGAATATGATTAGGTCGGATAATGCCGCTGTTGAGGGAGCCATCTGGACGGAGGATACAAAAACAATTGTCTTACCAGTAATGATAATGCCTGTAACATCTGTACGTTTTGACATTTCGTAGTTGTCCTCTTCCACATGTACAAGAGACCTTAATGTAGGCTGGTGAGTTGACCACCTTTTTTTTATTTTTTATTTTTTGGATAAAATATGATTAAATCATCTGTATCAGTGGCCATATTTCAAACAATAGGCCCAAATCTACCCGTTCTAATATCGAATTGAAACAATATCAGCAGTCACCCCACCTCCCACTTTAGCCCCAAATCTAATTTAGTCCCTGAACCTACAGCTCCAGGCCCACCGGGGTCACAGAATCGTAACTGAGTTATACTTTCCAAATTTGTAGGATATACAGACCATGTCCAATGCTAGTATGTCATATATCATTGACCTTGACCTACTTTTGTGAGGTCACTAGGCCTGTAAAGTTGAAAGAGGTGATTTTGTAATGGCAGGGTGTAGGTCAGATATCAATGGCAAAGAGAATTGTGCCGCGAGATCAAATTTGTATATGATCACATTGTACATAAACTCTACTTGTTGACCTACCAATAACCAATAAATTGACATCTTTATTTGAAGCATCACTTAAAATCCACACCGAGACTTGCAATATTTTCTATATAGTGGAATCTTCATTACGACTACCTAAGGGACTGAAAAATTCAGTCTTAACAGGGAAGTGGCCTTAATGGGGACATCTTTTGATTATGGATAAACAAAACAGATCGGTAAATTGGTGGTCCAAATATAGGAATGGTCCCTTTATGGAGGTGGCCTTAATTGGAGATTCTACTGTATATATACATACATGTATATTTTTGTTTGCACTTACTTGTTTAGGCTATAATGTAGTGTTATGCTGGCTATACTGTAGTGTTATGCTGGCTACACTGTAGAGTTATGCTGGCTATACTGTAGAGTTATGCTTGTCTGAGCTTGTAATTACATGCTAAATGACAGCGCTTTGAAGATCACATTGATGTGGACATTTCATCATGTCATCCTACCCGACCTTTGTCTCAGGCAGTTCTTGACGTCATTCTGGTCTTCTTTCCTACTTGCGCACGATGATGTTCCTTCACATGGAGGCCTGTATTATGTGACTTTGAGTACAGCCTGCAACTATATGACCTTAAGTACAGTCATGATATCACTGACTGTACCTAATATAATGATTGTTTAAGGGATTCATACTCTCGTATTTTCTATACGGTCCCCCGGGGGCCCTTGACCAACCACAGTTCTGAAAAGCAGGGCTGGGCTCTGAGAATGCTGCTTCAAACCAAAAGAAAGTCAACCTACTTTCACAAAACGTGTGCTGTCTAGTTTCTTCTTCCAAGTGCCAAGATTGTGGGCTTGTGTCATCCACACCCCGCCAAACTGATGGCCAATGGGGTCCGAGTATTTGAATGATGGGGGTGGTGGGAGTGATAGTGTCTCCAGATTTAAAGAACAGTCAGGAATTCCTAATCACTGTAAAATAATTCTGCCAGAATACCCCCCTCTGCAGCCCTTGCGTCCAAGGTAACTTGGAACGATGTCAGTCTTTTTCATCTTTGATGGTGTGGTCCTTTTTATGCCCAACAGCCGCGTGGAGGAAAAAAGTCAAATGTACGTACGTAATTTAACAGCCTACAATTTGTTTCCTTCAATGAAGGCAAACAACTGCTTCCTATTTTTTTTTCTATAATTGGCCAAAGGCCACTTAAATTCTCCAATGGAGGTAACCTAGTCTTAGACTCTTAACGGATGGCATGCTGACTTTTACAATCTCCGCGACCATCATTTGGCTCCACGCAAATTCCTGCTAATTAGGGAATCTTCCTATCCAGTACAGACAATGAAAGAAATGTAACTTCGAGCGAGTTACAAAGCATGTTGTCCCACCAGAGGCGATGGTGCGGAGTTCAAAATAACGCCATGGGTGTACGTTTTTTATTGCGAAATACTACACATGCCACACACTGAATTCTGTTTGTCACAATGAGGCGTCCCGCTACCACCTTGATTAATGCTTTTAACAATTACCCCCAAATATAATACTGCATGATTAAGATACTACGCTAGAAGTGACAAGCAACCTCTCAAATGTCCTTACCATTTTGAATATTTTAAGGTGGAAGATCTGTAGCCAGCACCTTTGGATACGCTCTAATCACTTTTTAATATTTTTAATAGTTTGATACTTAAACTACATACTCCGAAAAACTCAGATGTGTGAACGTAAATTCTATATGAGAAAATTCAGCTCAAAACTTTTTATTTACACTTATGAGTTTCAGCAATGCTAACAACATTGGGGTTGTTTGCATGGCCATGTTAATAAACCATGTCGTTGTTTGCTCAGTTATTAGTCCTTGACCCCTGGCAACCAGGTGAGCCAATGACAAGGGTCACTCATAGGGAGCAGGAAACCTTAGCAGTGGAGAGAATGGGCCACTTGAGACTAATCTCTATCATTGTTTTGACTACTTTGAAACTCTCTATTCATGTAAAAACAAATACAAATTAGCATAATCCACTTACTGGGCCCCAAATATGGGAAGACACATGTGAATCCACATCCAAACAAGCTAAATGTATATGTATATATATATTGTTTGTCTGGTTTCTTTTTGACAAAAAATGTGTGACTTCTGCACAAAAAATGTAAAAATCCTACCAAGTCAGATGGAATGCCATAAGATCTCAAAAACCTCAAATCCCACAAAAAAGCTATGGATGCAAACCTATGGATGTCAAAATATAAGATTTATTGTACTTGTGAAAAATTTAAATGGGTAATATTGATGCAAAGTTGCCACTGGCTATAGATCTACCACCTTAATGGATATTGCACCATAGACTTCCTGTTTTTAAAATTAGCAGGTCCACACTTGGAATTCTGATTCAAACATTCTGCCAAGGGCATCATTGCTTACAGTTGGTACAGTCAATTGTAACTTTAGTAACTCTATGCCATCAGCACATAAAGTATCTCTACTCACTTAACTTTTGCGGGGTCAATCCATGGATCCTCCCAGGGAGGGCGGAAGCACACCCTCAATTCTTCTGAATAGAAGAATTTCATCATCTCGACACCCAGTAACTTTGGAGCTCTGTACTCCTGGATTTGGGTGATCGATTCAGAATCTGCTTGCAATGGACAAGGTCATGTAGGGATGTAGGTCCATGCAGACTATTTGGGATAATTTTTTTAATGAGGGAGAAAGTCCACCTCCATGTCTTGGAAGACAGGTGGCTCCGTTCCTACCACTTCTCGCTCAGGGGTGTCTCCTATCACATGCGCCAATGTCCCTGGGCTGACAACTAATGCTGAGGGTTCCTCTAATTTGAAAAATAAGAGTAGCATCTGAGTGTTACTTCTGGCACTTCTGTGTGTTTGCTGGTGGGTTCATTTGGTGATGAGCTACCAGATGGACCAACTGTTTCTGTCTGGGTACTGGCAGTGGATTTTACTTTTGGTCCACAAAAGATGTCAATCATCATAGCTCAGTTGAATAAGTTGTGTTGTCCCACCCCCTCAGTGCAAAGGGTTCACAGAGCCACATCTTCAACCCTATATGGTCCTTCACTACCTCTCATGTCATTCAGAATGACTATGTGTATGCTCACTGCAAACAGAGAACACAAGTGCAACTAACAAACCTGAACATATTAACATCTAAACATATTTACACATTACATCTGTATTCGTAGATTTCTTTGGCAGTTGTGACTTGGAATAACCTAATATTTATACTTTAGTTTGACACACTTTTAACTCGTTCCATACTATAGTCACAGGTCTTGGTCAGTGGTTCTGGCACTGCCTGGCAAGTAGAGGGCAGCTGCAGCATGACTTGCCAGGCAGTGCCAGAACCACTGACTTAAGACTATAGGCATGTTGGTATTTGAATGAAAGCCCTTTTCATGAAGAATTTAAATCTACGATTGTCATCTTAAATCTAGGTAAATTTATGTAAATATCAGGAACTGGTATGAAATGAGATAAACACTGGTACCCCTTCCTTGTGGTGGCCACTGGCAAGCCAGCAGCTTCTCTGCCTACCTTTTCAGCACTTACACTGCATGATACTCTCTGCCTTGCAGTCTTTCTGGGTTGGAGCTGGTAGGGTCGCCCTATCTGCATCATTGGCATTTTCCAAACTGGTGGCTAGGTCTTCTACAAAGTCAAAATAGGTCACGTGGTCCCTTGGTGTCAGGGCCCTCCCTAACTCTATGCCTACTACCCACTTGACTTTCCTCCCTAACATGAGTCTATTTGGACCTAATCCAGTGCTGATGTGAGGTGTACTGTGATATGCAGCCACCAGTCATGCTGATTCTTATTCACATAGCATCAAAAGATTTGTTACAATGCATGGCTGAACGTCTCCATGGGGCGATTGCAACTAGGTCTATTTGGAGTGGTTCATGTCTTTTGCACCTACAGCAGTCTGCAGACTTCTTGGATTAGTTCTCTCTCAACATTTCTACCCTGGTCGGTATGTATTTCTTTGGGAGTACCAAACAGAGCTATAAACCCATACACCAACTTTCTAGCAATGGTAGGAGCAGTTTGATCTTCCAGGTAATACGCTTCCACCCACTTAGTGAACTGGTTCACTATGACTAGTACATACTTCCTGTAGCATCTACTAGCAGGGGACCAAGAATATCTATTCATATGCGATCCATTGGAGCCCCGGCCTGGTATATCTCATATGGAGTTTTGCCTTGTGGTCTGCCTTTTTACATAGTCTACACATTTTACACATGCTCTTAAGACATTAATGACATCAGTGCTCATTTCTGGCCAAAATAGAAAAGGCACAGCCTTGCTAGAGACTTTGTAACTCCTTTGGGTCCCATCATCGGTGGCATATGACGGGCTAGGACAAGTTCTCTCCACAAGTGCCTGGGGATTGCCAGAAACTTCCTACTGACCTACTCTGACTGATGTAACCAACTGTGATACAACACATGATCAACCACCAAAAACTGCGATTGCAAAAGCCAGTACTTTCTATATCTTTGGGAGGCCCTCACCATCTAGTCTTTAGTAAGATATCAATCCCTGATCCACTTATACATCTCCTGAGCCCATGCTCCATGGGCTTTCCACCAATAGTCACAGACCCCACATGGCAAGTCCTCTGCATTTTCCCCACATCATAACAATCTCACACATTTCCTCATCTATGCCTAGCCTCAGTTTCTGGGCTGCCTGAATGATTTCAATTCTGTGACCAAAACCCCAAAGGGTCACTTTAAAGCTATAATCAAACTGACACATTTAGCCATCTGGCTAGCTGGCCCTCAGATGCTGTGAATCCTAAGAGCCAAGAAAGGCTCCCATGATCTGTCCAAAGAACAAATGGTGTCCTTAGCAGATAATGTCTGCATTGCCTAGTGGACTTCACCACTGCCAAAAGTTGTCTTCTTGTCATGCAGTAGTGCTGTTGGGTTTTACGTAATGTGACACTGGCGTAAGCCACAGGTCATTCCACATGCCCTTGAACCTGGGACAAGACCGCTCCTAGCCCCTAGATCTGGCATCTGTGTGCAATATAAAAGTTTCCTCCTCCTCCTGAGGATAAGCTAGGACTGATGCAGAAACTAAATTTCCATTGAGGGCCTCAATTCACTCCCCTGGTCATCTGTCCACTCAAATGGAACGTCCTTTCACAGTAAGTTGGTCAGTGGTGCACTCACCTCTGAATACTTGTGCACAAATCACCTATAGTGGTTGGCAAGACCAAGGAATGCCTGTAGCTCCCTGTCTTGGGACATGGCCAATTGACTACACTGTTGAAAGGGCCAGATTTGTATGGATTCTGTCCCTGTTTACTACATGTAAATAAACACTACAGAATCCTTGAAAACTTGGCATTTCTTTCCCTTCAGCTTGAGGTTACTGGTTATAAACCTTTCAAACACCTACTTCAACTGACCAAGGTGGTCTGCAAAGGTCTGTTCTCTCAGTATAACATCGCCAATATACATTAATAGAGTCTGCCATCACAGCCCTCTCAAGACTAAATCCATTGCTCTTTTGGAAGTCAATGGAGCATTACATAGGCCAAACGGCATGTGGTGGTACTGGAATAATACCTGCCTTGTAACAAAGCTAGTCTTATCTCTGTCTTGCTCATTTACCTCTATTTAATAGCCACTATTTAGGTCCAAGGCAAAGAACCACTGTGAACCACTAAGAGTGTCAAGGCACTCCTCAATCTTGGGGGGGGGGGATAACTATCATTCACTGCCCAGCAGAGGGTGACACCACCCTGGTGCTTCGCTGAGGTTCTCAGTCTCATGCTTTAAAGTCACAGCCTCTCCTAAGACTTTTCAACTGACAGTTTAAACAGGGGAACCAGTATAAGCTTGTGTGGGGACCAACTCCCCATACACCCAAAGTCCCCCTCTATCTTTAATCACTGCATCCAAAGCTACAAGGATATCTAGTTCCAGTAACACCTCTTCCTGTATTGGTGCCATCAGTACTGGATATTCTGTCTCATGACTCCCCACATTAAAAGTCACCAACATGCCCTTCTTGCCCTCTACACTCCTTTCCTTCCCAAACCCTCTCAATTTTATATGAAAAAGTCCAGAAGATCACTGGAGGGCGTTCCTATCTTCCTGGCTATATTCTTTGAATAACGGGTTGCTTGGGCTCCTGTATCTACTACAGCCATTTGTGGGTACCTTCCCACAATGATATCTACATATAAAGAGGTATAGGGGCCAATAACACCTCAGACTTGAATCTCTGGAATATTGGCAATTTTTTTTCCCCTGGGTACCACTTCCCCATTCTAAATACTTCTTTTTTCTTCAAATCTTGAGAGTTGTCTGTGGTGGGCTCCAAACCCAGACAACCAGGGTTAGCTGTAATTATTGCCATATTTGGTGGCCTATCACTTTTTAGAATTTACTGGGCCAGGTCCCAGCCACTTGACCCAGCCCATAGTTTTCAAAACTCATGCAAGGACTTGGACATTGCGTGCATGAATTAGGACACTTGTGCTGGTAGTGATCTGCATCATTGCAATCATAACACCGGTCATGTTGACATGCTTTGCCTCTGGACACTGGAGATGATGATGAAGATCTCGAACTGCCTTGCCACATCTTACTTTTTGCATTGTGGCATCCTAAGTGAAAGTGGTAGTCACAGGTAGCGAGCATTAAAAACACATGGCATTCCGTCCTAGATACTCATATAACCAATCCAACATTTCTTCATCTGTCCACCCACATCTACTAGCATAATGCTTGAATGGGATCACAAAGCTCATCCAGTCCAGTGACCCATCATAACATTGTGGCTCAGCAGCTGGTGCATGAGGAATATTCACCCTAGGTGCTTGTGACTCACTTTTTCCCCCACTCCTAGTCCTATTTGCCCTTGGCATCGAGTCTTGGGTCTGGTCACCCTTAGGCAGGTCATAACCATCTCAACCATTGTTGGGACCCCTTACAGGTTGTTCCCTATCCTCTGACTCAGGATATCGGGGGGGGGGGGGGGAATCGGGGCCTATTTTACCACTGAGAGTCCCTTGAATAGCCATTTTGGCCATCTTGACCAGAATCCTGCAGACCCAGAGGGCTGGCTGCCTTTGTCTCCTTGGGGAGCATACTTGCCAAAGCCTGTTACACTGAGGGGCACCTGACTCTGACCTACTGCCAAACTATCATGATCTGCACTGTTGGTCATATATGGGGAAAATGGCATAACTGGTCCCCCTCCCTGGTACTCTGTAGTCCAGTGATCTGTCATCTTCTCACACAGAGACAGGATTCCTAACCCTGAGCAGCTCAGTCACAACTTCTTTCGTAGGTCATGTTTTGCATCCCATTGCATTTGGGGGGGGGGGGCGGGGTCGGGAGCGGGGGCGGGGGCGGGGGCGGGAAGTTTCTCCATATTCTCCCCGAAGGGAATGGTGTTTCTTTTCCATGAGGGAATTACTGCTAGGTCTATCACTCCTTAAAGGTGTCTGCATTGTTTTACTGAGAATGCAGATCCCTTCTTTTTATCTGTGATGGTCTTCAGGGCATCATCACATCCACCATCTTGGGGGGGGGGGGAGGGCAGCTCTTAAAATTATCTGCTATGGGCCCACCCATTCCTTTACCATTAAACCTCAATTTTGATGTCCTTGTTTGCCCAACAGGTCTACCACCTCCTATTCCATTCTTGGTTTGGGGGGAGGGGGGCATTCAACCTACCTGACAGGTAGCCCCCAGCACTATCTGAGGGCCCCCTTGGTGATTATTGATCAGTGCTTCCACCATTTCCATTCCATAGTGACATGTTGCCCTGCTATACTCAGGCAATCCTACACTTCTCTCAAACTCAGCAGAAGCAGGTATCACTTCCTCTCGGGCGACAGTGAATTAATACCTGCACTGTGTGGGAAATTTACTGAAAGCTTTTATTCTATCCACACAGTGAATTAATACCTGTACCATGTGCAAAATCCACCAAAAAGTTTAAATCAATGGCTTGTAGACCTACACAACTTTCAATGCAATTTTACTTGTTGCACAAAAATTCACAGTTAATTCACCAACACATTTGGGCGACAGTGATTGTGAATATAGACATTTCTGCAGCAATGACAGAAAGTTGAAAGATCAAGGAAATTGTGTAGAGAAATAGAAAAGCAGAGAATATTTTACGCTCGACTCGAATACAAAGAACCCTACCAATGGAAACCTTCTCCAGCAACAAAACACACAAATATGCCACTCAAGATCAGACACTGTATAACCACCTCCATGGGCAAAAGGCCTTGGTTTTTTTTCAAAGGCTTGATTTTAAGCCTCAAAAACAGGCTTGTGAGTTATCTGAGAGTCTGGGAGGTTGTAATACAGGCTTGTGGCTTGTCTTAGAGTCTGGGAGGCGGTAATACAGGTTTGGGGCCTTGTTTATCTACCAATTATTTCTGCATAAAGTGATGTGTTCCGACTTCAATCACAATTTTACAGGCCTATACGACCAATGCCTTAACTATAGTAAATGGACTCAATGAATAAATACCACACACATTTCCAACAGCATTTTTATTCACAAATACAATGGCATCACAACTTTAGGTTCTTTCACCACACACCCAGTCCTGTATGCGCTCGCAAGTGTCTGCCCAACCTGGGGGAAAAATGGAACAGTCTGACCTCTGTACATGTGATGTTTGCTTCACTGTTGATCCCATATATTTACTCCAAAATAGCGGTAAACTATACAATTTTTCCGTCAAAACCAAAACACTCCAGCAATTATTTTCCACATTCTTATCATGCAAAGACACCCAACCAATCCCAAAAATCTTCGATCAATTTGTATGGAACAGGCGTGTTTCTTGATCCATGCACAGGGATGCATGCGTGATTGTCAAGTTGGTCCAAAATGTGTAAATCCCAGCACGCCTGTGCTCCCAGCGCACATACATGTTATTCATTCTCTTGTGTAAAAGGGAGACAAAATATCTGCTGTGATTTACAGGACAATGTACACTGTGCCAAGATTCGCCTGTTTTTGCCCCTGGTAATTTGCAAAATCTGTCATGGTGACTCTGCAGTCTTGCGTAACAAGGTGGTCCCAGTTGACAATCGTCAAAACCAATGTTCCTCGTCTGGGAACCAATCTCATATTTTCTATACAATCTCCCAGGTGTCCTTTAACTTACCACAGTTCTGTGAAGCACGGCTGGGCTCCGGGAAAGGTACTTCACACCGAAAGAAAGTCTACCTCCTTTTGCAAAATGTGCGCTGTTCAGTTTCTTCTTTCAGGTGCTAAGATTGCTGGCTTGCGTCATCGGCAGCCCGCCAAACTGACGACCAATGGGGTCCCATTATTTGAATGACGGAGGGAGTGGGAGGGGGGGGAGGGTCTCTGGATTTGGTGAACAGTCAGGAATTCCTAATCACTTTTCTACACTGATGAAGCACCTAAAAGGCTGTAAAAATTTCACTCAAAACAAGAAATGAAGATTACTGTCATCTAGCAGTTATTTTCGATTTTTACTTTGCCACTGAATTCAACACTGGAGAAGATGCCAGTGGTTGTTTCAAGGGCCCGTTGGACTTGATTAGATATTGACGTGACTGGGGGACAACACTAGCAGTGAAAGTGGTGCACAGTACCTTGATACAAGCTTTAGTACATGATACAAACAGCAGTATTACGTAGTTCGCATTTTGCCGGTTTTGGAAGTAATAAAGGCGCAAGTACAGAATTAATGATCAGTAAAAAGAGTCATCAGTTTACGTTGACGATCCGTGTAACCCTTCATTCTGTCTTGAGATGTATATGCGGTGCAGTGGGAGGGTGTGATAGTCAGGTCGATGCCACGATCAGCTGATGATGGCTACCAGTGGTTCGCATTTCATTTCAAGCTGGGGCAGTTGTAGTATAAATGGAATCAAAATTTAACTTTCTCCAGCCACATTGCATTGATGTATCACAAACATGAACTCTTCAACCTGACCGCAGAAACAATTCCATTTGACTATACAGTCACCACGTTACTGACAAGGTAAGGGGATGGTTTAAGATTTCACGAAGTATCCATGCTATCAATTCAATTGTTTTACAGTAAACCTTGTATTATCATAAATGTACAAGGTAAGTGCAATCTTCTATTTCGCTGATAGAAGTTCTCTTTGTTCTTGGAACAGCAAGCATTTTTGCTTCGGTGATCATGTCTACAATTTTAAACCAAAGACCAGAAAACGACACCAGTCCAAGTGCAGAAGATTTGGAACTGTGTGGAGCTGATGACTGTCCGTGGAATAATGGAACGAATGTGAATCTGAGGAAGCCACCGCGCAACGTGGTAAGTTCTTTAGCCTGGTCACATCAGGCGATAACGCGCTCTGACTCCAATCACATTTCCTTATGATTAATACCTGGAAACTGGAATGCAAATTGTTTGGGAAGTAGAAAGAGGGGCAATGGAGAAAGATATACGGAGTCATTTTAAGGGCGCGGAACTGGATTAAAAATGTGCCCCAATTTATCCAGCAGAGACTACGTGCATTAAAAGTTATGCAAAACTGGCGGAAGGCTTGCTACGGTTCTTTGTTATGTTCAAATCAATTTTAAACGAATAATAGCAGCAAGTAAAAGAACATGTTGACTGTAAAATGCTGACAAAAGATGCCAAACTCATTTACATGACCACATATGCGACAATTTTTTGCACTTTTGCTTTCAAGTACTGTGTACATTAACCCATTCCTTAGGTATGGACGCTGGTGGGGGTGTATATTGCAGTAGCGACGATTGCTGTAGTCCTCATTGGCATTTTCATGGACAAGCTGCCAAAAGACATTCAGGAAGAAGACAAAAAGGAAAGTGAACAAATGAGTGGCATTCAGATGTTAGTTGCCACAGTTCGGCAGTTGAGGATGAAAGAACAGCTGCTGCTCATTCCAATTACTATTTACAGTGGCCTTGAACAGGCCCTTTACAATGCAGAATGGACTAAGGTGATTTGCTGACTTTTCTTTCTTTTAACCCTATACTTGTAACAGAAGGAATGAACCAGTAACTTTACTTGATGCAGATTTGGTGCAATGACGAGGAAAGCTGTTGCTGTTAGACTTCCACAGCTCAAAAATATACCAGACAAAAAGAAATAGTCTGTGTTTTTTTTCAAATTTGAGATATATCTTAACATAAAATATATAATTTTAAAACGTTACAAAGTCATCTTTGCTGTCTTTCCTGCAAGTACATTTGTGATAGATGAACATTTAAAAGGTCATTGACGAAAACACAAAATGAGTCTGAAAATCTCCTGCAGAACATTTGTCACTCCGTTACCTTGATGTCGTTTTAAAATGCATGGCAGATACTTGAATGAGAATCACACCAAATGTCTCACAAACCGCAACACAACTTTAACTCTTTCAGTGCCAGGTGTTGACTGAGTCAAGAGCTTTCCTCTGCGCGCTTAGTCTTGTTGCACCATAAGCATGTCAAGGAAAGGCGTTGATCTGGACCATCCCCATGGTCCCATGTTAAAATAGCAGAAGATTTGTCCAGATTAACCCTTTCCCCATCAAACCGGCCAAGACCGGCTGGGTGGTCAAATGTCGTCTGTTTCAGTGTTTTCAACTAATTTCAACAGTTATGAAAAACAATTTGACTGAGAAATGTACATGAGACTTATCAATACCACATGCCCCAGGTCAACAGCTTTCCTTGGCATGGGTTGGGCACTTACTGCCAAACCCATGCCAAGGAAAGCTGTTGTCTCAGTCGTAATTCAAGGGGGAAAGGGTTAATGGGGTCAGGCTTTCTGTTGCGCAAGAAACAAAACCGACACCATTCATGCCGAAAACAGCAGCGGATTGCTTGCCTCAGATCTGTGTACTGCGTAGTATCAACGGTAACATAATTCGCGTAATATTATTTTATGGATTTCTTGTAATATCACGGCAGATTTACTGTATAACAATCTAAAGGACAGATATTCAGGATTTTACCCTGGGAGATCCGTTCTGGAATATTTAACTTGGGTAATATTTTCAAAATATCGATATTGAGTACAGTTCAGGACCGTTTCAAAAATTTTAACAAATCTCGGAAAACTGTGTTTTGTGGCTAAGTCGGGAGATTACATGCTCGGGAATATAAAGTATAATTCAGCCCCACAGTATACAAATGTGTACTTTCGCAGTCATTCATCAGCTGCACTTCCGGTATTTGGATGGTTGGATGGATGACTCTGCCGTTTGGATTCGTAAATGCAACCGCCTCCTTGCTGACTGGACGGGTAGTCAAGTACACCGGGAGACTTCCAGTTTTCCTGTCAGGTACACGCCTCAACACTTTCAACTTTAGATTAGTCGACAGCCACATGTAATTTGTACTGATGTCTTCCTCGTCTTGTCTTTTAATTTAGCGCCTTCAACTGTTTTGTTTATATGTCTCAAAGAGGAAAGGCGACAGTAATACTCCACTGTTCAGCTGCTCTCTCAGCACACTCCGCGTTGCAAAAGCCAGCTATTAATTTAAGTACATCTACAATACATCAGAACAGCTGAAAACAAGATATTTTTCAGTCTTTTTTCCCGCATCGAAAGCCTTTGCACATTTGTAACAGAAATGTGCCCACACTAAAAAAAAAGTATTTACAAATTCCAATGCAAAACACAGATATAAACTTACTTCTTGGAGGGGAGAGAGAGAGAGAGAGAGAGAGAGAGAGAGAGAGAGAGAGAGAGAGAGAGAGAGAGAGAAGAGAGAGAGAGAGAGAGAGAGAGAGAGAGAGAGAGAGAGAGAGAGAGAGAGAGAGAGAGAGTGAGAGAGAGAGAGAGAGAGAGAGAGAGAGAGAGAGAGAGAGAGCATAATTGTATTGTCGGGTATACAAAAAAGTTAACGCAAAAAGGCTAAGTTGTGTGTTTTTAAATTAGATCGGCTGACCTTACTAATTGAGCAGCTCGAGTGCATAAATTTTATTTCTCTTTATGTAAATGTGGGTCATTTGGCTAAACACAACCAGACAAATATTACGGTGAACGCTATTTGACCATGCACCATAACACAGTGAAGTATGAATAGGAGATACCACGCGTTATGGGGATACATTCTGAAAGCATGCATTATAAACCCGACCGCGCAGCGGGAAGGATTTATAATGTTGGGTTTCAGAATACATCCCAGTGACAAGTGGTGTCTCCTATTTAAACCATGCCTCTTCTGTCACTGCCAGAATTTTATAGTTGGAGACCCTGTTCACTGCCTAAATCCAAGAAACAGTACAGAACTAATTTTTGACCTGGGTGTGGACCCACGTGCCAGATCTTCCTTGGCACGATCCACTGAGCACGAGAAGAGATACAAAACGTGCCTCAACGACCAGGTCACACTGGATGGTGTAGAGGTTAGAGCAGTCGCTGCAACCGGGGAAATCAGTGTGGGTTTGCATCCTACCGGCGCATTACTGATACGTTTATTCATTTTTTTTCTGAAATAGAGCAGAGAGAACACTTGTTCTCCATGGCAAAATTCGAAGTCCAGCATTCTGGTCACCGAAAGTAGTTCTCATACAAGAGACATCCACAGGGGTTAAACTGGAAAAACTGCAAAAGAAATCCCTAGCAGCGACAAAGAGGCATGGTTTAAAATGAACGAACACATTCGCCGCTATGTCGATTATGTTGATTGAATAGACGAACACTAGATGGCGCATAATATTCTTTGCTCAGGTTTTGTAGTGGACCTTTGTATACAAATCACGCTGACCACGTGGTCTCCCGAGCCAGACAAAGCCTATGTCATGTATATCCTGTCCGGCATGTGGGGCTTCACGGATGCTGTCTGGCAAACACAGATCAATGGTGAGAACCACTTAATCCGCTTCAGTTCCTTCCAGTCGACACAAACTTATTTGTTGACCATGCAATAATGAACACCATAACATTTAATAGTCAAGTCAATAACTTCCTCTGTGCGTCTGTTCGTATACGTATTTTTTCTTGGTGATGCCTTCTGACGCTTTGTTGGCCCTTAAGTAAAAACCCAAGTGATTTAATAAAGTAAATTCGATCACCTGGTCAGTTTAGAAAAGTAGCTACATGCTGTAAGTTCCTTTCGAATAAGGCTATACTACCATACATACAGATGGTATACAGCCCCATTTTAATTTATTGTAAATGCAAAATACCCCAACTTATGAAAATTTCCAATTATTAAAAAAATACAAAGGGAGCATCCATAACTATGCAAAAGTTATCTCATGCTTAAAAAGTCGTATTTTTACATCCTGTTCCCTTTTTTGTTGAGGATATGCCCATTTGTAATTAATTTGAAATGAGTGATGACACCTGTTGCATCGTTTGAAGCACCCAACCCTGGTTTCTTCTGAAGAACCTTTAAGAAAAGACTTGTGACACGAACGAGACACCAATCAGAATATTTAGGAACTGACTCAGCATCCGGCCACACCTCCCGCCCACAAATGCCAACCAAATGTCTAAACTTCACTCATCTTTCAGTTATTGCAGCATTTGACATAAAATACGACATGCCATGATAAATTATTAAAATCAGATTATATTTTAAATCATTCAGTTACCTCTACTACTGTGTGGTATTCTATATATTTTTTGTTTTGATATTGTTAAGTGTGTTTTACTTTTATGTGTATAGTATCTTGATGTATGCTGGGCCCCTTGTAAGAACAGAGCTATGCTCTGAAAGGGCTACCCGGGGTAAATATGCCAATAAATAAATAAAATAGCCATGCATCTGGTCCTGGGTTAAAGAACAAGCTGTCAGCCTCAGTTTTGGCAATTTAATTTGGCTTTGGATGTAAAATTTTGGAATTTATTGAGATTTTAAAAATAAGTTTACGTGATTCATACCCCTCCCATTTTAGATATCGAGAAAAATCTTTCCATTAACATAAGACCCCCGACATTTTAATGGTCAATTCTTCTTCATTTCTTTTTATGTACATAGGAATGTATGGATGTGTATTCAGTAGTTCGTCAGAGGCAGCATTTTCAAACTATCGGATGTGGGAATCACTTGGGTTCATCTTAGGATTTGCATACAGCAACTTCCTATGTACGTCAGTTAAAATTTACATAGCTATGTCATTTCTCTGCATGGGAATGCTGGGATATCTCTTGGTTGAGTGGCTGACACGGAAGCTTAACCAAGAAAAGAAAGAAGATGGGAATGAGACATCCATGAAAAAGGGAAATGGGGACCAGCAACAACATGGTGGTCACGACAACTTGGCACATACGTATGAATGACGCTTACCAATACTCAGAACTACGTCGACGCAAAAAGCCTAAAAGCATACTCATTGCTCGTGTTTTGTTTTCGACATACTTTTCAACCAGTATGAAAGTGGACACCATGTATCCAATTGACAGCTGCAAAAGTATATTTGGTTTTGGTTTCACGGGGGGGGGGGGGGTAATTATGTCTGTGCCGAGGGAACAAGATTGGAGCGTACAAATAAAATATGACACATAGGAATGCCAGAGGCTGCATTAAAAAAAAAATTGTTACCAGAAAGGCAGATTTTGGCTTGATTGTGGAAAGCAATGTATGCTTTGAGTTAAAATTAATATTATCAAGGTATGTATACTGGCACCAGTATACACAGTGGTTCAGCTGGCGTCAACACTGTGTACGCTCAAGGATATTGCAACTAGCACTATGCAGAGCTAGTTGCCATAGCAATTTGTTGAAAATTTTCCCATTCCTACCCATATTTTCTGGTGTTCATTTGATGTAAAAAAATTGTTACAAACATTTTGGTGTATAATACATGTATGTTTGTAATCCATGTTATGAACTACAAGGTGGTAGCTCTGTTTGTTGTGTTTTCACAGGTTGCATTACTGGCGTGAAACCATAATACCGGCAAGGTCTACTTGCCGGAACAGAACTTAACAGAACGTCAGCAAAACATAATTCGGCGATATAGTAAAAATAAGTTATGTAACTACGAAAATTAACACTGTTATTCCTTCCTTGTATATTTGTCTTCCTGGCCTGGTTGTAATTTTGTCTCAAAACGAGTATTTAATCAAATGTTCAGGTAAACACGCATATTGCGCTTGCTTTAGTCTTGACAGGACAGAATATCCAACAGGTTGACCTCCCATTCTGTGAGTTGAGCGATGTATGTGTTTACCGTGATAATTCCTTTAATGATTGATTGTAGCCCGCACTAATACATGAGAAGAAAAATAAAATTACTAGAAAGATTTCCGTGGAATAACAGGACCTGGGAAATGCATTTAAAATAAGGGATCTTTAATTGAAATGAGAGCATTGATTCTGTTCTGCAGTATCATGGCTGCCCTCCCTTTCCGTGTCACTGTGTGATGTACGTGTTTCCCTCTGCATTTCATGTATTATATGCTTTATATAGAGAATATCTTTCTGAAACCGAATTCAGGTATTTCTCTAACTGTTGCATGTAAAATTCGGTATCTGTAGGGCCACTTAACAATAATATCATCTATTATGTGCATTATGTTCTGTTAAGTTCTGTTGCGGCAAGTAGACCCTGTCGTTAATACAGCGTAAAATGCGTTCGTAATCTGGATCTTGACGACATGATCTTTTAAATTTACTGGCTAATGTTCATTTGAAATATATATTCAAGTTGAATTACTACATAAGATAATGGAGCGAGTGATCGAATCATATACCCAGTATGGCACACGCACGGTCAACTGAACCAAGTTCGGGAAACATTTTAGACTTATTCGGTCCCTGTTACAACATACATATGTATCTTTCTGCAACTCAGAATTAATATTTTACAGCTACATAATTATCCAATGGTTAAGGGTGATTTCACGGCGCCATGTTATTTGTCCGGCAACATCTTTTCAGCATTCTGGATGACGTAGATTCACCTGCAGCAATAGGCGATATGCATATTAATTTCCCGCCAGAACTGCATACCTGATGGCCTAGTTTCGCTTGGTGCGATATGGCGAGATACGGGTCGGTACCTGTGGGGACCAGCGGGATATTACTAACATTTTGTGAATAAAGAATACTTATTAAAGGCAGATGAAACTTTTTCTTGATACATGGCTCGGGAAGTAATAAATGAATACCAGTTTGGCATTTGTGAACATAAATTTCAAACCCTGCTAATTTTGTGATCAATGAACAAATGACCCTGTCTGTGACAGTAATGTGACCAGCACGCCCCCCCCCCCCCCCGTGATCGCCTGGCGTCAACCCGTGCTTTGTGGCGTATTAGATATGACCACTGGACATGGATTCTGGTTCGTACTTCCATGATGCACTGCTTCTGAGCATGAGCAGAGGTGTAATAAGCCATGGGTAACACAGTGGCCAAACTTGGTCTGGGGAACAGATACTATCAACCTTGGCCCATGTGCCCAGGTGCTATCCACCTACCTGCTTTTAACTACAATATATTTGGCCTAATTATTAAAAATGTAATAAGATATGGGAATAGTTGTCTGACTGAACCACCCATAAAATTTATGACTTTACTAAAAATAGAATTTTATTTT
Source organism: Hermodice carunculata (assembly GCA_964020975.1). NCBI lineage: Eukaryota > Metazoa > Annelida > Polychaeta > Eunicida > Amphinomidae > Hermodice > Hermodice carunculata. Next base: position 31,921,724 of record OZ026621.1, read on the forward strand.
TATATCTCTTCGCAAGTGACATCAGCATTGTTGTTCCCGTAGTTGTTGTTCCTGGTAGTAGAAGTGGGAGAATGGTCTTGTTATTGCAACGCAGGTGCAACCATGTCTGTTAACCTTTTCTTGATACCAGCTACTTGATATTCGTATAAAATGAATAAAAATGTACTCTTATATGTGACATTTTCATGTGTCGGAACGCTATTACCCTCTGGCACTGAAGTCTCAATTGCTGTGATCGTCTCTTCAAGCACAATACCATTATCCAATCTGGCCAAAGGAAGGCCTTTTGTGCGAGACTTCACTTCTCTTTGTCGTGATCTTATAATGAATTCCACACTAGTATATGGAATCTTGTAAGCCATCAGAGCCACAAATAAAATCTTTCTTGCAGGTAGCAGTGGTTGACTCACAGATATTTAGAATCAAATAGTTCTGATTTGAACCTTTACCTTCCCCAACTAAAAATGGCAAGCATTTCTTTCTTTCTTTCTTTCTTTCTTTCTTTCTTTCTTTCTTTCTTTCTTTCTTTCTTTCTTTCTTTCTTTCTTTCTTTCTTTCTTTCTTTCTTTCTTTCCTTCCTTCCTTCCTTCCTTCCTTCTTTCTTTCTTTCTTTCTTTCTTTCTTTCTTTCTTTCTTTCTTTCTTTCTTGTCCGAAGATTTTCTGGGTCACTATTATTCCGAAAACCTTAAAAATTAGAAATTAGATAGATTATTAGAAAAATTTAGATCTTGAATATCTTTAATAACTTAAAAACTATTATGGATACAGGTGCCATTTCAATTTCAATTTATAAATTTGTGACATATTGCATCCAATGAACCATTAACTAAAGTTGTACAATTTTAATTTATGGAAAGAAGGTGAATATACAAAATTTTAAATTTTGAATAACTTTAACTATCAGGCTATAGATAGAGGTGACATACGTCTTCAATTAAAAGGTTTGCGACACTGTATGCATCCAATTAACTAAACTGGTAAAATTGGTCCATGCAAATTAGGCAAATACACAAGACTATATCTTGACTAACTTCGAAATTATTATACATAGAGGGGCCACTCCGAATAGGTGCATCAAATGAATCATGAACCAGAGTTGTAGAATAATAATTTATGCAATTTAGGTGAATACACAAAATTCAAATGTTTGAATAACTTCAAAACTATTATACATAGACGTGCTATTCAAACTTCAATTTGTAGGTTTGTGACGTAACTGCATCCCATGAACCATGAACCAAAGTTGTAGGTTTTTAATTTATGCAAATAGACAAAATTAAAATCTTGCATAGCTTCAAAGCTTCTATACAAAGAGGTGCCATTCTTCTTCAATTTATAGATTTGTGACATAAGTGCATCCAATGAACCATGAAGCAAAGTTGTATGATTTTAATTTATGCCAATGGGGCAAATACACACTATATATATATATATATATATATATATATATATATATCGGATAATTTCAAAACTATTATGTATACTTGTAGCATTCGAACTTCAATTTGTAGGTTTGTGACATAACCGCATCCAATGAACCATGAACCAAAGTTGTAGGCTTTTAAGTTATGCAAATTAAGCAAATACACAAAATGAAAATCTTGAATAGCTTCAAAACTATTATAGATAGTAGTGTCATTCAAACTTCAGTTTATAAGTTTAGGACGTGGCCACATCTAATGAACCAAGAACCAAAATTGTAACTGTTAATTTATGCAATTAGGCAATTACACAAAATTTAGATTGTGTTGAAATATGGCAAAGTGCAGCATTTCAAACTGTTCTCATTTTGAAGACACCCAGACAGATTTTCTGTGAAGCAAAACTTTTCCAGTTACATGCCGCATTTTTCGCCTGTGCGACCCCAACAAAGGCGTTCACAGATCTTAGTAACCTGGGATACACATACTTCTTCATGCATATAAATCACTTAAGGCAATACACGAGTGTTTTAAACTGACCCGCTACCAAAACATCCGAATGATTTTATGTTATAGATTTATCACCAAATTCAGCACCGACGAGACGAATATTTCTTTTTTTTACTGTAAATTATCTATACAAACCACCACCGAAAAAAAAAATGAAAAAAAGGAAAACACACGCAAACACACAGATGTGTTGCAAAGCAGAATCTTTGCCGTTTTTTGGCATATACTCTGATGAATTAGATTTGGTATTAGTATTTGCTCTTTCATGATTACAGAAAGATTAAGGCAATAGATTTCTTTGGAATAGATTTCTTGGCGCGGGGTTCGCACTGCGGCAAACCCTCGTGTCAAGAAGAGCCCAAAACAGACAGCATGTCTTGGTCAAGTATTTTTCTTGGCGCGCTGTGCGTGTTGATCTGATCTGCAATTCTCACTGATTTAAGTACAAAAATTAAAGCAGACGACAATTTACAGTAACATCCTGGTGTTCTTGAGCGATTTGAGCAGGAAAGGACTTATTTCTTATGACCACTTACCTCAAGTTGATCATCCTGGTAATGACGTCATTACAGGCCATGTATATCATCAATGCATGCATGCATCAACCCTTTCCCTGCCTACTGCGACTAAAACCGAACTACTTAAAACGAACTACTCATAATAATGGCTCTAGATTCATGTTCCATGTAAAAAGACCTTTCATTCAAGTACTAGTATGCCGACAGTTACGTATAATATAATAGCCCAGGTCGACAGCTTTCCTTGGTGCCCATTGGGTGCATTGCACTGAAAGCGCGACGAGCAAAGCTGTTGACTTATTTAAGGAATGAGGGTCGCTTTTGTGTGTGTTATGGCATAATGACGCGGGTGATTGAAGCTGACATCGTGGTCGTGGCGCACGCCAGTGCGCTTCGCCCGATGCCAGCTTCACTCACACGCGTCATTATGCCATTACACACAAAAGCGACCCTCATTGCTTATATTTACATTTCCCTCTTAATTTTTCTGCTCAATTACACGAAATTTAGAAATGTAATACATAAAATTAAGAGAAACGTACAGAAACTAATTTACCCAGCATGTTCAAGTGTTAAGTTCCGGAAAACCAGGTGGGTGCGGCTTATTGGAATGTAGGCGGGACACATGTGTTATGGTCCCATAACATACAAGGCTAATGTGTTATGGTTTCATAACACACCAGGTTCTTTCTTATACTTGCAATGTTAAAAGTTATATTGAATGTAAAGATTTACCAGTGGTTTTAAGGACGTTGTTCCTTGTAAAAAGATCTTTCTTTCAAGTACTGGTATGCCGGCAGTTACGTATAATATATGGATTGAGATATAAGGTACAAAAATCTTCTACAATACCGATTTTTTTTGTATACCCTGTTTCTCATGAAAAGCATTTGTTGTGAGTGGCAAGTCTCTGGTCAATATTTAAATCAGAGAACTTTGCAATTTTTGGAGTTCCCATTACCAAGGCGTCTATATAATGACAGAGTGCAACAAAGAACGAAACACTACCATTGGACAGTATATCCTTGTTACCGACATTGGTCCGAGCTTGTGCGAGACACCGTGTCATTTGACAGTGTACTCCTTTTCACGGACATCGATCCAAGTTTGTGTAAGGCACTGTGCCCTTTGATTGTATACTCCTTGTCAGGGATTTTGGTCCGAGTTTGTAAGAGACATTGTGCTATTTGACAGAATACTCCTTCTTACGTACATTGGTCCAAGTTTGTACAATATTACAAGACCATCGATAATTTGTGTAAATGTGTGGTACTTAAATTTTGTTTGGCTATGTAAAAATCAATACTGGCGTTCCGAGTTAGGGATTTTTTTTAACACCAGGCTTCGCATGGTAGATTTTTGCCCTCAGCGCATGCCCGACATGCCTGGTAACTATCATTTTCAGAACAAGCAGCAAAGAAGCCCAAACAACAATTACGACACAACTTGTTTACTGATAATAAATCAACGATGCCAAAACTGCCTGTTACACAATACATCTTATTTTGACGGCAGGGTAGGCCCTTTGAAAAGTACTTTGAATATTTCTGAATGCTGTATGCATAAATTTTCTATCTTACTTTAACATGTTTAAAGCAGCGAAACATGCTTGATGGTTTCCCGCTGATGACGTCTTTATAAATTCATTGGCCATTAAAGCCTTGAGTGTTTCAACATTTTGAACCAAACATGATAATATTTATTGATTAATATATCGGTTTTGACCCAAATAGTAACACGATTGGCCATGGATTGCAGAGAGATTGAATTGTGTCTTCTTTTTTTGGGGGGGGGAGGACGACACGGAAGATGTGGCATTGTTGCCCCCTGTTCGTACAGTTGTCTAATTCACCGAAGAAATATGAAACCTATTCTTCTAGTGGCGTGAAAATTGAATGGTAACGGTGTGACGTGCTTGCCTGAACAACCGGTGACTTACGAATCACAAAGTGACAAAGAGATGGGCGTCGCAGCCACTGCATGGCGAAGTCATATTAATCACGTGATCATGCTCCACTTACAGTTAAGGTTCGGGCTTAGCTTTTTTAGGATAAAGTCACGTTTGGTTTAAACATATTTTATTTCAAAAAATACAATTGGGAAAAAGGCAATGCCTTTTTTTCCCTCTCGCGTTATAAAAATAAAAAATATGTAAACAAGTACGAATAGTTGTCAATAAGCAAAGTAGTTGCACAAATATGTAAAGGTCACTCAGTTTAGACACAGAACAACAGCGGATAACAAACGTTGCGATATCAATAAGTGCAACTACGCTAAATATGTAGATGAGTAAATATATATATATAAAAACAGAAATAAAGGAAAAACAAAGACTACGAGACACAGGACGGTACAATGACGCAGACACAACACTCAGAAGGTACAGACCCACGATATTTACGGGACAGATAGGGGAATTCCAGCTAATCTTCGGTGAAAAATATATATAAAGTCACGTTTGCTTTGAACATATATTTGTATCTCCTCGAACTCTTGCTCTAGTTGTCATTTTGTTGTCTAGACTGTTTTCCAAAACTTCAGGTGATATATCAGCAGAAATTGTTTCGTTATCATCCTTGTCCTTCTTTTTAATATATATTGCTATGATAGTAATCCGATAACACGGACCTTCTTTTACCGATATGATTTACCTGGACATAGCTTTTGCCCGTACGTGTTGTACAACGTATTATAAAGTGAACTGATAAAGGTAGTTGTGAAAATAAGTTAAGGGTACTTTTACTTGAATCCGTGGCAGACGTTCTGCAGATCGTTGCGTTTTGTTCATTTTTCCGTTTTGAGAAAATGTGGGAATATTTACTGCTAGATCGTGCCAAAAAGTTTCCTGAGGCAATAGTTCTCTTCTTTTCTTTTTGTTCAGTCTCTGACAGAGCAGAGCGCCTTGGGGTCGTGAGGAATAATAACTTTATTGACATATTCCATACATGAATGGTGTAGTTAAATGCATACAACACAAAGAACAAACACGTGCAAACAGAAAACACCCCAACACGGGGACATACAATCACGTGACTAATCATACTTAAAACAGCTGTGCCACGGAGAACATGTACAAGACCGAAGAAAATTAGGCAGCAAATATTTCCAAGTTTGGTCCCCCTACATCTTCCTGCATCCAACTTCTTAAACTAATCATGGTAATGTTTTGATATACACATTCATATTATTCTAGTGTAGATTATTTCAGTATCATATAAAATATATTTTCTTGGGGATCAGGCATCGATGCAAAGAGGTACCATAACTAACGAATCCATCGTGACATTTTATTGACAGCACACATTGTCTACATCCCAAATAGCATTTTATTGAGTGTGGACCTCGTCCACATCCTATACAATATATTGTGTTGAGAGTGAAAGTCGTCTGCTCCAACAGGATCAATTGTTGAGAGTATCATCATTCACATCATCTAGAGCATTTCGTCATCACGTTTCGCCGATACTGCTATATAAACCGTTGCAGTTATTTAACACTGTGTACTAAACTTCACTTGAATGTTCTCTTGTCCATGCTGCACTAAACGAACAATTACTCCCACCATGGAATTGGTGACGTCATACAATCCAGCAGAGGAAGTACCTTGGCGGACAAAGAAAAGGATGATGATGATGATGATGATGATGATGATGATGATGATGATGATGATGATGATGATGATGATGATGATGACGATTAAGGCAAAAGCAAAAAATCTCACCAAAATAATTTTTATACTCTTGACATATGACAATTACTGATATGTGTTGGAAATATGATATATGCTTGCCAGTCTGGTCCATTGTCCTGACCTACCATCACTTGTTCATATGTTTACCATTTTTCACGTAAGGATTTTCCTATTCAATCAGTCTTTTTGAAAGTATTGTATTATTCTGACTTGAAAAAAGTAAATGCTCGAAAAAGCGAGGTTCTGCAAGAACGACATACATATGCAGTGATAGTATGGCAATAAGTCAACTGTTTGTAACTGTTACACATGTACACGCATAACCACCGCAAAGCTGAAATCGCACGTTTATGTATGTGAAGGCTGTGGATTTTAAAGACATCAAAGCATTATTTACGATGCGCATGCAATTTAAGAACTAGAAATGATGATTTGCTGCATAGCAAATCTGTGTGTGTGTCTTCAAAGCATATTGGTATGGCAATGTACAACTATTCCATAACACAGGAGTAGAAGTTGGAATGGCATCTCTATCTATTACAGCTTTGAAGTTATTCAAGATTTAAAATTTCTAATGGTGCTATTTAGCATAATTCAAATTGCTACAACTTTTGTTTTAGATTCGTTACATGCGCAATGGTCAGTAACCCCCTAGTAGAAGTTAAACTGACATGAACATGAACCAAATCGGATGAAAATTTACCAAGTTATGGCAAGATGAAACTTTCAAAGGGCCAAATGACCTTGACCTTTGCCCTTTTGAGGTCACGTGTTCTTATAAAAATGTGCAGTGTTGCAATACCTACAATTTGAGTCTAACATGATTAGAATGGGATGGAAAATAGCCAAGTTGTGACTGGATGAAACTTTCAAACGTTCAAATGACCTTGACCTTTGACCATTAGAGGTCACACATAAATTTTAAAATATGCAGGGTTACAATAGCTACAATTTGAACCCAACATGATCAAAATTAGATAAAAATTGACCCGGTTATGGCTAGGAGAAGGCCACCAAGGAAAGTGGCCTTTAACCTTGAAATGACCTTTGACCTTGAGATGACTTACCTGAAATGAACCTTGACCTCAAAAATGACATTTTGGCTTAAAATTGACCTTTGACATTTACATGACCTTTGACCCTGACATGACCTTGACATTTGAGATGACCTTTACCTTGCTATGATCGAACTCCTATACACTCGGGACCACATCTACTATAGTATATAAGATATTGAAGATTTAAAACTTTAATTAGCCCTCATTTGCATAATTTTCAAAAGCATGACCTCTCATTATAAGAAGGCCAGACTTTATCCATAGAAGTATAATTGTGCCAAGTTTGGAGTTTCTACATGTAATACTTTTCAAATGAAATGTCGGACAAATTTGCCGGTAAAGAAAGAAAGAAAGAAAGAAAGAAAGAAAGAAAGAAAGAAAGAAAGAAAGAAAGAAAGAAGAAAGAAAGAAAGAAAGAAATAAAGAATTCCTAGAAAAACAGTAAAGTGTGCGTTGACACACACACTTTAATGACAAACCAGGCGGGGAGTAAAAAAAGAGTACGGTGCAAAAGGTTCTATGTAAGAAAGAAGTTGCAAGACTTGCAAAACGGCAAAACTCACGTGATCAGACGCTATATTTAAATTGAAAGTCAGTATAGGTCTGACAAAATGAGTCTACCTGCCAGAATGTAAAGACTGGTTTTGGAAGGAAACCAGCAAAACAAAACCAGTCTTATCACATATAAAGTCAGGTCTTCAGTGGTAACCAGTAAAACTTATTTCGGCACCAAACTTGCTGTAATTCAACATTTCAAAAACTCATAATGAGCAGACGATATTGTAAGCTATTGGTCGCCGAAAACAGAAAACATTGTAAATAACCAGTTTAAAAAAAGACTTTGTAAAAATCCGATTGCTAAAGAGCACTTTGCTCCAGGAAGTTTTCCAATCCTTAGGCCTAAATGCTGACTTCACCACCCGGTTACACGAACATCCACGCAATTTGAACTATTGTAAACATGAGTGCGTTTATAAACAACATGCTTGTGCCGGTTATCTATTGATTTTATTGATTACACGACGTACTTCAGCGTAAGAACTTGCCCCTATATATTATTGTATATTGCAATACACGTCTTCAGATTAAAGCGCACACTCTGGTGTCCGTCCTGGTATGCCTTGATAAGATAAATCTGGACATGATTTGCTACTCAACCATGTGACATTTGTGACCTAGGGTTATGAGAGCTCAGTGAGAAGTATTCTGATAGAAACATGTCTCATGCACTTCAAATCATGTATGTCATCAAAACAAAAGAACCATAGAAAATAACTTCAATAGAGAAATTCCCTTCAGTCAATTTTGGTGGTTGCCAATCATCAAGTACCTACCTGTTGCATCGCAAATTGAAGGAAACACAACGCACAGGTAATTATATTTTTCCTGAATTGATAATTATAGTGTTACATACAACTCGGGTAGGTCAAATATGCTGGCATGTTCTATTCTGTACGAGTGTGGTTGAAAAATGCAGACCCCCCCCTCCCCAGACATAGAGCCGGTCTATGCTTTTGAGAATCCGGTGCCCAAAGTAGCAGGGCGCTGGTATTCGACTGGTGCCAAAGGTTGCAGGTTCGAGTCCCGCTCGTTCCGACCATGAAACATAATGAAAGCACATTATTGCCCTTTAATGTGTCGCAAACAGCTGCCTGAAAAATGATTCATCGCAAACAATTGAGAATATCGTATCGTAATTGCTTTCTATGCTGTCCACTATGGTTGGATATGCGGTGAAAAGTCCGAAATGATGTTGAAGTCTTCATTTCCCAAGGATATGTTTTCCTTTCGTTGTTTAATAGAGGGAATATTGGTCTGAAAGTGTAACTGCAACACAGGACAATGATTGACAGTATGTGGTACAATTTATAATAGTACAGTAAGCGTTACTATGACTCATTTTTGCGTTAATGCAATAAGGACCTTTAAGGTGGAAGATCTGAAGTCAGCACCTTTGGATAAAGTCTAAACATTTTTTTCATATTTTTGGATTGTTTGATACTTAAACTACATGCTCCCCAAAACTCAAATGTGTGAACATAAAATTTATTTGAGAAAATTGATCTCAAAACTTTTGTTTACACTGAAAAGTTAAAGCAGTGCCGAACACATGGGGTTTGTTTGCATGGGCATAATAAATAATAATGAAGCATGTCATTGTTTGCACACTAATCAGTCCATGACCCCTGGAAACCAATTGACAAGGGTCACTCAAAGGGAACAGGAAACTATTAGCCGTGGAGAGAAGAATAGGTCAGTTCAGACTAATCACTACCATTGTTCTGATTACTTTGAAATTCTCTATTGATGTAAAAACAAATAAGTACAATCCACTGACTGGGCCAAAATATGGAAAGCCGCATGTGAACCCACACCCGAACAAGCCAAGTGTCATGTTCCCAAGTTAAAAAAGTCTAGATTTAAGCCACTAAATATACGTTTTTAATAACAACATCACAGAGGTAAAGCTACGAGTTTATTTCACACAATAATTAAAACACGGGACAGAAGAAATGAGTATGTGTCATATTACAGTCGTATATGCGTAAGAATTGGCAAATGTTTCTTTCAATGCAATTTTCTCGGAAACGTTTTTTGCTCAACCTATGCAATTTGTATCTCGCCTCACAAACGTATGAATTTCCCTATCACATTAAAACCAACGGACACCAAAAGAAAATACCATATCCAGGAGTGGTTCCCAGGATTTTTTTCTGACAATCCCTTTCGTGACTTTTGGAGTCATTTATAGAAAGAAAATGAACAGCCTGACTAAATTAAAAAGTTTATAACTTTTTATTTGTGCTATTTCAGACTAACCATTGAATTCGATCCTGGATATATATATATATATATATATATATATATATATATATATATATATATATATATATATATATATATATATATATATATATATATATATATATAATTTCTTCTGATTTCAACTTGAAAAAAAAATTGTGCGACTTCTGTGCGAAAAATGTGAAAATCCTACCAAGTCAGAAAGAGTGCTATAAAATCTCAAAAAAATTATAATCCTGCCAAAAAAACCCATGGATACAAATCTATGGATATGTGGTAATCAGAAAATATATTGGTTTAATGTACTTGTGAAAAAATTAAATGGGTAATATTGATCCAATGCTGCCAGTCTCACTGCACGCTAGCTTCACAGCTTCCATCTTGACGCAGGATCATAATTAACCCTCTGTGCTAAATCTATATGTTTACTATGGCTCATATTTCCGTTAATATGATAAGGACCAATAACGCAGGACAAAAATTGATCCTCTGTGGTATAATTTATGTGAGTACTGTGACTCATATTTGCGTTAAAATAATAAAGAAATATGACGCAAGGGCACGATTGACCCTCTGTGGTGCAATTCATATCAGTACGAGGACTCATATTTGCGTTAATGTAATAAGGAAATGGCGCAGTACAATAATTGACCGTCTGTTGTACAATTTATAATAGTACAATAAAAGTTACTATGACCCATTTTGCGTTAATGCAATCAGCACCTGTGACGCAGGACCATAATTAACCCTCTGTGATACAATCTATATGTTTACTATGACTCATATTTGCGTTAATGTAACCTATAAGGCAGAACCACAATAGACCTTCTGTGGTAAAATTTATATGAGTTATTTGACTCATATTTGCGTTAATGTGTGAAGGATATATAACGCCTGACCATAAGTGACCCTCTGTTGTGCAATTTATAAGAGTACTATGACTCCTATTTTCGTTAAATGCAATAAGGACATGTACCTCAGGACCATGATAGACCCTCTGTGCAGTTTATGAGTAATATGACTCATATTTGCGTTAATATGATAAAGAAATATGACGCAGGACCATGATTGACCCTTTGTAGTACAATTTATGTCAGTACGATGATTCATATTTGCGTTAATGTAAGAACGAAATGTGACACAGGACCATAATTGACCATTGGTGGTACAATTTATATCTGGCACGAACTCGAGACCGAATTGATTAATTCTAATACTTTGTATATTTGGGAATATTTTATTTGATCCTCTGCTAATACAAAGTTAAGTTTACTCCTTGGGGATGCAGCATTTTAGCAGGGAATTGAAATTGCAAAGATGTTTGATGGTGCATGCAAGCAATACATGAAACAGTCGTGGTCCTTACGTAAGTCCTTGGATGACGGGACATAACTCAATCTATCACAGTGGTTTATTTTATTTCATTTTTATAAAAGTGTCTTATGTGTAGTTGATCTCTCTTATCTCAAAGGTTTTTTATGTGTACTCTTGACTATGTATTTTATCCTGGACGCATCGCAGGTATACCCTAGCCTGCTGATGCCCCCGTTGTACAGGGGTAGTTTATCCGAATAAATTATTATTATTATTATTATTATTATTATTATTATTATTATTATTATTATTATTATTATTATTATTATTATTATCATTATTATTATAGTATTTGCGTTCATGTAATAAGGGCCTGGTGCTGACACCAAGTTTATTTTGACATTCAATGCATCTGGCTTTACCAGGGCATTAATATTCATCTTAATGAATAGTACCAATCTAGGTTGGCGGTGTAGCATCTGCTGCTAATTGGATGGTCTGGTGCAGTTCAGGCGCAGAGAAATAATACCTGAACACGTGCGACTAACTGTACTATCATGCACATATCAAGTCATAAGCTGTGAGTAAATGAAATATTCTACAAATGTCTAGCCATGACCTGGACGTAAATGAAGTGTTCTCTACATGTCTAGGGATGACATGTGAGTAAATAAACTAGTCCGCATTTGTCAAGTCGTGGCCTGTTTTGTCAGTTGGGACTAAATGGTAACAAAGATGTTAATCTTTATGCTCTGGTCAGGCAGATACAAAGGAGAGCGAAAAAAGTAGACTCTGGAATTTGACGCCATAAAATCATTAATGTGCCAGGGACTGGTGCTCAGACCTTCAAGTTTTGACATTTATGTTTACTGTGTGGACACTATCATGACAAGTGTAAACAAACAGAGAGATCCATGACTACCGATTGCAAAAATGATATCATTGCCGCTGTTTCATGAACCGACAGAACATCGCAAGGTAAGTGTTCTCACAAGCCATCAAAAAGTTATGAAAATTATCGCAATTTACATACTCATAATGACGACATTGACGTTTCCAGCATATCGACATGTACAGACCAACACTTTGTAGTTCTTTAACAAAGACAAGATGTAAAGTTTTTCTTGCACCCCACGTTACTATGCCATTCATAAAAGAAAGCAATGGATATCTGGAAAAATAATATGTTGTCCAAGATTCTGGATGGATAGAAATATACAAATTCTCACGATTCGTATCAAACGGAAAACATCTTTTCCTGTGGGGACGTGTGTTTTCTGCATTTTGGAAGTGAAGATGACGAGCCAAATATACGGAAAACACAACACACCGAGACAAAACAAGAAAACATCTAAAGTTTCATCTCCAAAATGGAGGAGAGAATAATTTCTTTTATGTCGAGGTTTTGAAACTTTTTGAACGACTTTAACATCAAATTTGAAATGTTGAATGCAGGAAAGGAAAGGAACATTGCCATGATCGTTTAGAAACAGCATGATTTAATATATAACTGAGCCATATCTACCTGATCATACTTCATCCATATAAAATGTGTTTTCTATTTTGAGTGCGGTATTCCAGACAAGCGTTCAGACCGTTAAACCAGATCTGTATCGAGAACAATGAGACTTCAATAACCATTTTTTCGACAGGTTCCTGATTGATCAATACATTGTACCTTTGAGTATATAGGCGAGAAAGGTTATACGCGGACCATTTCGACCAAATGTTTCACATTTGGAGTCAAAACAGGTCCATTGTAACAGTGTTACAAGACGCTATTGTAAAGCACCTCAAAAGCAAGAGTGTGGTTTAATAGTTTGGGGGCGTTACATACATCAGTTAAAATATGGTAGCAAGCGTGTCTACCAAACGACTCTTTCTGAATTTCACGGTTTAATATCAGTACCACAATGTATATATATATGTATATATATATATATATATATATATATATAAAGATCAATTGACTAAGAATTCAAGGTCGCTTACATGGTATCGCTATATAGGCTGCTTACTATAAACTAAACTATTTGTGGACAACCTCACTTGTGATGTAAGACTGTGCTGTGACACTTGCTTTATACTTGAAATCTTGAAATGAGTCCAAGTCCAGCAGATTCATCTCGTCACTTGACTACTAGCCTCTCTCATATTAGGAACAGGGGAAAATATGGTGTGACACATTTAATGCTGTCAAATCTTTATCAGTTGCCTTTTCTGCCAAATTACTTAAACCACATCATCCCTCTGTTTATCTTGGTCAATGAACTATTCCTGAGACTAACAGTCCCACGCATCTTGGTATTACACTTAGCAGTAATCTACCCTGGCATGCCCATTAAGCAAGCCAACCAGGCCATTGGTCGTCTCGGTCGGTTTGAAGAAAAATTCTCTCGCAAACTCTGGTTATACATAATTTATTCAATGCAAGACTCATTCCACAATATGACTGAGCTCTTTTTGACAGTTACGGTGAATGCCTCTGTGACCTATCAGATTCGATACAAAATGCCGCAGCCAAAATAACGTTATTACTGGTGTTTTAAGATACACTTCACATGTCAAACTCCTACAAGAACATAGGTAGCCAATTTTTGTTTGAAGACGCGTGATTCTATTTTATAGAAGGTTTCATAATTTTTCTTTTATCTAACCAGCCTCTTACCACACCCGAATAGAGGTCGAACACTATGCCCTCCAAACTCAATACACCCCTTCAAATGCAAGACTCAACATTTTGATAACTCTTTTCTCCCAGATACCATCAAACTCTGGAAAAAACTCCCCGCCGATACTACAGACTGTATTTCAATCCAAATTTTTAAAGCCGAACAAAAGCTACTCTGCTGGCTGCGAAAACTGTCCCTGATTACTTTGCCTATGGTCATCACTTTCTGAACAGTTGTCAGACCCAGGTGCGCTTGGGGTTATCTTAGCTGACCTCTGACCTCTGACCTCTTCACACTGAATGTGATTTTGCAACCGACTGGCTCCTGCCCCATCCCATTAAAGATCTAAATGATTTCCTTTTCTTTTGTCCAGAATATTCACCTTTACAGGCCAGGTCCCGAAATAAAAACCTTCTAGAAACTGTGTTAACCAATGAAAATAAAATTTTGATGACTGCATTCACAATTTATCCATGGTATCATTAAAGGGGAACAGCAGTGAAAGTTTTTACTTTTTTTAGTCATTAATGGTCATTTTAGGTGTTCATGTGACAAATTTTTAACATTTTTTCTCAAAAAGGTATTTAGTTAGAGCTATTTTATATTTCCAGTAGGTGTTCTGATGTGTGATGTCACCTGGGCTACCCTCCATAAATAATACACAAACCTTGAGGGGCACCAAGCTGAGATACACAACATTAGCAGGCATATCATAATGACTTGTGTACTCTGTTAATCACCCCCTTTGATCTTATCAGTGTGGTATATTAGTTGACACCTGCTTCAGTAGTTGATTACACAACCTCAGGAGCTGTTAGCTTGTGTATATTGATTTCTGCATTTTTCTTTCCTTATTAATCCTCATTAAATGAGTAAATATCTCAGTTTAGTAAATTTGATTATATCTATACACACTGCTTCATCCATAGTAAAAGTGGAATATGTGTACTTGGTCAGGTTTCCATGTTTTTGTCAGAGTTTCACTCAGCTGTCATTGCATTAGCTGGAGCAGTTAGTCCAGATGACATCACAACCCCTCATTTACATATCTAAGAAAACTTGATATCTGCTTATCCAGTAGGAATAAAGTTTGCATTTTCTGATATTGGTTCACATTTATTATATGAAACGACACAAAAATTGTAAATTATCACCGCAGTACCCCTTTAAAGTGTGTGTGTCAGCACACACTTTTCTGTTTTTCTAGGAATTATGTCTGTGTGCCAACACAGACATACTGTTTTTCTAGGAATTCTTTCTTTCTTTCTTTCTTTCTTTCTTTCTTTCTTTCTTTCTTTCTTTCTTTCTTTCTTTCTTTCTTTCTTTCTTTCTTTCTTTCTTTCTTTCTTTTCTTTCTCTCTTTCCTTTCTTCTTTCTTTCTTTACAGGCAAATTTGTCCGACATTTCATTTGAAAAGTATTACACGTAAAAATCCAAACTTGGCACAATAATACTTCTATGGATGAAGTCTGGCCTTTTTATAGTGAGAGGTCATGCTTTTCAAAATTATGCAAATGAGGGCTAATTAAAGTTTTAAATCTTCAATATCTTATGTACTATAGTAGATGTGGTTCCGAGTGTATAGGAATTTGATCATAGCAAGGTAAATGTCATCTCAAAGGTCAAGGTCATGTCAAGGTCAAAGGTCAATTTTAAGCCAAAATGTCATTTTTTAGGTCAAGGTTGGCTTCAGATAGAGGTCATCTCAAGGTCAAAGGTCATTTCAAGGTCAGAGGCCACTTTTGATGGTTGCTTTCTTGTTGCCATAACTTGGTCAATTTTTATCCAATTTTGATCATGTTGGACTCAAACTGTAGCTATTGTACACTGCACATTTTTGAAACTTACTTGTGACCTCTGAAGGTCAAAGGTCAAGGTCATTTCGACCTTTGAAAGTTTCGTTCAGCCATAACTTGGCCAATTTCCATCCAATTCTAATCATGTTAGACTCAAATTGTAGGTATTGCAATACTGTACGTTTTTATAAGAACATGTAACCTCAAAAGGGCAAAGGTCAAGGTCATTTGGCCCTTTGAAAGTTTCATCTTGGTCAATTTTCATCCGATTTGGTTCATGTTGGGCTTAAATTGTGGGTATTGTAACACTGTGCAATTTACATGTGACCTGTAAAGGTCAAAGGTCAAGGTCATTTGGACATTGAAATTTGCATCCAGGCATAGGCTTAAAATGATGTGAAGTACCATAGGATAAAAGTTGTAGCATATAATATTTACAACTTTTGAAGGCACACAGACAAATTTGCTTTGAAGCAAATATTCTTTTCTAGTTCTTTCTTTCTTTCTTTCTTTCTTTCTTTCTTTCTTTCTTTCTTTCTTTCTTTCTTTCTTTCTTTCTTTCTTTCTTTCTTTCTTTACAGGCAAATTTGTCCGACATTTCATTTGAAAAGTATAACACGTAGAAACTCCAAACTTGGCACAATTATACTTCTATAGATAAAGTCTGGCCTTTTTATAATGAGAGGTCATGCTTTTGAAAATTATGCAAATGAGGGCTAATTAAAGTTTTAATTCTTCAATATGTTATATACTATACAGTGCATTCCAACTTGAGCTGTGGGGGCCGTCTCAGTTGTGACCACAGTGCTGGTGGGCCAAACAGCCTATCACTAACCTCTTTGCCCTGCCACTCAACCCGGCTGCTATAATTAGTGGTGTTTGTAAACAGGTCCACATGGGTGCTGCTGTAGACATTTATATGGGTTTTATTTTTACTTTTGTAGCGTCAAATAATTGGATTTTTTACAAAATAATCCGGCTAAAGGGACACCATTTTACTGTGGAGCGGGCCCTGCTATGTGCCTGCCACCCCACCAAACACACATGACCAGTGACAGTGAATGATTGGTATCAAATGGCCAGCTTATTCCAAAGTCCTGGCAAGTGTAACCACATCAAAATAAACCCTACCCTTTCCTCCTTCAGTTTATGTGTATTTTATTACCCCCAATAGATTTCACTCATAATCCACAGCCTTTATCAACATCGTAAGACCTGTGGGACATTTTTACAGGGGTGTCACATCTCAATTAAACTGGAAACAAGCCATAATCCTGGTATATATTTTACAAGATGTGACATCAAAATGACCCTTTGAAAATGCGGCATCCCTTGACTCATTCAGGACAGAAGAAGTCTTCATTCACTGTCAGTAAAATTTGTATCAAAGGGATATACTGAGTATTCTTATGTTTTAAATGAGGGGGTTCTGATTTAAAATTTCTGACAATCATAATAGAATATAATATCTGCTCATGATTTGTGATATTCTGACCTTTTTTATTTGTTTCACACATTGTATTAGCAATGCAAATTTGAAAGAATTAGCAAAGAGCATATCCTTTGGGTTCATCACTGAATGAGTTAATTATGTCATATAAACATCGGCTGCATTGATTGAATGGCTATCTCTGTTTGGTAATTTAATTATAAGTTAATGTTTTCTTTCTGGACACCAGTCAGTTCAGTGGCTCTTAAAGAAAACATTTTGGGCTACATTATATATACAATTACACAGTCCAGGAAATGCTCAAGATCCCTGCTCATGCATTCTATCGTTAAAACGGTGTGTGTGTCAACACACACTTTTCGTTCTTTCTTTCTTTCTTTCTTTCTTTCTTTCTTTCTTTCTTTCTTTCTTTCTTTCTTTCTTTCTTTCTTTCTTTCTTTCTTTCTTTCTTTCTGGTTTTGAAATTTTCAATCTTGAATATCTTCCACAGTATAAGAGAGATGTCATTCCAACTTCTACTAGGGGGTTGTTGACCATTGGCAACTGATCACCTAATGATTTAAAAATAAAAGTTATGTTAAAAATTATGTAAAAAAGCACCATCAGAAAATTTAAATCTTGAATAACTTCAAAGCTATAATAGATAGAGATGCCATTCCAACTTCTACTCCTGTTTTATGGAATAGTTGTACATTGCCATACCAATATGTTTTGAAGACACACACACTGATTTGCTTTGCAGCAAATCATCTTTCCTAGTTACATTCTTTCTTTCTTGACACTGTACGAAGCATTTAAACACCAGGCTTTTCAGGTCTTCTGAGAAAATTTCAATCGGATTTTTTTGCAGGAAGTGGCGTCAGATGAACTCTGTGAAAGTGTTCTTGGTAGTGGTGACCTTTTCAATACAGACAGAACTTTTGCGGATCTCTAAATTTGCACGGAAATTAACTTTGTATAGGAGTTTTTCCCGGTTAATTTTATTTTATTTTGATCTTTATTGTTTGACTTTTTAAGTTGCCATAATTCTATTTTGTCACGGCCATGCACCATCCGTGTGTGGCTATTTGGTGCGGAAGCTTCAATTAAGACGGGTCACACTTATAGGCCTAGGCCTACACACGTTTCCCCGTGATCCAGAAGTCCGTTCGAAGTGGAACAAATTTGTTGCGGCGAAGAGAGCATCGCTGCATCAAAGACTATACAGTTTTAAACCCATTCCCCCTAGAACAGGCTAGAGAATTAATGAACAAAAATTTTGAAGGAAAAATGTCAATAAAGCCTATCAAAATTATATGCCAGGTCAGCAGCTTTCCTTGGTGCAAGTTGGGCACTAAGGAAAGCTGTTGATTCAGTCTTAATGCAAGGGGGAAGGTTTAACTTGTATAAAATAAAATTTAAGTATCCACATAATAATGTGCTCAACTGTTACCTGTGGTATCAAGAACCTATAGATCCACTGACTGACGACATGTCACTCAAGACCACTTTTGCATCTGGCCATGGGATATGGGATCTCAAAGACCATCGCATGGTACCATCAGGACAAGTTAAGCCTAAGGTATCAATAAACTTGTCCTGAGGTCAAAGCACATGTGAACAGAAAAAGGGGCACATAATGTTTGATCTTTCTTCGAGGTCAACTTTGGGCACTGGGAAAAATTGTGGCGCCCAGGCATACAAATATAGACTGCTAATCTGGATACCAGTATGTTGACCACAATTAAAAAAAAGGGAAAATAAAGATAAAAGTTTCATGGAGGGTACTTGTTCTACCCAAAATAAAGAGGTAAGAGGCTCTAAAAGCCAGGGATTTTAATTCAGTGGTTCGCATCCTTAACCTAGTAGCTGAACAAATATATATGGGATTAAATATTAATGGAGAAATTGGAAAGGTTATGGAGATAACTCATCAATTTAATATTGTTTTGAGAAAAGACCAGTGGAATGAAAATTTGAGATAGCCCTGATTGTACTTGTATTTTAGGCAAAAAGGTACAACAAACGTCAGAATAAAAATCATATTATACTGCACGTATTACTCAAAATCTGATGTACCCACAATATAATTTGAAAGTGCAAAACTGATTTTGAACAAAATATTGAATCCCTTTAATGTGAAAATTATGAGGATAAATAATAATTGATATTAACATGTAGATAAACTAAATGTATATCAGATAAATGTGTATATGTGTACTGCTATTAGGTATAAGTCAGCAGAGGGGATGCCAATATTTTTTCACATATATGATATAAAGACATGCACCTCTACTGATAGGCTAAATGACATATATCGACTGTAGAACTGATGGAGGGAAAAACAATTTTTCACCGAAGAAGAGCCCTGTTAATGAGTAAAAAACATGCTATTTAGTCACACTGTTAAAATTTTGGATCACATATGATGGCTGTCTTTGTTATTTTTATTCTACGAGCCATTACATACGTGTACCAATACTGCCATTGTAATTACACATATTTCTTTAGAGGCAGTCCAAAATTGTCATTGTTTTCATCTAGGAAAAAAAAATCATGTAACTTTATGACCCCCCCCCCCAATTATGACCAAAATCATTTTATGAATTCCAAAGCCACACGCCAGGGTTTGCTTGTTTGTTTGTTTGTTTGCTTTTTTTTAAATGATTCATGCTTTATACAGAATGCTATCGTTAGATTTAGAACAAAATTTTATCTATTATAAGACAAACTTATGTCTTTAACTCCCTGTCACTGAGCTCAATGATGAAGTGATTGTTAAAAACAGCCCCGTTAGCACCATTATACTGACCATATTGGAGCCTGGGCCACAGGGTTTCCACATGCACGGGCATGCCGACTTTAAATAAAATCATCATTTAATTCTGAGTCCCCCTCTCCCTACGAATGTTTTGTTCATAGATGAATATGATGACAATTATGGACGGCCTCTTACGTCGCGATGGCGCATTTTTTAAAATTTTTATTTGATTCAAAGTTTTCATATGGTACTTTCCAGAAACAGAATTGACTGGAAATATTTGCTGATTTGGAGGATCCATAAGTGACAAAATCTGCAGGTCCTGACAAATATCCACAAGTCCCACTTTGAAGCCTTTTTGATGAAGGGTAAAAAATGGTAATCTGTATGGACACTATGGATATCATGTCACGATGTGTGACATATAAGCCAAGAGGACTGTTTCACCACCACTGACAAAGATACCCTGCATTTTGCCATCATTTAAGCAATGACTTGCAAGTGAGACACCAGTGTCCAGTGTCCCCTTGCCAAAGAAGAAAAGGGATGTTCAGAGGTGTAACAATTTCTTGAATGCCACTGAAATACATGTTTCAAAAGAAAGAAAGAAAGACAGACAGACAGACAGACAGAAAGAAGGAAGGAAGGAAAGAAAGAAAGATTTGTATTGGACTGACACAGACTTCCAGACCCCAATACGTTTCAAGCTTAGCTTTTTATGGGGTGTTCTGGTCATGATAAGACTGAGCCAGTGGGAGTGTGCTTTCTTTTGTCCATCCTTTCTGTCTCATACTCAAAAGCATAAATTTACTTGCCTTGCCATTGAAATCAAAGCTATGAAGATTTAAATAGGCCTACAAAGTTTAACAATTTAATAATCAACATACTGTGTCGTACATACATGAATTTATCAACATTTGCCGTCTTGCTGCCAACCTCATTCCCCTGGCCCCACTGAAAAAAGTCCAGAGTTATGTTATTTTGTAAGTTACATGCATACTGGTTGACTGGTTGAGACGGATCCTTGTTTCTAATAATAAATATGTCCTTGGTCGGACTGCAGCCTACTCCCTCGCCTCCCCTACAGCCTTGTAGTATCACAAAACCATAAATTAAAGTTGGTTTGACATCTTTATCTATAATAGTTTTGAAGATATTCATGATTTAAATTTGCACGTGCCTAATTTACAAAGAGTAAAATCAATGGATAGAGCTTCATCGTAAACCTATACTTGAAGCTACAATGGTATCACTGTGATATATTGGAAGATATAAAGCCTTTAAAATTTTAATTGCCCCCAAAATCGCATAATCATGAACAGCGTGACAATTCAATACGCAGGTGCACAACTTAAATGGCAGACATATCTATATGGCAAATATAGTGATTGCAGGTGCAGCAGTTTCTGAGATTCCGCGTGCACAAATTTAGGTGCCATGGAAAGAAAGAAGAAAATAGAAAAGGGGATTTGCTTCACAGTAAATCTGTCTGGTTGCCTTCAAAATGATAATAGTTTGAAATGCTACCCTTGCCATTGTTCAACATAATCTAAATTTTGTTATTTAGCCTTATTTGCATAAATCAAAATGGTACAACTTTGGTTCTTTGCTTATTGGATGTGGCCATGTCATAAACTTATAAATTGAAAGTTGAATGACACCATTATCTATAATAGTTTTGAAGCTATTCAACATTTTGATTTTCTGTACTTGCCTACTTTGCATAAATCAACGTTCATTGGATGCAGCTATGTCACATACTTACAAATTGAAGTTGGAATGACACGTCTATGTATGATGGTATTAGCAGTTATCTAAGATTTAAATTTTGTGTTTTCATTTTATTTGCACAAAGTAAAATTGTACAATTTTGGATCATGGTTCATTGGATGCGGCTATGTCAAAAACTCATAAATTCATGTTGGAATGGCATACTATCTTTAATAGTTTTGAAGCTATTTTAATTTTTCATGTTCACCTGATTTGCATAATTTAAAATCTTACAACTTGGCTTCATAGTTCTTTGGATGCGACTTTACCACAGACCTATAAATTGACGTTGGAATGGCATCTCTATGTTTAATAGTTTTGGAGACATTCAAGTTTTAAATTTTTCAATGCCCTAATCAAAATAATTTGAAATTCTACAACTTTCATTTACTGTCCATAATATTGGCAGGTGTGACAACCCTATATGTGCACGTTGAAATTTTGTGTATATATGCAACACTTTGGACGATATAGAGCTTTTAGAAATTTTAATTGCTCCTAATTTGCATAATTTTAAATATTATGACCATTGCAAACCACATGCACAATTTCACTGATAGTTCAATCACCATGCCAAGTTTGGTATATTTCGGAATAATAGTGTCTGACCAAATTTCCGAACAAATTTAGTCGCAAAGAAGAAAGTAAGAGAGAAAGAAGGACAGAAGAGAATTATTGAAAAAGCAAAATGTCTGTGTTTGCACCCAGACATAAAAGGATAGAAAATATATAGCCCCACTTTCCAAAGTACGGAGCAGCGTGTACATGTATGTGCTCACAGAGGGTAGCCGTCATGCGTCACGGCCTGCTGACAATCAAACGATCACGTGGCACAGTTTAATAATTTTAATTTATCGAACCTCTACAAGCAGAGAAAGTAAAAGTACATGTAAAATACATAGAAATTGTATGAATACAAAATGATAATAGTAAAACAAAATAAAATTGAACTAAATCAGATATTGAAGAAATTATACCAATTAAAACGCCTCAGTTAATAGCGTGGTCAGTGTATCCTCGTAGCCCCACGGTTTTGGAAGTTTTCGAGAACGAGCAAGTACTTTAGTGAGTCCACTACATCATCTGTGTGCTCACGACATGCAACTCGTTGCTTTTCTTGACCAAGAAATACTGAAATGGGTGAAACAGCAAAATTGTAAATTTTCGTGATAAGTGTACCTGGAATGAGATCATTTTCTCCAAATGCCCAAAACCGTGCTAGTAAGTGGCATACAAGTTGTCTGTATGGCGAGCTGGCTGGGGCTACCCTGCGTAACAAACAGACAGGATTATGTTGTATAATGCTGGGCCCTAAGTCACGAAGAGTGGTGAGATCGCTTACTGATGCCAAGTACATCCGTTAATATTAGAACGACTCGAGACGATGTAATTGGGTTTGGGGGTATGTTAACACAGTCTAATCCATATGATAGGCAGGGCAATAGTTTTCCACAGATAAGTTTTCACATCGGTGCTAAGGGCTGGATAAGCCATGCCTGCGGACCTGAGGTTATACATAGCTCTTCTTGCAGCATTTATCCTATTATCCACGTGCACGCCAAATTTGTGCTCTTTCGAATAAGTAGCACTTAATTTATTAATCGTTTCATCAAAAGAATTGGCATGCGACCCCATTTTTACAGATACGTTATCGAATAGCGATTTGCCAGTTACCATGCACTTCGATTTCCTCACCCCAAAATTAGTGCCACGCACGGGCATATTCAGTTCAAATATTCACTAGGTGCTGTAAGTCAGGTACAATGGTAGATAGCAGAGTTATGTCATCTGCGTAAGCAAATGAGTTCATTACCTGAGAGGCGATACGTACCCCACGGTCACTGGAATTGAGATCAAGTAATAAATCATTTAAAAATGCAGTGCTATGTCACCATGTAGTATTGGGACATTATCTGTATTGTACTGATTTGGTCCTAGAGGGCGCTATTGTATTATTTATGTACTACCTTGGTCCCTTGCGGACATTTGTGCAATAAAAGTATGACTACTTTAAAAAATATTTTAAACACCGCAGGGGAAAATTCGCTACCCTGTCTGGTGCCTCTAGTAGTATCAGACGGAACACTATACACCCCGTTCCATTTAACGACTCCTTTAAGTTGCTGCTACCAAGTATATATGAACATCCAATCTGGTAGGGGTGATACGTTAAATAATTTAAAGAACAAACCCTCATGCCATACAATGTCAAGACACCTTTCAGTGTCCAACGGCGCAATAAACACAGGTGATCTTTTATTGTTAAGATATGATATTACACCGTGCAGCGGAGCACAACCCATATCAGTACCTCGTGCCTTACGAGAGCTAAATTGGTTGTCTGAAATATCATCATCAGGAACCAGGAATAATTCAAGATGTTTACCATGAGTAGATCTGAGTAGAGCTCAGGGTAATGGGTCTATAGTTACCTTCTTCATTTTGGTTTAGTGTAGGTTTTTTTTTACAGAATGGGTATCAAAACACCAAACTGCAATATTCTTGGCACAATTCTCCGTTGTACCATAATAGAATAAAGATATGCTAGGTAGTCGCATAGGTATGAGGAATTATCATATACTAAATCTTCAGCATAAATACCGTCAGGACCAGCTGCCATATTGCGACGTAATAGGCCAATCAGTTTGTTAATCCGATAAACTGTAACCATTACATCCCAACAACTGTGTAATGAGGCTTTCAATAAAATACAGAGTATCTCTTTCTGTTCATGCAGGAACAGATTGACTCCATGCTGCCATATGTACCAGGCAGGCTTTTGCTTCCACTGGTGTCCTAGCTGGCCTGAGTTTGCCTGAGGCAATGTCAGTCTGCTGAGCTCAGTGCCGAGGGAACTCACAGCTCTGGACTTCTAGGCAGAACAAGCCAGAGTGTACCCTCTGTTAAAAATAGACAACATACAGAGCTGAGTCAGCCAGACCAGGGAAGTGCAAATATTTGTGTCATCTCAGTGGACACTTTCCTGTCTTTGTTTTCTTGCAACCAGTGAGATGAAGCCTGTTCTTCATAGTCAATACTGAGAGAGTATAGTTTTGTCTTGGTTCACAGGTACATGTTTATGTAGTTTCTTGACAGCTTCTGTTAAAATTTGTTTATGTAATAAAGGAAAAAAGACAGTTTTGTATTGCATGTATACTCATCCCTCTAAATTATAATATGTGTACACTGTACATGCACATACACTCAGCAATACTGCCCAGAAGGGCTGACCCTCTCAGGAGTGGGCACTTTTCTCTGGTCGCGAGGGTGCTCACTGTAGAGAGGTTTCACTGTACAGTGGTACTTGCAATTTAAGACACCTAATCAATGAATGCCAGACAAAAGTGGTCACATAGGACAGGTGGTCTTTCATCTCAGATAAATTAACAAAGAAATAAAAAAACATTTCTTTCTTTCTTTCTTTTATCACCAAGTTGGTCCAGAGTTTTTTTTTTCAGACACTGTTTTTCCAAAAACCACCAAACTTGCCATGGTGACTGACATAACCAGTGAAATTGTCCATCTCATTTGGAACCGTCGTGATGTTCAAAGTTATGCAAATTTTTAGGGGCAACAAAAATGTTAAAAGCGCCATATCTTTTAAACTATTGCAGATGGACTCAAAATTTCAATGTGCATATATACCTTTGGGACAATTGCCACTATAACGGACAGATAGTTGTAGAATTTCAAATTATGCTAATAAGGTGCATTGAAAAATCGTAAAGTTTAATATCTTCAAAACTATTGTACATAGAGATGCCATTTCAAACTTCAATTTGTAGATTTGTGGCAAAGCCGCATCCAATGAACCATGGACCAAAGTTGTAGGATTTTAATTTATGCAAATTAGGTAAATATGCAAAATGTAAATCTTTAATAGCTTCAAAACTATTATAGATGTATCATTCCTACCTCGATTTATCGGTTTAAGGCATAGCCTCATCCAATGAACAATATACCAAAGTTCTTCTAGGTTTATAATTCATGCAAGTTAGGCAAATACACAAAATTAAAATGTTGAATAGCTTCAAAACTTTTATAGATAGTAGTCTCATTCAAACATCACTTTATCCACATCCTTTGAACCAAGAACCAAAGCTGATCATTTTAATTTATGAAAATTAGGCTAATACACAAAATTTAGATTATGTTGAACAATGGCAAAGTGTATCATTTCAAACTGTTCTCATTTTGAAGGCACCCAGATAGATATGCTGTGAAGTAAATCTTCTTTTCTAGTTGCTGGCTGAGTTTGTCCCCGGAGATCCCCCAAGATGCGTTGCGGTAATCACACTGTGATGTGATAAGGCGACAGGGTAATTTAGTCTGGTTCCCTTTGATGTATAAAACCATTTTCAGTTAACTCTGCAGATCATAGGTTGCACCGCTAATATATGTTACCATTAAATATCTGACAATAGGATGTACATCTGAACAGTGACAATTTTTATTCAAATACTGCTGACTACACAGAAAATAAAGTGGTCATTGTATAGTTTCCAACAAGGATTTTCAAAAGTATATCCATTGTGTGAAATTCTTATTCCTTTTGTATGCAGCCTATCGTAAATTTCTTTCGAATTTAGGGGGATTTTTTGTTATTTTTGTCAGTCTTTTTTATTTTTGCATGATACATGTGAATTAAAAACTTAAATTTTGTAACCTTAGATTTAATCATAATTTCATCTTGTAAAATCTTTTTTTTTTTCACTTGTTTATCAAAATTTTGAAATGAATTTTTAAATTCAACAATCATCTTGAATCGCGCAGTTACGCCTTTTTTTCAAAAAGGCAGAACTTGTTTGCAACTTAAGTCGAGTTCTATTGTGAGGCAACTAAGGGTCGATGCGTTTGAAATAATGAAACTTATTTTTGAAGCTGTCCGTAATTACATACAAGCCACGGGCAGACTGGGAGCAGTAACGTAAGCTACACATTGTATTGCATATTTGATGGGAGCAAAAGCAACCAGACCTAGTCTATTGAATATACAACGTACATTATGTATTGGTAGACGTGTACTCATTCACTCTTTATCTATCTGACGGCGTCGGGTGACGTCCTTCTTAACTATGTACGGCATTGCCACTCTATCTGTCCTAGCTATGTTATGTATTCCCACCTAATGTATTTTGTCCTTCAATATTGTGAATTGTGTAGCCCCTCTTCCTTTTCATGTACAAGAGGGATTAATATAGGGCACTGCCCTGTTTCCCAATTGTTTTTTGAATAAAATATGTTTAAACCAATGAAAAAGTCTGACGATAGTTTGAGATTGAATAGGGCCTACAAATTATTAAGATCAGACCCGGAATTCTCCTGGTTCACAGTCACACTCTGAGTGTGAAATTACAAAGTTGACCAGTCACTTAAGTTTCTTTTTCTCAACGCGACAAGTCACAAGTCGCTGCAGGTACAGACAACCGATAGTTGAAGAAGCTGGTTCTACCACCCTGACCGCTATTATGCCCAAGGAGAAAATAGTGGAAAACAGCAGGAGATAAACACTTGGTAATTACATCTAACGGTGGGGAGGACCATGCACAAAATAATGGAATTGTGCCTGTCAGCCCAATGTTGGAGACAGTTCTTGTGTATGCTTCCAATTGAGGGCTGCTTCAAAATTTTCCCGAAGAGCAAAAAAGTGTGAAAAGCC
Source organism: Hermodice carunculata (assembly GCA_964020975.1). Lineage (NCBI taxonomy): Eukaryota > Metazoa > Annelida > Polychaeta > Eunicida > Amphinomidae > Hermodice > Hermodice carunculata. The sequence goes on from OZ026621.1 coordinate 31,949,129, forward strand.
CCGATATTGGTTAAAAGACGAAAGCAGTGAGCTCAATAAGTACAGGACCATGCATTGCAGGCGACATGTAATTTGCTATTGACCTTTTTTAGAACAACGAAAAAAAAATGCTGTAACCATTCGGTGATTATAGACCTATAAAGATATAACATTGTCACTGATGATTAAATCGATGAGTAATAAAACATGAAAAAGAAATTCTTTATGACTGCTGTGTTTGAAAAGGGAATTCATGTGCGTGGCAAACAACACTCAAGCGTTACGAATACTCACTCTAATATACTGTTTAAGAGCCAGTCAGCTATGTCATAACAGCTAGGACGGTGTACGTTAGAAGTATGGGTGGCGCATTCGGATCAGCAAGCGTCAGAATGCGCAAGGATTTTTTTTGGCTTCCATTGTTTATTCATTTATTTATTTATTTATTTATTTATTTGTTTATTTATTTTTCTTCATTAATTAATTAATTAATTAATTAATTTATTTATTTACTATAATAATTTATTTATTTACTACCATCACACAAGAAATCTATTATTATACTATGGAGAACGTACCTTCAACAAAATGACGGTCATCCTTATTATATTTTTTTCAGATCTATTTACTGTATTTTATTTTCCCAAAAGAATGGGTGTGCAATAAATTATTATTATTATTATCATCATCATATATTCATCATCGCTTTTAGTATTAGTATATTTATTATCTGTGACCCATAGTAAAAACAACAGATGCTCTGCTGTATGGGCGGGTTTAAAGTCTTTGAATGTAACAGGACAGTCAATTTTAGAAATAAAAACATGTATACATGTGCCATAACGTGTTCATACCTATAGCTTTGAGCTTATATTGAAACGTATCAGTCTTATTGGAATATATAGCATTATACACAGTACGCTTTGATTCACATTACGATCAACTTGACATGACCGTGTCCCACTGTTGTATTTCTGTTAAACCCCCCCCCCCCGATAAAACGTATTGAAGTACACAAATAAACATAACATAATATAGATTTAGAATAAAACGTCAGATGTAAGAGGAATTTAAAAGTGGGAAATTTGTGAAATATAGGGCTGCAATACCTTTTACATTATGAAATAAGGCAGCTTTGCAATTTAGTGACTGGAGAGGTTATAGTGCCCCATCTGGTGTAAACGATCTTATCCTCAAATATCCAGATATGTATAGAGTGTCTGACGCTAGTTAACGCCTAAATCGGATCCTACAGGTCAAAGTTCTCACCGAAAGTTCAGTTATGAGGTGCTTCAAATATTGCAATTGACCCTAACGACTGTTTCCAAAAAAAGGTAGCTTTCAGTTGAACCAGATTTATTTTTTCTTCATAATAACTACTAATACTATACATTTTTAACATTTCTTTTCAAAACAATTTACTTGTCGATTAAAAAATCAAATCTTGCACACGTGTTGAACTTGGCATATTAATCACTACAGCAATATTAATTTATTTTGATATATTCTAAACAACAACAGCAACAACACAAAAAACAGAAAAAAAAAATTTAATGATTACAAAAATTGATATTTTTTTAGTAACTTTAGTCGTTTATATGTGGAAAAATTTTCCATGGTTAAATCTTAAGCTACCTAGTTCTTGTGGGGGCGTTGGCATCGTCAAATCGAATATTTTGGGCATCTCATCCTGAAATTACAGCAAGTATTAGGGCCTGTCGGGTCCAATTCACGTGTTCACTAACGCTGTGAGCAACGCTGTGCAGGCCGCCACATTCCTAGCAAGTGAGTTTTGCAAGTATTGTGATACACATATAAACCATACCTGGCCCTTAAGAGTCTTTCTGTGTCGAATTCAAGATTGGGTAAGTATATTGCTTGCCTCAGTGCATTAATAATGATAATAGGAAACCATGTCATTACACAAGGGATGAGTTTCATTGGACACTTAACATTATTTTAAACATGCTTTTGTTCGAAAGTGCGAGAAAAGGGACTGAGAAATAAGCGACACTTCTAGTAGTTCTACTCCCAAGCATCACATATTACGAAGTAATTGAATGCAAAATGAAGTTCAGTTTTGTTTAACATAGAGCTGCAATACGGAATAAAAATTGAAGGCCTGTCATTCGCGAAAAAATGTGAGCACCAGCCGATAACAACACTTTTAATTGTAATAAAACAAAAATTGGGGAACCGTCATTCAATACAAACAAATAAAATAATTAAATGAACGGAAGAACGAACGAACGAACGAACGAACAAACAAACAAACAAACAAACAAACAAACAAACAAACAGACAGACAGACAGACAGACAGACAGACAGACAAACAAACAAACAATAAATAAATAATAAGCGAATTTATAGATCTGCCATGACACGCTAAATTTTGGTATAATTAGTAAATAATAACAGATAAATAAACTGTGACGAGGGATTAAAAAACCCAAGTTAGACTTGTGGGTCCCCCAAAATTATATATACAACATTACGTTTACACGTTAAGTTTCTTGATGTAAGTTTTTAACTTATTTTATTTCTTGAGAGAAAAAACGATTGGGGAGCAGGCAACACCTATATGAACCCCTCTCGTGATGTTGAAATTGAGGCTAAAATTTTGGCTTAAGTTAAAATCAGCTGTCCATATATATGTATATCACCTTGACATTAAAAAGTAAATATAGGCCCTATAATTGAAAAAGAAGACGATCACTAGATTCGAACTCACTCCCATTCCTTAAAAGACACACGCTTTACCACTATGCTGCCAGTAGTTCTACTGCGTTGCGCGGATAAATATAGGCCTACTCAAGACTAACATTGCTCGTTTACTTTTCTGTTTTCTCGCTCTGCAATTCATTGAAATTTCGTTTTTAGGCAACCTGACTTATAAATGTGTGTCACTAGTGAAATATAAATAGCCATACACGTCTAGGGTTTGGCAAACATTCAACTAGGAACATGTCATGGGCATAAAAGTGGTGGGGCAGTTTACTTCGATCGAGATCGGGATATAAATTGCATCTTAATTAACAGTAAGTTTACGTTTTTTTTGACAATAATCAAGCAGGAATATGCTTTTGGTAAATGTAGACATAAGCGAAGTGCAAAAGTACATTCTTCTTGTTTCCTACAATGGGTGAAAATGAATGGTCCCAAATCGTTTGACGTTTCTCGTTTCGTTTCGCTCTATTTCGCCATAGGCACCCTTTCTCGCTCTTTTCCGTGAAACCTATGAAGCAGCCCTCTTCCAACATGCATATATATGCAGCTTGACACTTGTTGCTCACGGGCATCAGTGACCAAGGTAAGGACCACCAGACAGGGTGAAGTCCGCCCCTATTGACGTCACGCCATAGAACCCACATTTACACCAGTTGGGTTTCAGTGGGCAGAGGACACGTATCTGTCAAAATGCACTTTTGATGTCTTATTTACCGGTCATCTGCACTGTGCAACTATATATATATATATATATATATATATATATATATATATATATATATATATATATATATATATATATATATATATATATATATATATATATATATATATATATATATATATATATATATATATATATATATATATATATATATATATATATATATATATATATATATATATATATATATATAGTAGGCTAGCTTGTTCTGTAAGGTGAACCCCCAGGGGCTACAGGTAGCGAGAAGCGGCCCAAGACAGTTACAAGCTTGCCTAATTGCACTTGATATTTGGTTAATATTTTCATTGCATTCTCTTGACATAAATACAAATGACTTTCATTCTTTTCTGACTTGCCCTACAATTCTACTGTTAATATCCAAAGATTATTAGAAAGTTTGGCCACAGTAATTTACAGTTTTTAGACTTATCTGTTTTGCTACTTAACTTTATCTTTTTGCATCTTTCTGTTTTAATATTCACTTTCAGACATTTTAGGCTTACATGTTTTCTGTTAGGTTAACCCCCAGGGGCTACCGGTAGCAAGAAGCGGCCTACGACAGTTACATGTTTGCCTAATTGTACTAAAAATCCTGTTAAAAAAAAATTGTTTGATAGCATGTTTTTGGCATAAATGCTAATGACTTTCATTCTTTTCTGATATGCCAAAATGCACATTTATTTAATATAATTTTTTTTCAAAAATTGACAGTATTTTCTCAAATATCACAAACCTGACACATTACGTTGACACATTGACCCAGGGTTGGCAGTGAAATACAGTTTAATTGTTTGAGGAGTGGGTGTCATCATGGAGTTTGTTTTACATCTCTGGTGCAGGATGTACATTGTTGCAGTCCTTGTTAGGATTTCCCTTGGTTTATACATGTGGTCTAGCTGCAACTGTTTATTTTACAATCACTGGGACTGAATATAATGCCCCAGCTTGTTTCCACTTCAGTTAAACATTAGCGGATGGTTTAACTAGGATAAGCTGTCCAGCTAGAAAGGGTACATATTGGTTCAGGGGTAAGTCAAACTGTTCTTATCTGAACCTGTACTATGCAAATTTGGTAATTATGGTTTGTTTGACAGGTATTCTTCTTTCATATGAAGATCTGCATTTATAAGCAAACGTTCACGTATTTAGCTAATTCATCAATTGCCACGTTCATATTTATTCATTATTATGTGGGTTGTCTTTGCTGAATATTTAGCTTAGACAAACAGCTGCTTCTCACAGAGACATGTACGGGTAAAAGGCTCCGAAAGATGTTGAGTCGAACTTTTAAACAACATTATTGCACTAAACGCATGGCCATGTCACAGTTTACTGTCATTGTCAATTTAAAGGTGAAAACGATGAAGATTACACAGAAACACACTTCTGCTGCCAATTTCAATTGATACATAGGCTTAGTTGTGTAGTCATTTATCTTGATAATCCTGTCCTGCTATCTGTCGTACAACAGAGCACATGCTTTCTCAGTTAACTTAACATAAACGTGATTGTGACTGTCCGCATTTTTAACGGGGAGCTAGGGTTTTACAGTTCCAGCTGGAAAAATGAAGTTATCTTATTGTCATTTACCCAGAGTCATTTAATTAAACTTATCACATGCATTTTAGCGAAAGAAATCATTTATTATGTGTTAATTCGCTCCTGGTTAATATAATTCGAATTTAAGAGAAAAATAAATGCGCACCAATTTCCAATTCCTGTAAACAAACCCAAACCACATTAAACAATATACAAAAGCGCCTTTGACGTTTGATTTGGCAGCACCGGGATGGCCTTGACTGAGGTAAACAGAGATAAACATAAGAGATCTCCAGTGGCCGGATATTGGATATTTGCTGATGATTGTGCAAGGCAACTTTAAAACAGATCATGGTGATTATCTTTATCATATTTGTCATGATTCCGGTGCAGGACGTTCTCTTGCGGATAGACACAAGTTTGCGTGAACGATATAAAAAAAAATCGGTAGTCACTGACAAGATGACCGCATCATGCCTTTGTCGGGCCGACCTTTGATTATCCGTTTGCAAAATACCTTTCACCTTGCTACCTTCATGCTGTCACTTGTAGCAGTCGATGCAAGCATTTGGCATGACTAAAAGACTGAGACACCGCGGTGTCACGGCCAGCAGAACTGGATACAGAAGAGTCCAAATGCAGTCGATGGACTCTCTGCGCGGAAGTGCCATTTTCGAATTACAACAAGGGGAGACTGCCAAGCTACCTCTGTCGCCGCTCTAGACAGGATGTAACCAAGTGTAATAGGTAGTAGTAGTAGTAGTAGTAGTAGTAGTAGTAGTAGTAGTAGTAGTAGTAGTAGTAGTAGTAGTAGTAGTAGTAGTAGTAGTAGTAGTAGTGGTTTCATTGACATGAAGAAAAGGCGTCAGTACTAACCTATATGTCAAAAGATACATCATAATGCCCACAGGCATTAGAACACCGTCCTGAGATTTTTTTTCTTTACAAAATATCAGAGTGAAAATGAAAATTTGATGCACGCAGGCATCTTAGCACCTAAAACTTGTAAGTATACTGTCCTCTCTAAAATAGATCTACAACACAAAAAATTGCGAGAAAGAACAGACAATGACTTAGTACTTCTATGGCTATCAAACTAAATTACATCAGTTATTGACAAAAAATAAAAATGTGTGAACAAGCGAGCATTTATGGCCTATTGACAAAGAAGCCTGATAACATCTGCCCATGAGATTCAAATATACCTATGGTTGATGTACCCAGCTTGGGTCTTCGCACCAAATAATGTATACATTTGTGACATCTGATGAAGTCAACTACTTGAAAATTGAAAATTAACTAGATTTTATCAATCTGGCAAAGGGCCAGCTAGTGGCAAACCACATGTTAACCATGCTATGGCCGCTTGCTGACCATTTATGACTAATAGGTATGAGCTAGCAGGCAGCATAGGTTAATGGGACCTCAGCCTAGATTGCAGCGGGGAACTTGCATTTGATTTCCAGACATTTCAAACCCGAGATAAATGGCTTTTCCAGGCTGAATTAATAACTTGGAGTCAGTGGTCGTCATAAATACATGAAACTGTTCAAATACAATTAAAGATGTAAAGTCTGGGAAATACAAGTTAGCATGACTCAAAAGTGGTAATCTTCAGGTGTCCAATTTAGGACATTTTAAAAGAAAGTGTACTTCATCACCAGTATCATTTGAGTGACAATTTTTACAAATTCTAAGTTCGACTGGAGTCTTCACTCTTGTATGTCAACCTTGCTCTATTTCTAAGTTATGTGCCGTCAGCCCAAAACGGGACAGGGCAACACGGTATCTTGTGTCATTAACTTGTAGAAGGTATAGTTCCAGAATATATTGATGCTTGAAGGTTTTGTGTAACCTCAGTTTTTTAGAGTTGTCAGAGCTAGAGATTCTTCCAATACATTGATCAATATGGTTGTTTCTTAGTCTATCTGAGACCTGCTATACAATGAGAGTGGGATCCATATCCTCGTTTCCTTCTCTTTCCCAGAACTCTGATAGATTAAGGTTGCGTAACAGCATTTTAATATTGTAAGAACAGTTTTTCTGCCCAAGACTCTCATGTATTTTTAGGATATTATACGATTTTTTCAGGACATGTGTTTCAGGTAGACTATTAAGCCTCAACCAATACTTTACCAGTTTCAATTTGTGCCTCAACACGAGGAATAGTCTCGCATAAGCAAAGAAATTGTGAACAATTCGCATGATAAGCATAGACATTGTGAACAATTGTAAACAATTCACATAATAAGCATAGACATTGTAAACAATTCACGTAATTCGCTGACAAGCCTTGCTTTTGTGACTATTAGGCGCCATTAGTCCGTGCAAAGGGCCGATAGGCCCAGATGAAAATAACCACAAGTTCAGCAAACGCAGTTTGTTCCGTGCCTGAAATGATTAAAATGTGTGGCAGGCTGGATAAACATGGCTTATAAGGCACCTACAGGCCACAGACTATATTTTTAAATCCTTCTATTTGTCATATTTAGTATTTTTCAGTCTAAAAATCAGCATTTTGGTATTTTAATATGTCGCGAACGGCATTTAACAGATAAAGATGTCAGAAAAACATGGATGGATTTTTGTAATGTAATTCCCATCTCAGTAATTGGTGATAATTGAAATACGAAACAACACCTGGATGTCAGCTATAAACAGGTGTATGAATTGTGCTCTGGACAGGGTCACATCATTGTCCTTTCTCAGCATAGAGTTCTCACCTGGCATGGCAAGATACTGATCTGTATAACCACCAATGAAGCAACTTTGTGATGCATCAAATCTAGTTTAGGCACCGCAAAAAATTATTTGTTTATCATCAGCGCCCGCCCTTTTATTTTCCGCCGCCCCCACATTTCATTTTGTATTTGTATTTTAAGCCGCTCCGTTACCATAAGTGTTAGCGCAGCAGACTGCCAAGCTGCAGACAACCGATAATTTTCTTATTTGTGGCAAAAACACCCCCATCCCCGCCACAAATCAGACTAACATTTGTTTCTAACATTTCCTCAGCCTCTCTTTGGACATTGAGCTCTATCTCATGATGTGACCTTCACCTTTTCTGGTGCTTATTTATTCTTTGATAGAATCTGGATGACTCACACACGTCTGTCTATACCCATACCCATCAGATCTCAAAGACAAAGACCCCCCCCATTTTCTGGGGTTCCTTCACTCTATCTATCACTGACTATTCACATTTTATGAGCTTCAAAGGGAGAGGGTCATTCCTGAAAAAGGCCTATTGTTTACATGTATGAGCCATATTTCAAGTGACAGTATTTCAAGAAAGCATTTCAGCCATATGTTCGAAATTTTCAGTAGTGTTAAAACTTAGTTAGGTACTATGAATTATCAGAACTAACCCTTCTGTCAATTTAATTTGACGATCACTAACTAAAATCTAAACGTTATTGCTAATATTTGATGATGCATCAGAATTAATCCTTAATTTGACGACCACTTACTAAAATCTAACAATAATTTCTGACATTTAATGATGTAGGAAGTAAACGATTTTTTTGTTAGTTTTGGTAAGTGACTGGCAGTTTAAGTGGAAGAGTTCAAGTTAAAGTAATTTGCGAAGTAATAAAAAAAGTAAGGAATTTTTGTTAGTTTTGGTAAGTGACTGGCAGTTTGAGTGGAGGAGTAAAATAATTGTTAAGAAATATTATTAGCTCTTGGTGTGTGTCACACAGTTGGAGTAAAAGAGAGTATGTTAAGGGGTTGACGACAGTGCATGTTAGGAAATATTGTTAAATTAGGTACATGTTTGGCTGTTTAAGTGATTAAGTGAAAACACGTACAGAAAATGTAAATGAAACAATGTTAGTTTTGTTTCGTATCGCACAGTTGAAGGCAGACAACTGCCACATTGAGGAAAGTACCTGTTAGGAAATATTGTTAAATTTGGTACATATTTGGCTGTTTAGTGATCAAGTAAAAACACAGCGAGCGTAAATGTTAGGAAACAATGTTAGTTTTGGTTCGTAACTGTTGCTGTCAGGGTATATTGTTAACTTTGGAACATGTCCAACAGTTTACGTGATTTGGTAAAAACATCGAGAAGGTAAATGTTAGGAAACATTGTTATTTTGAGTTCATGTCACAGTGTCTGTGAAACAGTTACTGCATTAAGGACGGTAAAGACTAAACGTAGAAAATTCAGTTCGGTTTGATAGCTGTCAAACAGAAAATTAAACAGGGAATGCCTTTACCAGCATGTATTTGGGGGTGTGCCATCAAGGTGAAACAATGTTATTGTTATGGGTGTCTGGAACGCACGGGATATGAAAAGATTTCTGCACTGAATGTTGACAGGTTTAGATTTTCTTGTTTTTTGTTTTTTTGTTGTTTTTTTTTAAATCAAGCGTCGTTCACGCATCATGAAGCCCTGGATAGAGCTCAGAATGGACGAGAGCAAAGCTATTCATGAAATATTTGAATAAAAAATAAAGATAAAATCCTCCCTCCCGCCCCATAATAAAAAACAGTGCTGACAAACAAGATATTCTTTTAAAGGGGCGCTGGCTAACTTTACTTGCACAGAAGCTAAAGCATGCATAAAACACAGTATTTCACAATTACGGACTATATTTTCTGCGATGCGTAACCACCCAACCACAACTGTAGTCTGTAACCTACACTAACAACCATGCAGGACGCCCATGAGCTATGATCCAGTTGTCAGGCGGCCAAACCCCGAATACAGGGGTGAGTGTTGACTGACATCAATCAATAATGTCGGCATCAAGACTCTGATCGGTGCGCAATAGCTTCTGTTAGGATCCTAGAGGCAGCACTTGAGAGTAATCATTTGAATTATTTTACTTATTTGCATAACAACTAATTCGTTTGAAGCTTTTGGTCATTATTGTACAGCCAGAACACAAAATTACACCAATTGGAAGAGAGAAAAATAAAACAATTTGTCCTCTGAGGTTCACTTTTAACTTATATGTGTATACGAAACTTCCCTTGGGTGCACCTAAGGGCATGGCGCACTTTATGACTCTTGTAAAAATGTTTTCTTTCTGTCTATGGTTACCATCTAATACCCTATGAAGTACCGCAGAATCTCCCTATTAAGACCACATAAGGAATTAAAATGTGGTCTTAAAGGGAGTGACCTAAATGGGGATATAATTTAAGCATAAACAAAAATGGGTCTATGAATTGGTGGTCTTAATATAGAAATGGTCTCTTTATGGAGGTTGTCTTAACTGGAGATTCTACTGCATATGTTTCCTTTTTGAAAACATAAAATCAAGTTGATTCTGGCACTGAACATAAAATTTTGTTATCGCTATCGATGAAATTAAATTTTAATCAGAATTCTCAAATCTTGCATAAAATTTAAAATGGCATTTTTAAAAATAAAAATCAGATTTAGTTTATAATGTCAAATGACAGAACACATACCGCTTTCCAAAATCGTAGTTTAAATTTTTGAAAAAGAGCTCTAATTTTAGGTCTGTTTGAATTAAAAAAAATTCTAATATCATTTTAAGCATCCTGTAAATTTGAACTTAAACCCTTATCCAAAATTCATAATAAGCTTTTACTCCTAGAGGTTTTCAGTTTCATTTCCAATGAGTAAAAATGTTTCCCATTTATGGCTCTTGCGCTATCTTTTTATTTTTGGGAAAAACAGGTAAAACTAAATTTTTTAATTCAGTTAAATAAAATTCATTTCTAAACACTGACAGAGATTCCATCATTTTTAATATCTTAAGCCAAATGTATATAATTAGAAAATATATAGTTTATATGGTCTCAAATAAGATAAGATAAAATAAGATGTCTTTATTTCAGATTTAATGGTCCATACATGTACAATACAGAACAAACACAAAGAAACATGAATAATTTTGAGAAGGAAGTTATTTATATCTATTGGGTTACAAGTTAAAACAATACTTGATTCCAGCGTTTCCAACAGGGGGAGCACCATCGAGTACCACTGTTTAACAGCTGAATGATCAGCTCATTCTTGCACTTGGGTAATCTTTGTGTAAAGCTGTATAGAATTCTATGTCTCAGCTCACCGAAAGAGAATACACGATCTACTACAAATATAGCATTTGCAGAGCATAACTTTGGGTAACCTATGAGCTAGCGAAATGCGTTATTATAATATATAATGAACTTATTCATAGCCTGTGCCGTGTAAATTACCCAGAGTTGCAACCTGTACATGGAAGTGCAGTCTTGTATTTGTGTATTCTTGTCCAGAACCACTTTCTGGCAGTCATTACCCTATTCCGCAGTCCCAACTCTCTACTCTCCATAAGCTAACCTGTCACTGTATAACCTATATACATGTAAAAGTATGTCTTAAACACGGGATATTTGGAATAATATCAGTATTAGTAAGTACACTTACCTCTGGATCACCATTTGCCCAGACTTCTGTGTCTGGGCATGACTCCCAAGAATTCGAGATGAGAAGCTTGCTTACTCACTTGATCCTGAAACCTGACGGTCCCCTGGCACCATGTCTCGGTCCATGTGGAACTGAAGGTGACGTCATGTGCACATGCACTCGGTATCATCCTTCCTCTTTTGGAGATTGGTCAGTGGACATCAGCTGTAAGAGGAAGCGGGGATGGTTTGGTGGGCTGCTCTCGTGTTTGAGAGGTAAGTGTACTTACTAATACTGATATTACTCCAAATATCCCATATTACTTATGTAACATTACCTCTCGACTACCATTTGCCGATATACAAACATACTTGCGGTGGGGTAATCGTCACTGGTACACTGACCTCTATAGACCTGCGAGACCCGCAGCTCCGGGAAAACCATTGGTCCGTGTGAGGAGGCTGAAGGGAAAACCTCAGAGTTACATGGAGATGAGGTCCCTGACAACAGAATCTGACCTAAATCAGAAACCCTGCTTACCGAACTGCATGGGACTGCACTGAACACCCTGGTGCTTGCCCACTACCATGACAACTGTATGCATCATGGGTAGACGTTGTTAGTTTCAGCTCCATGGGGCCTGGAGATCTAACAGGCCCTACTCACGAAACTGGCGGGGATCAGGGAACGGTATATGGTTCCATGGGCAGTGATTCCAGTGACAAACTGGCAACAGGCTAGGGTGTCAGGACAAACTGCCTGATACTGTTCGAGATAAGGTCTACTAGGCATGAAGCCCTAAAAGGAACATGGTGGCAGCTCTGATGGGATCCACAAGGCCTAACGAACCAGTATTGGAACCTAAGCAAATGAGCCAGTTACACTTGCAAAGGCATACATGCCATCCTCGAGCACTATCATGTCACTCAAGTTGTGCTCGGCCAAAGCTCCTGGACGATTGCCAACGGCGGGCCCACAGAATGTCCACAACCACAACATTCTGCAGGGTGCACCAGGAGGCATTAAAGGCTTGCACCTGATAAGCTCTGACAGAAACAAGCTGTAAGGCCTTTGGCCTATCCAGCAAAGTCTCATAGGCCTTAAGAATCATCTCTTTAATCCAAGATGAAATCATGTTTCTGCAAACTTGCTTCTTTCGCAGTTTGCTCAGTGGTAATAGGAGGGTGGACCTCCATCCTCTGAGTCCAGTGCTCTCACTGGACACAGGGCTCTCTCCTCAAGAGGAAGAGTGGCATCCCTGGTATGGAGAGTAAAACCCTAAAAAGGCCTTAGCCACTTAGTTCTTTGCAAGGAAGCCCAAGTGAGGCCTCAGAGTCACCTAGGAGTGGTCAGGTGACCATTGGAGACTGTCATGAGCTAGAGTGTGGAGCTTGCTTCTCCTGGCCCCCAAAGTTAGTGTTAATACAAAACAAGTTTTCCCACGTCCAGTATTTGAGGGAAACTCTCTTGGGGTCCTTAAAGCACTCAAAAGGCCACTTTTTCAGCATGACCGAAACCAGTCGTAAGTCCCACCTGGGCAGGACCTGTCATGTTGCTTGCTTGTTGGTAAAGAAGGATGCAATGAGTGCAGACAGGTAAGGATCGCTACCGATCCCCATGTCTTAGACATTGGCAAGGGTTGAGAAGATTGATGATCAAGACCCCTCCACTGTTTTCGAGCTCTTGCCTAAGACTTAACATAGATATAACAAGACATTGACAGTGTACGTGATACTTGGAGCCCAGGGGTGAATTCACCTACTGGCTCACTAGTTGGAAAACACCTTCCATTGAGCCGAGTAAACAACTAGAGAAGAAGATCGAAGCCCCCCCTCTGGCAATTCTATATGAGACCGACTTTGAGAAGCCTCTGTCACTGATGTGCTGTGAGATAACCACCAAGCATGGAGGTTGAGCACTTGAGGGTCCCAATGGAACATGCTCTTCCATGTCTGCACCACAGATTTTGGCCATGCCAGTAATTGTAGTGGAGGCTCGACACTCAGTTCCAACAGGTCTACCGAGCAATTGCTCTGGGGCTGCCAGGGGCCGACCAGGATTAGATTGCAATTGTGGGAGCAAACCTTGCATAGTGTGGGTAGCCCTGATCTTTCGTCCATCTGCCCCAGAGCGCCAGCTGCAAGGGACAATGGTAGAGCCAGCCTAATGGGACCTGGGAGTCCATCGAGGACAGGTAGCCCAGCAGGGTGAGCCATTGTTGCACCAAGTGGACCTTGCCAGTCAGAAAGGGCCTGAGCAGGACTGCAGTCTGTCCCACCTGCCCTCAGAAGGGCGACAGATGTAGGCTACCAGATTGAACTGGATGCTGAGAAACATGAAGATCTGCTCTGGCCGCAGACTGGAATTGCATAGGTTCACTATCAGGCCTATGCATTGGCAAAGTCCCAGAATGGTCTGTGTGTAATGCTGCAAATCTAGTTGCCCAAGCCCCCAGGAAAGCCAATCATACAGGTAAACATGAATCCAAATCGCTGAGTGGTGAAGGTAAGCAGCAACTGTCTGCATGAACCTGGTAAACACCAGTGGTGCCATAGCGAGACCGGATGGAAGCAACCTGCGAATGTAAACCACAGATATTTCTGTGAAGACTCCATGCCTTACATGTGGAAGAACGAGTCCTTGAGATCCAAGGACATCGTCCACCCCGGGGCTGTAAGGCTGCTGCCACCAACTGGGGTGTCTCCATCGCAAAGGACGGTACTTCTAGATGGGTGTTCAGTGTTGACAGGTCTATGACTGGGCGCCATCTTCCATCCCTCTAGGGGACCAGGAAGAGTAGGTTGTAAAACCAGAAGAACCTTGGTCCTCAACCAGCCCTACGGCGCACTTGCTCCAAAACATCTGAACCACCTCGAGGAAGGCCGATGCTTTGGATTCCGAGGTGGCTGGAGCAAACCACCATGGTTCTCAGCTTAGTGGAGGGCTGTCTTCACTGAAAGGCAGCATGTAGCCATGTCTCAGGATGTTTAGGACAAAGGAATCATCGTTGACACACTCCCTTTGTGCACAATATGTGGTGAGGCAGCTGCCGACCAGGCACTGCTCGGAGTCTAACAATGTGGTGGTTGGCAATCCTGAGGTGTCTTCCAGAAACTGAGAGTCAGGAACGCTGAGGCTTTCCTGACTTCTTCCCTTTACCAGAAGGCTGTCTGCCTTTCCCAGGTCGTCGCACCCCTGAGGGAGCACGAGTTGAGAGACGGGTAGACGTGGTCTGCTTTGGGGCCAAGGCTACCAAGGAGGCCAAAGACCGAGCAGAGTCGGTCAGTGCCTGGGAGTGTTCCTTGTCAGATGAGCAGCCCCAAAGGTCCTGACACTGGCAGACCACTTCTGCCATCTCTCCTTCGAACAGAGTTCCAGAGAAGAAGGGTCCTGTGCAGGCTCTCCAAAAGATCGGGTCAGGTAGCTTTTGACCCTGGAGTTAGGTTTCCCTTTGTGACAAAAGGTTTGCCTCCAGCATGTAAGTGGGCCACACCTGGTGATCAACAGCTCGCAACAGCGAAGTCCCAAGGAGTGTGGCCTGGTCTAACAAGTATGGCATGGCCTCTGTTTCTGCGAAGGAGCCAGAGCAAGGCTATGCTCTTTCACCTCAGACACATGAGGCACATGAGAAGACAGATGAGCTGAAGCAAGTCTACACTTTTTCTCATGGGGAGGCACAGGTGAGGACTCCATGGAATCAGACATCTCAGCCTGGCTTTTGGCGGCTCTTGTGGCCTGCCGCCTATGCCTAGCATGATCCAACTTCCTCTGTGTCTGCTCACAGAGCAGCCATTGTCCTCTCCCCAGACCTGAAAGTATTTGCAAGTTCACTCACGAGAGCAGCCTTGGTTTAACTGCTGGAGACAACCATAGCAGTGTGCATGATCCTCCAAAGCTGCCATATAGTGGTTCCTAGAATCAAACTGTTGTTTGATGAGGACGTGAATAAACTGGTATCCGGATAAACGCCAATGGGCTGCCTCCGAAAGGAAGCAATAGCCTGGTATGCACTGCTTTCTCTCTCTTTGCATTCTGTTTGCTGGGACGCCATCTTGAAAAATCTAAGTACAAGTCAAATGACCAACTTTGCACTTACTATTTCAATGGTATCTGATCGCAGAAATCAGCTATCTGGGTATCCAAAGATTCCCGGACCGCAGAGTACAGCGTGCGATTGCACAAAAAAAAGTGAGCATGAACAAAAGTTCACGGAGCTTCAACTCGCAAGGCAAGCCAGTAATGGTGCCAAAAAGGGGAAGGATGAAACGGGGCGTGTGTGCACATGACGTCACCCTGAGTTCTACATGGACTGAAAGATGGCGCCATGGGACTGTCAGATTTTTGGATCAAGTGAGTAATCAAGCTTTTCATCCGGAATTCTTGGGCGTCATGCCCAGACACAGAGGTCTTGGCAAATGGTGGTCGAGAGGTAACATTACATAGCTAACAGAATAATTTTCATAGCATCTGAGCAATTGGAAAAGTTATATTTGCACAAAGGCCACGGTGTTGGCATCCAGTATCTAGATCATCAGAAAGTGAAGGCACCAAAATATGAACAAGGTACTTTATGCAGTGTACAAGTTTAAGGCTTTGTCCAGGAAGGTTTACCATAGGATTAGCAACCATTTTGAAAGACGCTGAAGTAAACAACATGCACTCAGTTTAGCTTGTGTTATATACAATATCATGCTCAACTGCAAAAATCTCGCATACCATAATATGTTTTCTCAGACCATTTACAAATGGCCTCACTAACACCATGTCGTCAGCACAGCTAATGCTATTCATAAACATACTATCGATATTACAACCAGTGCCACTGTCAGCCAGTTGTTGGTTCAGATCATCAACGTGAAGATTAAAGAGCAGAGGGGAGATAATCCTACCCTGATGCACACCGTTGAATACTGTAAAGTAATTGGAGATAGCTGTTCCCCAGTGAACACAATATTGTTGTGTTTGGAACCAATACATAAGTAATTTTATAATATAGACAGGTAATCCTCTGCAAAGTAGTTTCCTAAGGAATATCCAGTGGTTAGCATGATCGAAAGCCTTCCTAGCATTTTTATCTGTGCAGATTAATGAAATAAGAACTCTGGTGTATATAAGGACATATTTGGAACAAAGTTGTGCTTTCTGTGTAAAGTGCTGTAAAAGTGTACGATGCCCATGAGGATCCTTCACTTTAAAACAACGCAAGGTGCCAAGAAGTTGTATGAGTGCTGTTGTCGTTTACTGTCTCAGATCCATAAAGCCCACTTTCTTAAGTCTGGAAACGCAGTCTGTATATTTTTTCTTCATGAATATTATTTATCTCAAAGAATCAGATTTCCAGCTCTCCCCATGTCATCAATGATCGGGGTCCGTTAGTCAAGGTATATACTCGTCATGTCCGTTTTAGTTGCAACGGCAGAGTGCGAACTAGCGATTTTACATGCTCTTTTTGTAAAGACGAAACCTTGCAACTCTTTGATGCATTTTCCCTGATTTATATTTGTTTATACACAATGTTAAATGGTGTAGTCTTTGATCATGATATATGCAATCTGTCTGTTAATCAACATTGATAAGCAAAGACACATTTTCTTCAAAATAATCTTCATCTATGGACACACAAGTTTCCATGACAAACACTAAAGACCTGTAACAAGTGATGACTGCATTTCTATAACAAAGTTTGTCCAAAACACCCCTTCAAATACACATTACACTTGTGTCACACACTACAATGGAATAACAGGATACATAATTCGATGTAAGAGGAAATACACTTTATGGCAATCGTATTGGTAGTTAGCATCTATATGTCATATGTAAGCACGTCATGCACTATTAGTAGTTAGCATATATATGTCATATGTAAACACGTCATGCACTCTTCCCAGTTAGCATATATGTCATATGTTAACAGATCATACACTTTAAGTAGCTAGCATAAATATCATATCTAAACACGTTATACACTATTAGGAGTTAGCATATATATATATATATATATATGTATATATATATATATATATATATATATCTCATATGTAAACACGTCATACAGTATTAGTAGTTAGTATATATATATATATATATATGTCATATGTAAACAAATTATACACTATCAGTAGGGAGCATATATATATACAAAAAATATCATGTTAACACGTCATGCACTGCACAAATGAAAAATGACTGAGGGCATAAAGTATGAGACTTTGTAAATGTTTGTGAAGATAAGACATTATGGGGGAGTAGGGCAAGTTTTTCTCTGCAGTTCAAGATTTTATTGTGCTCTCTGAAAGATTCACACAAACAGGTATTGGCTGAGGAATTATTTGTTTTTCTTACTCCAAACTTTGTCTGAATTATGTACCCAGTAAACTAAATTATTAATTGCTTTGAACGTATTGAGTCCCCTAACTGTCCCTGTCCAACTGTGATGTCTTCTCACTCTTGTATCGCGGCAAGTCGGTGGACCCTGCCTCACTGTGCAGCGATTGTGTCTGTTTGTGTCCTGTTTAATTGCTGTCTATTCTTCCACGAGAGGGATTTATATAGGGCTTAGCCCTCTTTCCAATTGTTAATTGCCGATGAGAATATTGTATTTGTACATTGTTGAAAAAATAAAATACGTTTAAACCAAGTCATCCATCCCCAAGAAGAAAAGGACCTGTCTTCGTAGTTTTATTTACTCTAGAATTAGCCATCATACAGTCAGCTGCCAGAAGTACCATCATAACTGTTCCACATACATTTTTAGCGTAAGAATGGAGACATGAACGTAGCAGTTTTTGTCTCCTGAGGATATTAAATATAAGAATAGAGACATGAACGTGGCAGTTTTCTTGTCTCCTGAGGAGATTTAATGTAAAAATCGAGACATGATTGCGGCACTTTTCATATTTCCTTACATTTAATATAAGTTGTGATGGTCTTTTGATGTGAACATTTTCTTGAGGTTGATGAATACATGGACCCTTTTGTGATCGAATATGATACTGGAAGTTCACTAAGGACTTAATTGTGATATATATCAAGATATAAGGGTTGTGGTGTATTGCCACTAGACGGATATAACTTACATTTTGCAGTTTGGGAACTCGTGTTTGAGATGGTAATGGTTTTGACTATTTAATGTAAAAACAGAGACGTGAACTTTGCATATTCCCTGTCCAACAGAAGGCCACGCCATATACAAATCACATAGTAACGTTGACAATATTGCAACATTCTTTGTAAGTCGTGGGGTTAGTAATAATCCATAAAACAACAGTTTGTGCAATGCATCCAGGACTTAGCAGGTCCATTGCACATCATAATATTGGCAGATACTAAAGTGACTACACAGGAAAGTTCATGTCACCATGTGACCTTATGAGGTAAATATCTTGAATAGCTGATTCAGACTGGCACTCTACCTATGTAATAGCAGACCACACAAGTGGCATTTAGAAGTCGCTGATATCATAGAGTCAAAGTTTGCATTGCCAGAAAGCACTGAAGCGACATCATAAACTGACTTGTGAGAAAAGAAAGCCATGCAAATCATTTGCTCTTACAGTTCCTTTTTACAGCCAGGCCTAGCTTAGGACTGCTTCAAAGTATATATCCTACGGACCGAGGGGGAGGGGGGCGCATTTTTTTTATTTTTGTCCGCTACCTGGAGGTTTCAACCAAACATACATGTCCTTGGTGTGGATGGTTAAATAAACCTATATGTCCAATGGGTGGAGGTATCTTCATCCCACATTTCCAACAGATAACTATGTTGTATTTATAAATGACTTTTCAATTTTTCCCGTCCGTTTGTTCTGACTTCTCCATCGACTCCGAATTCTCTTCCCACCTATTGTAAAATACTAAATTCTGGTACCCTATTACATTAAATTACAACATAAGCAGTTGCACTGGCACCAGTAAATGATGGCGCTTTGGTAGCCCAAACTGGAAGTAGCAAGGCGGCTCACATTCACGAAGAATCTAGAGAGCGAATGACCGTGCAACAGAAGTAGAAGTGTGTTTTGAGCTGATTATTTGATAAAATTGCCATAAAACCAAACGAATGTGCTTTAACACTTTCCAGTCTGAGTCCGCATATATGCGGACTCACACAGATTATAAAATATGCATATTATGATTTCATATTTGAATTCCTCATGGAAGGACGTTTCCAACGAATACCAACATGTCATATCTACCATTAGCGGGTAGTCAACAGCTTTCCTCGGGGCACTTTCCGCGCATTGCGCGGAAAGTGCCCCGAGGAAAGCTGTTGACTCAGACTGGAAAGTGTTAAACTACAGTCACGATTGGCGTACGTATTGGGCAGGGGATTGGAGGATATGGTGGTACAATTCCACGGGAATTTGACGTTTTGCCACAGAGTGACAGATGTTGTCGTCAGGTAACAGCTGTTGAGTGACCGTCAACACTCACCATGCTCACAATACATACTGACAAAATATAGGCCTACAAGTACATGTATTTGTGAAGCCATTGATTCTGTCATACACCAGTGGCCTCATGGCTGTTATGTCACGGTTAGCCCCAGTCACCGTCAGGACCAGCACTATCCAGGACTAGGATGGCCACTGTACTGGGCGATGGGGGTGGGAGGAGAATCAGATTAATTGGGAGCGCCACAACCAGAGAATTTGGGAATAAATTACTTGTTAACTCTTGCAATTTCCGACTTGTCTCCCGCCCTCCTGATCGGGTTTTCGACATGAATCTACGACACTTCGTCGTAATCAAACTTGTCGACATTCAGCTTCGCCGCGATATCACTATTATTTAGTTGATCACATGGACCATTCGCTACTGTGAATACACGGTCGTAATTCAGTTCGTCTCATTACATTTCGTCGTCATATGATAAAGTCTAATGGTAATTGATCTCAGATTAACCGGTCGAAATGAAATATAGTCGCAAACATTTCAAATGGCGTAAAAACGAATTAATGTGAATTGCATTATGCATATAGGCTTGTTGTAAATGCAAAGTTTTGTGATGGGCTTGCCTCCACGTCAACCCCAAAGCTGATTCGGTCCCTGACCCGTTACATGCAGGCTAGTGCTCAAAGAATCAATTGTTCTTATCCCGGTAGGAGTGAAAGAGTGAAGGAGTGAATTCAGCAACCGCAGTTTCGGTTTCGGTTGTCAATACCAAAGATCACCGCGACGATATATTCGTGTATGTCAAAATGAATAGAGTCCTGGATTTCTTAAAATAATAGTTCCCAACACGATGTCTTTCAGACCAAAAAGCATGTCCACAAGCAGTGGGCAAGTACAAGTCCAATAATTGGCTTGTGAACCTTTCAAAGCACTTGAGATAGCAGCAACCATAATTGGCTTTAAAAATATGTTCTGTTCTGCAAATCAATGTGCACTGGCTTCAAAATACAAAGAAATGGCCTTGTGTTTGGTATTAAGGTCTCTTAAAAAGGTAAATAATAGTGTGCAACTAATCTGACAATGGGCCAACACATTATGATTATTTTATTGTCTAGCGACGTGGTTGTCAGGTTTGGTGAAAAATTTAAAATCAATCTGCCCATTTTATTTTATGCCCTCACCTGGGGGAGGGGGGGGGGGCATGTAGATTTGCTCTTGTCCATCCGGCCGGCATTACAACTGTCAGATTTGTGTCGCAAGAATCTCCAAAAGCGTTTGAGGCACAACTATAAAATTTGGTGGGAACATTAATCAAGGTACACCTTTGTTTGTTTCTTGGACTAATTACCCGGTGTTACACAATCATTAACAAATGAAACTGTCGACTCTGACTCAACGTAAGGCTTGTCGAAGTTGTGCCGCGCATATCTCAAGACGTTTTTATGTACAGCTATAAAATCTGATAGAATAATCAATCAATATATGAAGGTGTGCACCTGTTTGTTTTTGTTTTGTTTTTGTCTCTTGGGTTAACCTCTGTTCATTTTTCGTCAATTAACTTTGTGAAAATGTCATTTCAGTGAAAATGTTGGCTCATGTCAAACTTGTATCATGTGTATTTCACAAAATGTTTGAGGTGCAGCTGTTAAACGTGATAGGAACGTTTATTAATATGTGAAGGTGTGTCTTAGTACACCAATTACATGCTACTCTTTTCATTGTTGATGGGGACAATGACAGGTGGATGAATCCATGCCCTTTGGGCACTACGTCTTTTTTAGTTGTGAATGCTCTTGCAATTTAGTAATTCAATAAGATTCTATTCTATTGTAACAGATGCAGAGTTGTATCATAGGTCATGGTTTGGGAGGAAATACCCTTCCGGTGAATAAAGATAGAGGGGTTTGAAAATAGAAATGTCCGGTAGACATTGATGGAGGCTTTATGCGAAAAGTATGTCCTGAGGATCGGGGTGCGTCTAACAAAGTGCCTTCCACTCCCTCCCATAGGATACTTTTTGTAACAGCCCTTAGCCTCTATGCCTATTGATTCAAGAATCACGCTGTTAGATGCTTTACTGTTCTGTACTTAATTTGCACCTTAGTCAATACAGTATTGTAGTTAGTAAAGCGGTAAACCATCATACAAATATAGACTTGCACAATCTTTGATAACATGGCAGATATAAGCATGTAGGTCAACCCTGTTGTGTCCTGAAAACTGTCTGGTTTCTTTTGGCTAGCCTAGTTATATTTGAGAGACCATTCAATAAATTAACTCCCGTTGGTTCACTCACGTAAAAATGCAGTTTCTTTTCAGCACTTGCATCATAAAGAGTTGCCTCAGAAATAGGCCTTTGAAATCAAGTATGCAAAGTGGGTCCCCTAGTAGGTGTAAGAGAAGGTATAAGATTGCGACATGGAATGCCTTCGCCATGAGAAGCCTGAGAGCTTTAATGGTCATGTGACATAGATTATAGGGTTTCCTGGTTATCTTCCATGTTGTCAAGGGTAGAATTGCAAGGAACTTCTAACCTAGCACCCTTAATTTGTTTCCATCTGGTTGGTTGCTCCAGTGAGGCCAGAAAGTTATGCCTAATTTATCTAATTTGCTCTTACATTGTCCCGTTGGCTGTCTGGATGGGGTGCCCTATTGTTTTCAGCATACGTCACATTTATGACAACAGAAGGCTGATGTTTTATCCTGTAATTGACAGGTGTGGCATTTTCTTCTATTCTGTAATATGGTTGCCATGGGATTTTTGACTGACTTCACATGGCTTCAAGGCCTTCTCATGATTGTGGCCAGGGTGTCCTACTAGATTATCACAATTTTCAGCTTTAAAAATGCCTCTGAATTTCACTGCTCAATATCCTCTAAATTTTCATTCACAGGAAGTCAATGCTGTAGGCAAATATTCGTCCTCAAATATCTGAAGATGGTCCCAGGAGAGTATCCATATACTAAAATGGGCTCATTCATGAGGACTCTGGGATAAAGGCGCCACGTGCAAATAATGTAGCTGGTATAAACTCTTCCCACAATCTTTGGTATTTCTTTTCCATTGATTCGGCCAAAATTTTGTTCTGAGTTTGATGTGCTATTTCAACTGCACCATTTGATTGGGCGATGGTATGAGGTTGACCTGATTGTAGTTGTATTTAGCTCTGCTGACAGCAAGTCAGACATATCTTGTTTTTCAAATCTTTTTTCATTAGTTGCTTTGCATTTTTATTTTATTTGTGTACAAAGCCTGAAGATGGTTCACTGCGCATTGGTATATTTCAATCCAATAATACCTTCAAAATTGTATAGGTAAGTTTTAATTACACGCAAGTGAGCAAAGTTGTTGTAACGAGCTATTAACCCATTTCACCCTGATAGAAGACCGAGTCAACAGCTTTCCTTGGCACGCTCTGGGCGCACCAAGGAAAGCTGTTGACCATGGGCATATAATTGTGAATGATCTTCCATGCAAGTTTCATCCAAAATTCTGAAAAGTAATCCCTAAATCAGTAAAATACAATTAGCTGACGACATTGAGATATTAGCCAAAAAAAGCGCCATTAGGGTGAACTGAGTTGATACCACAAGTGTTAGTTCAGTTGGAAGCACCAATTGTAACCTGGGATGAGGATCAAGCCTGACTGGGCAACTATGTGACCAAAGGAGTGAGTTTTTTAATCCGTATTCACTGGACCATTTCGATGTAGAGCGTTTTGGTAAATTTCCAGATTTATAAATGTGAAAACGATGAAAAATACCCTGGAGTGTGTGTTTCTGAAGAATATTTCAAAGGTTGAGAGGACCAGTTAAAAATACACCAGTTGCCTTTTATAATGGGTGAGTATGAGTCTCCAGTCAGAAGAAAGAAATCTTGACATTGGTATTGGAAGGTGTATTGTGATGTTTCGGTAATTCTCGAATCTCTGCCTTTTGCTGCATTTAACTGGGCTGTCATTGTTGGGTTGCAATTTATGAATATGGAAAATATTTTGTCTGAACTCTTTGGTCTCTGTGATTTTTCCTAAAGCTGCTATTATTTGTAGAGAGATGCATTTTCATTGTAAGTGTCTTATGGTAGACTCACTCTACAGGTTCTTGTAATCACCGCAGTGTAGCTGTACTGTGCTCTTCAGTTGCACAATCATGAAATATATCAGTGATTAAGAGACCAATGGTGTCAATGACGTCAACGTTGGTTGCCATGTCAGCCTTTGTACCCATGTGACTGGGCATTTTACCTTTTATGTTCATAGCACCTTGTATATGTGCTACCTTACATTTTTGCCTACCATTGAACACTGGCATTCTTCATTTCAGAGGTATATAGGCTATTCAATAGACAGCGATCAGCATAAGCCAGAAAGTATTCACCAAAACATAATGTAATTGTTATTTACCAATTGCATATATAATGGCATGTGCCTCTTGCTTGATTACAGCCCACTTTTGTTGAGTTTCGCCCAGTTAGTGAGACAGGTATTGAATGATTCTTCCCCCCCTTAAACTGCTGTGTTAAAATTGCTCGACAATAAACTATCACAGCACAATCCGTTTGGTACTTTGATATCTGGGAAAGCCTTTATGTTGCTTTGATTAGCTTGTCTTTAAGTACTTCAAAGACATTTTTCGTTTGAGTCAGTCAGCTGAGTGAGTAGATGTTCAATTTAGCTGTAACCTTCAAATTATTGATAAAAGCCAGTCATGCCAGAAAGTGTTCAGACCCCTCTGACTGTGTATGGATGTCGGGTCTTTTTGACTACTTTTTTAAAAGCTGGATGCATCCCAATAGGTGTTATCACATGACACAGATTCTTGATTAGTAACTTCAAGAGGTCCTTCATTCTAGTTTTAGTTTAAGGTGGGCTTATCTCAGAGTTTTGAACATTTCGGAGATATTGTCTGTATGTTGATTAAAAGATTGTGAGTGTATTATTATGTCATCAACATGGAGTTCAGCAAATTGTCCTTGAATGCCCTTCAACACTTTGTTTATGGCAGCCTTGATGACTGACAGACCAATTGTCAAACCAATGGAGAAACTATTCCGTTTAAAGAATCCATGAAATTGACTTCTCTGTCAGGTAGAGGGTAAGCATTTTTTGCTACAGTTTCATTTAATTTCATATAGTCTGTTGCTGACAAATGACCACCATCTCTCTTTGGAACTAACACTACAGGGGTTGTGTAATCCGTATGGGAGGGTCCAGTAAGCGTTGCTCCAAATTGTTCATCTATTTGCCTTTGCAGTTCTAGGCATAAAGTGAGTGGGCTGTTTATTTGATAGAGTGCGTGGGTGGGAGATTGTTACCAGTGCCCATGCTTATGGTGGCAAATTGGTTCTCCAATACCTAAGGTCCAAATTAGCTTGTACCGTCGGTAGCCGCTAAAGCGCCAGGGTCATTTCCCGGTACACCTTGCGGCAGGTCGTTTCAATATAGCAGCCATATTGGGTGCACGGTTGGCGGAGCTGCAACACGCTCGCCTTCCACCTCTGCGGCCCGGGTTCGATTCACGGCCAGGGAAGCATGTGGAAAGAGTTCCTACCCCTCTGACTGTGCACGGTGGTTTTCTCCGAGTCCTTCGGTTTCCTCCACCAAACATGTTGGTAGGAAAGTATACGCCACCATCTGTGCCATGGAGAGTGATTAATATAGGCTTGGCCTGTTTCGCAATCCATGTAAAAGATATGGGTCTATGGGGATACAGCAGCCATATTGCGCCATAGTTAAATGACAAACGATTAACATTGCAAAGTTAATCGTTATTTTATAACGTACAACGGACGTATTTACGAGCTACAATTTCAGTCTACAATTGCAAAGTTTCTGACACAAGAAAACTGGGTAAATTGGATAAACACCCCTGAATGCAAGGGGTAGCTTTCCACGGTTTTCCTTCAAAGAAACACAGAAACGACCGGAGTGGTTGAATATGGTGAAAAGACCAGCAGATTATGAACCACCCGGCAAATTTGGCAGAATTTTTCAAGATATTTTGTTGGGGGTAAAGGTCCGACACCAGAACACCCAGTGCCCACGTTATTTCCGTATAACAACTGGAAGATTGCAGAAAAACAACGCACAACAAACCGATGGCAGAACCGTGTGAGGCGGCCGAGGATCGAGTGACCTACCCAGCAATGGAGAAAGGCCAGTTGCCAAGTAAAGAGCGGGGATGCGATCGCTGCGTTGCAGCGGTAGCTCACAGTATTAGCTAATTTGGACCAAAGCTATTTCAATACCGTTTGAAGCACAAAATGTCAGAATAGTCTCTTAACAAGCTTTCCAGTCTTCCCTTTTGTTCAGATATCACATGATCCAAATTGAAAATCATTTTGTGCTACAGATCTTTGGCATTTGACCTTCAGGTTCAGTTTCATGACTATTCGAGTTGATCTGTTACACGCTAATTTCTGAAATTTCAGAAATTTTAACCCCATCAAGTCTTTCTGTCATAGTCACGGCAATTGCAGGTGTCCAGACGAGTCAAATATTTGCCTGGTTAATGGCGGGTACTCTCACTTTTGTACCAGCAATTGCTACAAGTGAACAATCTGGAGTAATGACCCTGGAAACTCTGAAAAACTTAAAAGACTGGATCATTGTGTAGCTGTGGGATGCAATAACTGCCAGGTCATGCTCACCCAGGGTTAAGAATATGCACAAATAACCGTGGACTCTGGAGGTGTACAAATCTGTCCAGTTAATTGTACTAAACAACAATTCTTTGCAATGTCTTATTTACGTTATCGAACTGGAAGCTTGTTTCCGATTCTTATAGCTCTAGTTTCATTTTCCAAAGTAGCTTTTTTGGCAACGAAGTCACTTGCAATGGAATCTAGTAATGCTTTCTCCACGCTCTTTTAAAATCTGACATGTAATAGAAATTGGTCGATAGTTGCTGTTATCAGCGAGACATCTGCTTTTGTAAGACTAGACTGGGTTTTCTATCCTGGGGCCTATACTGGAAACTAGAACTCGACCACCATCAGCGAGCTGAATGACACCTGGACAAAAGACATTTTTGTATGGTGGTTTATAAAGGACTGTATGCATGCAATGTAGCCAGCCGCTTACGATGTACGACTTGCAGGTGTCAAGAATACGATCTGTTGTGTAAGGCTTTGTCTTAGTGGTATCATGAAGCCCGATTAAAGCCAAGCTTCCTGTTCACCTCATAGTTTGTGTACATGTGACTCTATGCATGATCGTGAGACACAGAGAAAAAGCAAAATGTTGACAGCCGACAAGATATCGTGACTTCGTTTTGTACTTTTTTCAGCGTTCGAAACGACACATTTTATCATAAATTTATACTCCGCAGCCAGCGATTAGGTGTCAGCGGTAAGGTTGGAATTGTAGGAGCCAGCGTGAAGAATAATACGTTTGTATTTTATACTATTCTTGTGCAGGAATTTTCTTTTCG
This sequence comes from Hermodice carunculata, assembly GCA_964020975.1. Taxonomy (NCBI): domain Eukaryota; kingdom Metazoa; phylum Annelida; class Polychaeta; order Eunicida; family Amphinomidae; genus Hermodice; species Hermodice carunculata. The sequence goes on from OZ026621.1 coordinate 31,976,291, forward strand.
CATAAACGTCATTGATAGTTGCATTTCTCAGACCAATGACATCTGTATTTTTGGCTACATGTTTGCTAGTGTCCCTCAGTATAGGCCTACGGTCACCAAGCGCTGAGGTTTCTGTTATCTTTTATGAGTTTCTGGAGGTATTTACGTGTCTTAAGAAGACGAATGTGGTGGTAGGACGTCCGTGTCCACTTGTGTGTTGTCAAAACCTACATGTGATATTGACAATTGACTGCTTTTAGTATTATGAGTTTTTGGTAGAACGTACCAAGTTATAGTCATTTAATTGACTCTAAAACCTAGCTTTGCACTCGCAGCAGCAAAAGCTTCAGTTTTTTTTTTTTATCAATGGCTAGTTTTCGTGCAACTACGGTGTTAAAGTAGTAATGCTAGCCAAATGCTGCGAGACCTATCTCCAAAACAGTTGGTATTGTACGGCAGCCATCACATGCCCATGTAACACTCTCATTGTCACGTGACTTTACCCATGTCATGCGAGTGCGGAACCTGATCATGCGCGCTTCTGCGGTTTCGTTGCCGGTGTTTTCTTCCCCCTCTTTCGTTTTTGCTTACAGGGAGATTTTTTCTGACACCTTTTTATGGTACGTTTGTTTGGACAGGTTACAAGTCCATTTTCATTTTGAAAGTCAGTCACATTTTTCTGAACTTTTTGAAAGTTTATTGATAGAGGCATAAAATAAAATAAAGTTTCATTTATCACTGTCGTGCTTCATCGCTCAAAATATTACAATCAGGAGGTTAAGTTTTCTCAAGAAAGTCAAGTATCTAGTGCCCAATGAAGCAAGAGTTTTGAGCATCCATTTTGGATACTTTTTTCAGATTTCCAGGCAATAAGCCTATACACAACGCAATTGGTCAGTGCATAATAACAACCAGACATGGACGGAAAACAGCATGTACAAGAAGAGATACAAGATATACAGAAAACAACAGCAGTGGATCCTCCAAACTCTTCAAAGAACGAAATTGCTTCAGTCAGAGACCCTGGGGATCATGGGGAAGATATACCCTCACCCCTGGATGAGAAGAGAGAAATGAGAAGAATATACAAGAATATTCTCCTAATCAGTGTTGGATTCCTTGGCAATTTTATCGCCTATGGAGGACTTAGTCGCTTACAGAGCAGTCTGCACCGAGACGAGGGTATGGGCGTGATTAACCAGAGTGTCCTTTATGGGGCACTCGTCATATCTTGTATGTTTGTGCCCAGATTTATGATTAGATACCTAGGCCACAAATGGACCATCTGTGTGTCAATCGTCGGTTACATGACTTGGATGGCAGCCAATGGGTATGCCGTCTGGGCAACCATGGTGACAACATCCATTATCGTCGGCTTCTGTGCTGCCCCCTTGTGGACGGCACAGTGTTCTTATTTCACCAAGCTTGGGGTTGTGTTCTCTAAATTGTCCAAGGAAAATGAGGAAGCGGTCATCACACGATTCTTCGGCATATTTTTCATGTTTTTTCAGATGTGTAAGTGACAGAAACACCAACAGAATATGTTTATCCTATAAAAAACGGGAAACAAGTGTCATTTAAAGAACACAAAGTAATGGTGGTTAGTCAAGCAACATAGCCTAAGTAGCTACCAGTTTAAATGTTGCGTGTTTAGATTATTGGACCTTTTATGTCACGATTTTATATTAAATTATTCGAATAAAAAAATGAAAAGAAGCTAAAAAGTTAAAAAAAAACCCCACTTAATTATCAAAACAACGGCGCTCCGAGCAAGGACGTTTACACTATCTTCAAAAACAATGAGAAGGATTAAACCTCTGCCTCTCAGGCAATGTTATAACAGCATTCAAATACCAAGTAACTTCAATGACAATCGAGGCACTATGGCTAATGTACAGAATATATTTTTTTAAAAATTCCTTATGATACTATCATTAATTCATTTGGGGTTGACATGAATTATGCACTAGTGAGACAGGACGCTTTTTCAGTGAAGTTTGTCTAGCATGTGTTTCTATAACTTTCCTTTTCAGCAAACATTTTTTCTTCTGTCATCATGTCCACGATATTGTATAGCAAAACCGAAAATACCACAGAGCCAACGGAGGAAGATCTAAAGCAGTGCGGGGCGAATGACTACCCTTGGAAAAATGGCACAAATCCTAATTTGAAAGAGCCAGAACGAAGAACGGTGCGTATACAGAGCAGGTACAGTTGAATCGAGTTTTGCTGTAGACAAATCAGTTTATGATAAACAGTCGAGCATTAGCGTTATTTGTATGATGAAGATTAAATTAAACCTCTTATTCTCTCCCAGTCGCTTGCGCAAAGCGCAAACCTGTCAGATTGACGGAATGCACCGTTCATACGTAAGTCACCGTATTGCGATGTGTATCGTCGTTTATTTATTATTATAATATATATGTATTTGCCAGTATGAAGTTTATTGTATGCTGTAACATCTTACACTAAGATACTTTAATTATGAAATGGATGCAACCCCTGGGTAGCGAACAAAGCCAACCAAAACCAAGGAGATTCGTTTTTGCAGCCCCCCATCGCTGCTTCCCATGCGAGGTCTGCGAAATAAGAACTGTGTGCGAGAAGTGCTGCAGGCCGAGCATTAGAACAGGTGCCCAGCATGCATTACGGAACTGGCAAATTGGGATCCCTTGCACTCATTGAGCCTCAGTGAAACACATGTTAACATGATAAGGTTTGCTGCAAATTGGTCTTTCAACTTTGAAAGCCGGTGACTTTCAAACGTACTGCCCAATTTGAAAAATGAAAACAGGTTTGAGCTTCTCACCGCCTGGGCTTCATTTTGAAAAAGTGACACCCCCTCCCTCCAAAAAAATAACAAAAACAAAAAAAAAACAAAAAAAAAACAAAAAACAAAAAAAAAACAAAAACAAAAAACAAAAACAAAAAACCAAAAAAACCAAAAAAACAAAAAAAACCACAAAAACACCCCCTCAAAAAAAAACAAAAAACAAAAAAAAAAAACCAAACCCAACACCACCCGGCCTAAACTGCCCTTATGGCCAATACCTTTTACTTAAGAGTAATACAACATGACATTTGACTTTTTGGTTGGCTTTGTTCGCTACCCAGGGGTTGCATCCATTTCATAATTAAAGTATCTTAGTGTAAGATGTTACAACATACAATAAAATAAGTTATGACGGTATGTGTGCTGAACTGTCATTTAGTCTTCACCTCCACTGCCAAGAGAGTGATGATAACCAGCCACATGACCTCCAGCCCCATTTCCGTCAGTAAGTAAGTTCCTTTATTTACCATGGGACAAACATTATTAGCGGATACCCACTAGTTCTCATCATGGCCCAGTCGTGAGAGAAATATACACAAAAGATGTAAGTGTCACACTATAATGCACAATACATATACATTTAATTAATAATTTGAAATGTTATGTAAACTTCTAAAGCTTACTTTGGCTTTCCATTGAAAATGTTCACATTGTACCTAAAATAGAGTTTCCACGAAATGTTTACCCTCTGGAAGTACTTTTAACAATATGGCGATTTAAAAGATGCAGTTAATCTGGCCCAGCAAACATCATCAGGAAGATCATTCCATAATCTCTCAACATGAAATTTAAAACTTGGCCTGTAAGTTGAGAGTCTGGCCTGGTGGAGCCAAGTTGTCCAACCAGCAGCTCTTGTATTGTAGGGATGCTGTAGTGCATTGACTCGGGACCCGGGTACCCGGTACACCGGTACACCGGGAACCCTCCCCCCTCAAAGTGCCAATAAGTCGGGTCCCGCATCCAATTTGTAATACCCTACTACTTTCGATATAAATAAACAAATTATAGATTTATGTGTATTTTTGCCTCTTTCACTGTAATGTTCTTTATTTTTTCTTTTTTTTCTCTGAGGAATAGACAACTTGTCGAGTGGTAGAATTAATATACTGTACATGAGTAAAAGCAAGTTGAAATATGTTTCTGTGTATCATTTCAGTAAGGCTTTTTACCGCGGGTACTCGGGTCCCGGGTATTAAACGTAATTTATTTGGTGGTCCCTGGCCCCACTTTATCCCCTAAGTCAATGCACTAGTAAGCTGTATCGAATAATGCTTAAAGCTTTGTAGATATGTGCGTGCCAAGCCATTTTGACATTTAAAACATAAGTACAGCTTTTATCTCACTCTGTCATGAAAACACCCATGTTAGTTGATAAAAAGCTCTCGACTGGGAAAGTATCAAATTCTGCACTGTACATGCTGTTCGCTTTTGGAGTTTAATAATACGTTCAGTGAAAATCTTATTTGCAGGGCGACCCGAAACCGTAGCACGCACATAAATTCATGTTGGGTAAACCAATGCATTGAATAGCTGTGAAGCAACATTTAAAAAAAAATTAATGCCAAATTCTTTTCGAAATGCCTAATCTCTGAGATGTTTCCTTGCAAACTGCTTTATGCTGGATTTTAATATTAAGATCTGAGTCTATCTGTAAGCCAAGAAATTTCGTGGACTGGATCTGCTCTAGTTCTTGCTCCTCAGCAAAATGCTTAATTTAGTATCCTCAGTAACTTTTCTCGTGGTACCACATAGTTGGGATAAGTTGGGTATTTTTTCAACATTCGATGACAGCTTATTTTTGAACATCCAGTCCTTAACATTTCCAAAGTCGTCTGTCAAGTTCCTGTCAAAATCATGTTAACAGCTACCAGAAACTTCTCTCGTGTTGTCATCTGCATACATATAGAACTTGGAGTCTCGAAAACATTAAGGCAAGCGAGTAATTTACCAATGCTCAAGAAAAGTTGTTATAAGCTGATACAATGACTCTAAGGTCAGTATTCAATGTCCATTTCCATTTAGTGCATTTGTTTCTGCACATTGCTTTGATGGTAAAATTTCCTCCAGATTTTACCGTGCAGTTTTAGAATTATGCAAATTTTGGACCGAAAGTATTCTGTTTTAGCTTGTCGAATAAGGCTTGTCACACGAGTTCTTACACTTTTGTAAGCGTTCCATAGTTCGGTAGTTTTGAAGCGCAATGCTTCCCCGTGAGCATAATCCCTTTGCATATCTGTCAGCACTTCATCCGTTATCTGGAGAGCTGAGTCGACCTTAATGCGTCTAGAGCGAAAAGGAACATGCTCATCTAACACAGGAGTAAATTATAGAATTTTGGTTTGCTTGTCAGCAAACCAGTCTGTGTGCCTGGAAAGCTTTTAAAGATTGCGTATTCAGTATTTATGTATCTCCTGCAACAGTAATTGTCATTAAAGTGTGTAAAAGAGACATAAACATTTGAGCTGTGTTGCAAAGCTATAAATTGAAGTTGGAATGGTTTTTGTATCTATTATAGTTCTTCAGTTATTCAAGATTTAAATTTTGTGTATTTGCCTGATTTACATAACTAAAACTAGCACAACTTTAAGTCATTGTTCATTGGATGCAATCTCACCAACCTATCAACTGAAGTTGGGGACTTCTGTCTGTAATGGTTGTGAAGTTGCTCAAGATTTAAATTTTGTGTGTTCTACTAATTTGCATAAATTAAAATTTTAGAACGCTGGGTTGTGATCAATTGGATGTGCGTACAGCAGAAACCTGGGAAGATTTTCAAAGTGTTAATGGTACCTCTCCTTTTAATAGTTTTGAAGATATTTAACAGTTAAACTTTTCAAGTGTCCTAAAATTGAAATTTAACACTTTTGTGTATGGTTCATTGGATGGGCCTATAGCACAAATCTTTATTTTAAAGTAGATGTGGCACTTTCACTTATACTAGTTTCGAACATATTCAACATTTGAACTGTTCAAGTGCCCCTAATTAGCATACATTATGATTTTACAACTTTGAGGTTCATTGGATAAGCATATAGCACAATGTCCAACCTATTTAGTTAAGTTGATCTGGCACTTCCACCTGTTATAGTTTTAAAGATATTCAACATTTAAACTTTTCAGGTGCCTCTAATTAGCATAGATTATAATTCAATAAGTTCGTTTGTGTTCATTGGATGCACCATTAGTATAAATCTCCGGATTAAAATTGGAATGGTACCTCTAACTTTAATAGTTTTGAAGATATTCAACATTTAAAATTTCAAATGGCCCTCATTTGCATAATTTTCAACATTGAAACTACAGTGTTACCTGCTTTATGTAGCCACCCTTGCTGCCAAGAAAAAGTGGCCACATACAGTAGGTGACCTCTCACCACAGTTAAACTTTACAAAGAAATTGACTCCTATGTCTGGGCCTAGTGACCACAAAAAGCAATGTGGCTGTTCACGCCAGTGGCTGCATATAGCAGGTGCCATTGTATTCCAAACAAGGTGCCTAATTTAAGTACTAGGTTAGTCACCATGCCAAGTTGTTACTTTTCCCAACAAATGTGTCCGACAAAAACTTAGGACAAAATTCAAATGGCAGGCAGATGATAACTTGGGGAAATCTCAGTCAGGCGTCACATGAAAGTTCACCAGGCTGCTGAAATGTATGCATACCGCTGGGGGCCAGAAATAGAGCAGCTGTGGGAGCTCTGCCTGCCCCAATGTACCCACTGACCCTGACCAAAAAAACTTCCATATTACAGTTGGTCATTACAGGGAGTTTGGATCTGTGTTTGGATGATTTCTAGTAGTTGATCTGAATCTCCATTTACAAAGACATGTTAAACTTTGGTTCATATTTCATCGGGTGCTGCTATGTCACTAACCTATCAATTGTAGTTGAAGTGCCACCTTTCAGCCAGCACTAACTTATTTGTGATGGAGAGTAACACCAAAGAGGCTTCAGACTATATAGCCTCCTTGGTTACACAATGCAGACATATTCTACCAACACAGCTAGTCTCCCCAGGGATTTAATTGTTAGCCCACAGTATTGGACACTGAACCCCACTACCTCTGTACTGATAGGTATGGAGGCCAGGCTTTCATAGTTCAATTATGTTTGGGGGCATAACAGTGTGGCCATGGTATTTAGTTACCAGCTTGTGTGTGGGGGCGTGGGGGGGGCATGTCAGATAGTGTTCGGAAATCCAATAAATTTAATAATTAAAATTCTCAGCTTTGTTTGCATACTATAAGCTTGGAATGGCAACTCGACCTATCGAGAAAAGTTTTGAAGCTTAAAAAAATTCCACTAATATACTTCTAACTTGCATAATTTTGACATCATGACTGTTCCAAACAATATGCAAAACTTCACTACTAGGTCTATCACCATGCCAAGTTTGGTACTTTTCGGAACAATAGTGTCCGAGAAAAACTGACCACAAAATTTGACACGGAAATAAATCAATAAGTAAGTAAGTAAGTAAGTAAGTAAGTAAGTAAGTAAGTAAGTAAGTAAGTAAATAAATAAATAAACGAACAATCTAGCAAAAATGAATAAATACTGAACAAATAAATGAATGAATGAATGAATGAATGAAGAAAGAAAGAAAGAGAGAGAGAGAAAGAAAGAAAGAAAGAAAGAAAGAAAGAAAGAAAGAAAGAAAGAAAAAGAAAGAAAGAAAGAACAAAGTATATGTGGAAAAGCAAGCAGTCTGCGTTCATATATAGACTTAACAATGATTCCCATGTTTGCCACGCGTCATTGGGGCCTCAAAAGCACAGGGGCAACCAGCCGCATGGTTGTCATATTCTGGTCGACACGAACCCATTCATAGGCCTACTGACCGGCTGAAAACACTGATTAGGGTTGGCGTCTACATAACCCGAATCAGAATTTTCGATGGACAGTGACTTTGCCGGTCAGTATGAATGGGTTCGTATTGACCAGAACATGATGACAACCATTCTGCTGGTTACCCCTGTGCTAAAAAATGCTGCACACAGACCAGGCAACCTTAGCCATTTCACTGTTCAACTTATCCGAGTCAAAGGTTAGTTTGCGTAGTACCGCAGGGGCAGGCAGGCTTTGTCCGCTGTAACCTTTTCAAGAAGGTTTTTGTCTTGGAACTACCGCTTGCCATTGTGTGTAAAACAGCACATTGACCAAATTTCTGTTTTTAACTAAATCGTTAGGGGTCTTCTTAAATATCGCTCTTACAGTGCTACAGTACACTCGGGGGGGGGGGGGAGGGAGGGGGCGGAGGGTACTTCCATGTGGGATTGTACGGGGGGGTACTCTCTACTTTTTTTGATAGGGGTGTGCAGCTCAGATTTCCACAAACCTACCCTTCATCAGGGCCCCCATTCCAAGAAATCCTGGACCTTTATTAGGGCGGCTAGGTGGCCAACGCGATATACTAGCAGCGTAATTATAATTATCACAGCGTGCAAATTGATCGCGGGAAGCGAATGAAAGTGATTGCCTTGACCGGGGGTTTTGATAAGGGCCGTTTGATTTTTTTACGACCTTAGGTAGGGGCCCTAGTTTAAATATTGGACCTTCGCTAGGGAGATTCTTGGCAAAATTGATACCTTGGTTAGGGAAAATGCACGCAAAAAGTTACCCTTCAGAGCGGCACATCCCCATTATGCTCGGTATAGGGAGTACCCCCCCGGGATTGTACCGGGTATGTGCCGAGGGAAAAGCCCTGTTTTCATTAATCCCAGAATTAGAAAAGGCCCCCAAAATGTACAAACCTGGATCAGGATAGGGGTAACAATTAGGATGCACAAATGCAGCACTCCTGTCAACACATTACAGGATAAAGAAAGGGTACCTATTTACATCTGGTGTAGGATTGAGATAGGGTATTGTATAAAAATGTCCAAGGCACACACCCACCCTGATGTTGAGTATGTGCCCCCCTCCCACCAGTACACTGTATGGGTGTCATCTTAGACAATGTTTAAGAGCTCACATTCGTTCGCAAAAATATCTCAATGGTGGCACAGCGGAAAGCAAGAGGGGAAAGATTCGGCAAAACAGTCCTTCGCACAAGGCAAGTGCCGTTTGTCGCCATTCCCGGCTCGTCTAGCAAGTTTGGCGGGATTTTACGACACTCAGGAGTGGTAATAGTAATGTTTTAACCAATTACACTGTTGGTTCAAAGCGCGTATGTATGTAGCATACCTGCAATAGACCTATTCTATCAATTATACTGATTTAAACAGTCATTATACCGAAATGGCGTCTACATAAATTATCTGTCTTTCCGTGCAATGAATGATCCTCTTTCTCGTATCGGTCGAAATGAGTCACAACTATTTTTATTAGGACAGCTACGGTTTGTGCATGTACACACATGAATTACATTTCAAAGAGACTTTGTTGTCATGATGTACTCTCAAATCTACGGTTCGCAACCGTGTATAAAAACAACATGGCTTCAATATTTGTTTGTCAGGATCATTACCGGCATTTTGAAATATCGCCTGGTACCATACACACAATTTTCGAACCTTCAACTTGTCATGTCAGCATGTGCAAATTTTAATGTACCTTACCCAAAGAGCTGGCGTTATGCACTCACTATTAAGATCCCATTTCCTTTCATGCATGGCACACAAGTCTGCGCCTGACATCCAAATAATGAGACCCAGCCGAAACGAGAGAGAGAGAGAGAGAGAGAGAGAGAGAGAGAGAGAGAGAGAGAGAGAGAGAGAGAGAGAGAGAGAGAGAGAGAGAGAGAGAGAATAAAAATGATGATTTTTTTCATACATTACATGATGACAGGTGTGGATACTCGTGGGTGTGTATCTGGGGATTGCGGCTCTAGCTGTGGTGATGGTCGGGATCTTCATGGACCCGCTGCCCAAGCAACTTGAAGAAGAAGACAAGTCGGGCGAGTCTTTGTTGAAACAGACCAAACATTACCTTATCGCCACGGTTAAGCACCTGCGTCACAAAAATCAACTAATCTTAATTCCTTTAACCATGTACAGCGGTTTTGAGCAGGCGCTTTACAGTGCCGAATGGACAAAGGTAAGACTTGTGAGTGGGTTGCACCATGCCGGTGTGGGGTACTACTTTGCAAAAATACACCCCTTCTCCCTTGGACGTACAATGGCTTAGCTCCGTTTGCGATGATTTTTTTTCCTCGATCAGTTATCCTTGTGTCTCAGATTTCATCTGTGGCGGGTTGCGGGGGAGGGGGGGGGGGGGTCGAACGAAACCCCATTCTTAGGGAAGGCAACGTTAGGTCCTATTGACACCGAGGCTATATAGATGTATGAGAACAACACATTTCAGTTGAGCTTGCTGTATTAAAAAATACATCGACAAAAACTAATATACATATAAAAGTTTGTATCTTACTTTGCAGTACAACACCCAAGAAGAATGGTCTGTTGTCGGATGCATAACAATAATTAGCCTGGGGACTTGAAAACGTAGCTGAAACAGTACTGTAGCTGATAAAATTTGGAAATAAATGACATTAAAATCTATTTAATCAGTTTGAAATAAATCTTAACTTTGTATTTTAAAATAAATTTGATCATTAAAATGCACCAGAGAGCAGTGTTTTGCCTTCTATTTTGCAAAAAAAAATCCCAGTGTGGGAGGGGGCTTCCGATTTCCTGCGCTACCTCGTAATTAAAACGAATGCACATTTTTAACCCCTCTTGAAAATTCTAGATCCACTTCAGTTCATGTTCCTCAAAGAGACAAAGCTGAATGTGATTTCTCTGATTTCAGACATTATGATGAATGCGATCTGCATATTTACCGACCATCTCAAATTTTCCTGTCCAACATGCTTTGTGAATATACTAAATCATTTCATACATTTTGTCGATGAAAGCAAATATAGTCCTGTTCGACTGAATATGCGCTGTTTATTGAATCATTTGTTAGGGGCATTTTGCACTGTTAATGCTACCTGCACATTCGTACATGCGATCAAAATGCAGGCGAATGTATGGAATTTTTGTCGTCATTCTACCAGCTTTGTGATGATCAGTGTAGAACAGTATTGTTTCAAGGACACTGCAGCTAAACACTGTTTGACTCAGACTCAGACTCAGACTCAAAAATACTTTTATTTCACCAATACAATGAGTGTAAGAGAACAAAACATAAAATATAAAATGTAAATTGTAAAGTGTCAGATATAAAAACTGATTACTGGTGGGGATACCGCCATTAAAGCATTCAATACCGCTATTATGGGAGCCACTCTAAAGAGATAGTTTACTCTAACTTGTGCAGACTGACAATAAATACATACAGGTGTAGCACTGTAATGTTCCTGGTAATTAAGTCACCGTACGTAAATACATTGAGGAATGAATAGCACTTTGGAATGAGAGTTATTTAATCTTTTCTGAGTTGCAAACATGACAGTTTGGCTCCGAACATATATCTGTAAACTTATCAATAAAATGAATACATTTTTGCGCAAAAAGAGAAACTAAATTTACTATGAAAATGGGCTTAATGTTAACAATATCTGGAGTGTTGTTCGATGTTTCTACTGTGTCATATCTTATGCAATTTCTTGTGCTAACTAGTCTAGTTCTTGTTTTAAAAATTTTATTGTTATTTCTTGTCTGTTAGCCGTGAATTAGGGATGCTGATTTTATTAGAAGATTACTGAAGTATACTGGTAACTGCTTATTAACAAATTTGTAATGAAACTTAAGAAGATGAAGGAAAATGTAATTTAATTTTAACAATTTTAAGCTTTTAAAAATTGGTTCTGCATGTGCGAGGTAATTACTATGATTTACTATTCTTACTTTGTTGCTTTCTTTTGTAATGAGACAATCCTTGAGCTTTTATGACCCCATGGTAAAATACCATAATTTAAATGTGGAAGTAAAATAGAGTTATAAATTGTTTTCATTATATTGCGAGGAAGATATTCTTTCAGCTTACACATAATACCAATTGTTTGGGTTAATTTTATTGCAATTTTGTCCAAGTGGGCATTCCAGCTGAGATGTTTTCTAAAGTGATACCTAGAAAATTAAAGTTATCAACGCGTTCAATTTTTGTGCTGTCTAATAGAATATCGGGAATGTGACCACTTTTTGAGGATCTGAGAAGATCATGAACTTAGCTTTCTTTGTATTTAAGGGTAGTTTATTTCATTTCGTCCATGTAGTTATTTCCAACAACTCTTGATTAATTTTTGCAGACACATTCCCTGTTAGATCATGAGTTTGAAACACTTGTAGTGTGCTAAGAAGAGTTTTGTAGTCAGCGTAAATTAATGGATGGAAAATTTCGGATATATAAGATAGATCATTTAGATAAATTATGAACAACCGTGGGGCAAGGATAAACCCTTGAGGCACGCCTGTTGTAATGTTATGTACGCCAAAGAAAAACTGATACCATCAAAATCTGCACATGTTTTTCGATTTTTTAAATCATTTTGAATAACTCTGAAGCTTTCCTGTTATATCATAATATTTTAGCCTTTCAAGTAGAAAACTATCATCAAGAGTACCAAATGCTTTGGACAGACCCATAAATATACATGTTGGAATATCACGTTCATCTTTATCTATTAGTAATCTGTCCACTAATTCAAGGCAGGCAAATTCAGTGGAATGCAATCCCCCGAAGCCATATTGATGGTTATAGTATATTTTTTGTTTTGAAATATTCATAAAGTTGATGGAACATACAGTGAAAACTCGTTCTAATGACACCATCTGTTCCTATAGGAATGTGTCACATAACTATATATGTCTGATAAATGAACCAAACAACAAAGAAAAAAATGAAATTCTGCCATTCAAAACTTGTGTCGTTATGATGAATATGTCGGATATCCGAGTGTCGTTATGATGAGGTTTCACTGTAGTTTTCTCAAAGACTTTGGAAAAACTAGGTAGTATAGAAATTGGTCTGTAGTTTTCAAACAAACTTGCGTCATCTCTTTTGTAAAGTTTTGCTATCTCTATTGCTCAAGGAGACAAATTGTATAAACAGTTAAAAAGACCCATATTGAATGTGAAGAATATAATCAGCGTAGAACGAACCTAAGCACATACAATAACATTCTTGTGACAACATAAAGGAAGCCACAAAGATCTCCCATAGTACATGCTTGATTTGATGCATATCCTGTAATTTATTAAATGCCCAATAACGCGCTAAATTTATCTTTCCATTCAGTCCTTCATCAGCTGCTCTTTAGGTATCTGGCAGGTGGGCCTCGTAACCCTGCCGTTTGGCATCGTTAACGCCACTGTCTCCTTTCTCAGTGGCCGTGTGGTCAAATACACAGGACGAGTGCCCTTATTCACAGCAGGTAGGCATATGTCACACATAACGTGATTTAGAAAATCAAATGTGTGTGTGTGTGTGTGTGTGTGTGTGTGTGTGTGTGTGTGTGTGTGTGTGTGTGTGTGTGTGTGTGTGTGTGTGTGTGTGTGTGTGTGTTTATTTGCTTGCGCAATTCAGGGACGGAGTACCCGGTGGAGGTGCAGCCCGTTTTAGGTGCCACACCTATATTGTATTCTGATTGGGTAAAAGTCTTCGTTGGTGTGTAATTGGTCCCAAAGTCTGCTCATTTTCAATTTGAAAAAAAAAATGGACTGATAAACGACGTTTCATAAATTCTCAATTTTGGTAAGGGACAGTTAATTTAACTAAAACGTATGGTCGCCTCATTTGCTGTGGTGATGCAAATTCATAAATCTGCCGTATTGGTCAATACTCAGCCACTGCAACCATTTGTCGCTACCTTGCTGTATTTAGGACAACCCCCTGTGACATTCATACCATTTGTATGAGCAAGAATAGATGTTGCCATTGACCCCGGTGCTTGCAGTGTAATAGGCACTGTGCATACATGTACATGCATTTAAGCAGCCGTATGCGCATCTGTAATACAGGGCGGCAGTAATGCGGGTGCAGAGCACACTTTACAATGAAGGTACCAGCATACCGATACAACAGTACCCACAGGGATAAAACCGACACAATGAAGTAAGGACTATACCCGTACTACACAATAAAGGGAGGACCCCACTGGTACTATAATACTCACACGGATAAAACCGGCACAATAAAGGGAGGACCACACTGGTACTATGATACCCACAGGGATAAAACCGCCACAATAAGGGAAGGACCATACCAGTACTACAGTACCCATAGGGATCCAACTGACACAACAAGGGAAGGACCATACCGATACTACTATACTCACAAGGATAAAACCGGCACAATAAAAGGGGGGACCACACTGGTACTATGATACCCACAGGGATAAAACCGGCACAATAAAGGGAGGACCACACTGGTACTATGATACCCACAGGGATAAAACCGCCACAATAAAGGGAGGACCACACTGGTACTATGATACCCACAGGGATAAAACCGGCACAATAAGGGAAGGACCATACCGGTACTATAGTACCCACAGGGATAAAACTGACACAATAAGGGAAGGACCATACCGATACTACAATACTCACAAGGATAAAACCGGCACAATAAAGGAACGAGCATAACGGTAGTACAATACTCACACGGATAAAACAGGCATAATGAAGGAAGGAGCATATCTGTCCTACAATACTCACAGGGAAAAAACTAGCACTATGAAGGTATGAATATACCGGTACTACAATACCCACAGGAATAAAACTGGCACAATAAAGGAACGAGCATAACGGTAGTACAATACCCACTGGGATAAAACTGGAATAATGAAGGAAGGACCATATCGGTCCTAGAGTACCCACAGGGAAAAAACCTGGCACAATGAAGAACATGAATATACCGGTACTACAATACCCACAACCTGGCACAATGAAGGAAGGACCATACCGGTAGTACAATACCCACAGGGATTAAACTGGCATGATGAAGGGAGAGATATACCGGTACTACAGTACCCACAGGGATTAAACTGGCGTAATGAAGGAAAGCACATACCGGCACTACAATACCCACAGGGATAAAACTAGCACAATGAAGGAATGAGCATAACGGTAGTACATACCCACAAGGATAAAACGGGTACAATGAAAGAGGGGACATACCGGTACTACAATACCCACAGGGATCAAACTGGCACATAGAAGTTTTGTCAACAAAATACCTTATATTGAGGATGGTGCAAGTTAATATACTCTCATACACAATGTAGTAATTAATAATACATTTAACACAGCCAGTTGGCAATATTACTTCATAACAATTGAAGAAAAATCCCAAATTTTTTAAAACCTGGTACAGGAAAGGTGTTCGATTTATACGGGATATTTTAGATGATCAAGGTATATTCATAACAGAAGATCAATTCAGAAACAAGTTTAATATTTCTTCAAACTTCATATAGTACTTCTCACTGCGATCAGCCATACCATGTCATTGGAAAGCTGTAATTATTGCCGATCACGTTAAGATCCACCAGAGTGTCCAGTCATATTCACACAGAATACTCTGAAAGTGAATGGGAATTGCTGCTGCCACCAGGTGGCTAATTGTATGATAATTATATGCATAGGACAGGCTAGTATACATAACCTCTTGTCAGCTTAAAAAGCAGGTAACACACAAATGGTACCTTGGTCAGCAGGCCCGGCTCACAGAGTTCAAAGAAAGCTAATTATCACATGACCATTGTGGAGTGACATCACAGCTAAAGAGCCCACCCAGGAAGTAAAAAGTGGCTCAATTTTCCTGCCCAGTTCCTTTTACCTTTAAAAATATATCTCACATATCTGGCAAGGAATTTTATTGGATACTTGTACAGACAAGGTTCAAAGATATCCCAACATGTAAAAGTAGATGGCATAAAACTTTTACTTTAACCAATGATGACTGGCCTGAAATCTTTACAATGTGTTACAAATGCACCCTAGAAACAAAGCTACAAGCTTTTAAATTTTCAATACTTCAACGTTTTGTGAATCATAAATCTAGGCTCAAAGAAATGGGTCTTGTGAACTCAGAAACATGTGATTATTGTACTAACAAGGACACGATAATTCACAGATTTATAGAATGTCACCAGATCCAAGTTTTCTGGACAGAATTTGAAAATTTGTGGAATAGAACTCATGATAAAGTAACTATTACCTTGTCTTCCATTGATATAATTTTTGTTCTTTTTAAGAAAAAAATGCACTGAATAATTGTATAATGCAAGCAAAATATTTTATTCATTAAGAGGCATGTAAACAAAATGATATCACCTTTATGTATTTTCTTGCATATTTGAGACATAAGGTCCAAATTGAAAAAAAACAAATTTTGTGTGGCCAATGCAAAGACGATTTTTTTTAGAAGCATTGGGGATGGATGTGTCTTAGTACATAACATATTTTACGTCAAGTAAACATCAAAACTGCTAGTGTCTTGCTTGAAAATTTATACTCTTCATTGAATGCATATCTTGACCTTGCAAAATATAAATATATTGTGTCTGGCTCATCGTATGTATCTGTGAAAAGCAAATAAAGAGCAATTAAAATAAAATAACAGCCAGAATTTGTCTTACTTTTTATTTGTTGGAAAATATATTCGGGTTGTCACCTTGATTTTTCAGCCTTCATCGTAGATCTGTGCGTTCAAATAACAATGATGGCTTGGATTCCAACATTAGGCACTACTTATGCTCTTTACATATTATGCGGTCTCTGGGGCTTCACTGACGCAATATGGCAGACGCAAATCAATGGTATGTATCTTTGTTGTAACACCTTCAGTAAAGTATTGTGCATTAACGCTACCGTTTTTTTTGTTTTTTTTTGTTTTTGAGTTTATGTATACATGAAAGTTATTTATGAAAAATTCATAAAGTTTTATGACGGCTTAAATTTGTTAGCTCATAGTCCATTTGCCTCCAGTGATCAAGCCGTTGAGCTATGTTTCAGCCCACTGGCTACTGGTACATGAAGGAAGCTTGACCTACCTGGATATTTTGGGGGAAGTAACCCTTCTCGGTAAACCAGGTATAAGTTTGTTAATTTTGAAGGACAAACCCTTATCAAAAGCATCCTCAGATTTTATATATATTTATTATTTTCATATTTTTAATGTGATTTTACACATGTGCGGGTAAATTGAGTATTAAGGAAAAAAGGTTATGCTTTGATTTTCAAGGTCAATTAAATGCCAATGAAAAGTCGGCTTTTAATTGGGATGTCACCCTGGTTAAATGTAAATACGACAGATATGAGAACAATTAACATTTAGCTAAAATCTGTACAACATAATCTGTTTCTGAACAGGTATGTATGGCTGTATCTTCTCTGAAGAGTCCGAGGCCGCCTTTTCTAACTACCGAATGTGGGAATCTGTGGGTTTCATCGTTGGATTTGCCTGGAGTAACTACCTGCCTACCTCCATCAAGATTTATATAACAACAGGAGTCCTTTGTGTTGGAATGGCTGGCTATTATATCGTAGAATTCGGGATACATAAAGAGCAACAAAGGGTCCTTGTGATTAATGATGATTCAGGCCATGACAATTATGCGATGACATCTGACCCTAAAATATAACTTGAAACTGATACGAAATACAGATGGAGTTGATGACGAGATACACACGAAGATGATGACGTAATAAATTTGTGTATCTGGAGATAAAACAACTGGGGGCTGACGGTCGATGACATATTGAAATGGATTGATTTGTTGCCTGGTGATCACACCACCGGCGATGGAAGTTGACTCGAATATATACGTCATAGCACCGGTGCAAACAATAGGGGTGATCTGGGTTGCTTTAATTTCTTGACAAACAGCCTTTTGTTCCCATTATGCATGTTTGTGACACCTGGCAACCCATGCTATTTGAGGTCAGGTGGGTCAGCAAAGCCCATTACATTACAGTGAACCTGAAAGTTTTACCCTGCATATGAAGACAATTTTTGGAACTATTATCTCCTAGTCTACCTGAAGAACATCCTATTATCTTTCAAATACACCCAAGTGTGATAAAACGAAAGTTTAATGCTTATTTGGCAACAGATAGAGAGGTTAAATGTATATCTGCTAATTACCCATGTTAATCTATAAAAAAAAAGCGAGGGTTGGAAAATGACCACATGATATGGGCGGTCAACCACGAACAGGATGGGCAGCACCACTTTTAGGCGAATTTACATTTACCTAGAAATAGACTATTGCAATTATTTATCTGTGGTTTTGAGCTGGAATTCGGGTAGTGTTCTTGATGTATGCAGAGCTATAGTGTCAGTTACCAATGTGTGCACACAGTCTACACCGTTTCAATTGCACATCGTGCTTCCCAGGCAGAGGTCTTCGTGCGCATGCCCTATAAAAGCTTTGCACATCGTGCTTCCCAGGCAGATGTCTTCGTGCGCATGCCCTATAAAAGCTTGCGTTTGTTGATAATTACTTTACAGGACGCGGCAGTCGTTGACTTGTGATATATAAAATAAAATTTGTTTTTACTTCTTTAAAAAAATATTTGCAGCCTATCATAATCAAATTTTCATTTGCTGTGGATGTTTTATCCCGGTGTGTGCTTTCTGGTTGTGGCTCATCTGATGCTCAAAGAATTCCATTTGGATTCAGTAGCTCGAGATAACCCCCAACCTTTTGAGAATCTATGTGGGTTAATCTAAACGGTTTTCAATCATTCCCCTGCCTTCTACTATCGTGCGTTACCTTGATTGATTATAATATATATATATATATATATATATATATATATATATATATATATATATATATATATATATATATATTATATGTATATATATATATCTCCAATTTAGACCACCTCCATAAAGAGACCATTTCTATATTAAGACCACCAATTTACAGATCCCATTGTGTTTTATCCTTAATCATATCCTCCATCAAACCGCTCCCTATTGAGACCACATTTTTCAGTCCCTTAGGTGGTCTTACTGGAGAGATTTCACTGTATATGTATGTAATATATATTCACAGCCTAAACACTTTGGGTGAAGCTGAATGCTTGCAGAGTTATATTTTCTTAAAATATTGCTTCACTATTGAGTATTTTTCATAAATAGGCCTACAGTGTGAAAACGTAACATTTCGATCGTATGTACTATTTCTTTATTCGATGATACCGATCTGATATAGATCCTGTATGCACGGTTGCAAGTGAAAAATTATTCATCATCATCATCATCATCATCATCATCATCATCATCATCATCATCATCATCATCATCATCATCATCATCATCATCATCATCATCATCATCATCATTTATACTAACATCGAAGGAAAAAACCTGAAGATTCCATCTTTACACCACAGACGCAGGAGAGACGTATTTTTATTCTATGTTTGAGGGTTATTTACCATTTTAATCTTTGAATATTTATAGTTACATGCAAAGAAACAACACGTACTGACAAAACTTAAATGTACACATCAGTGGGTTTCTGTACAAAAACCGCGATACAGTGGACATTTTTGTACCACTTTGTTATATGCATCGTAAGCAACAGCAGGCACCTTAACCCGTGGAATGTGAAGTGCCATCAAAAAACGAAAATCATGGTCGAATTCACTTAGTCCTAAAATATGTTGATTTATAGCTCCGTGAGCTGACCCATGAAAAGCAGTATTCTGAGCTTAGAGCGAGACACTAGTCTGTCCATATGTAAAGCTAGGTATGCCAATAACTTGCCATAAATAAGATTTCACTTCGGGCTGAAATCCTGGATACGATATACCACCACTAGCAGCTCGGAAAATAGCACTTCGAGCAGCAGCGATTCTATTGTCTACATGTAAGTTAAACTTTCCATAATACTGAAAGCGAACTTCTAAAATATCACTCTATGGAGTTTTTGTGTCTTCTCGTGCATTTTGATTACATGTGTATGCTATGTTTATTAAATACACGAAATATACAAATTTCGATACAACATGCACTGTTCAGTGCTCATCTCACCTGAATGTAATAAAATTAATATATCAAAATTAAGTTTACCTCCCCCCGCCAAAAAAAACCTAGAAAGTCTCATCATGTGTATGAAAAATGACAAGGGAACCCAAGTGAGGCTGGGCGAATAATTGCCATTTTATGCTGGTGCTACCGTAGCAACACACCCAGTAAACATGATATATACTGACCAACTGAGCATGTTTTTCTGGTTTTTATCTCTCTCTCTCTCTCTCTCTCTCTCTCTCTCTCTCTCTCTCTCTCTCTCTCTCTCTCTCTCTCTCTCTCTCTCCCTTTTATCTTTGGTGTCGACTGTGGGATTGAGAGTGGGAATACGGATGTTTCTTCAATAGTCTATTCAGTCATAATCAAAGTGTGGTGGTTACCTGATATTTTTATACACATGTAAGGTTGTGTACACAACATTTTTTGACCGAAACAGAAAGAAACATTTCAAAATAGGAATAAGAAACTGTTTGGCATGTTGATTTGGTGGTACAAGCACTCAGGAAATGCCGGAACTATGTCAGAGAATCAGCGCAAGCGTTTCGTCTGGGGACTTCGTCTAGGCACTTTCTTCTGGTCTGCACGTACAAGTAAGCATGTCAAGCAGTTCATTTTTTTTCTTGACAAAAAGTTGCATTATGTAATGCAAGTAAACCAGATAAAACAGTAGCAGGTGTCGTTAGATGAGATGCTGCAATGGATAGGTGGAAAACGAAAGAAGAAATTTTGCTTGGTCAGAATGTCGCAGCAAACAGGAACATTCAAACGGGGCCACTGGTACAGGTTTCAATACAAGTTAAAGCCTTCCTTATAGTAATGAGACACTCTCTTACGTAAGACCAGACCCTCGGTTCATTTTCCATAATTTTAATGTATGTACCAACAGTTTCAGAATTAAGACCGCCTTTAAAAATGACAACTTTTATGCAACTATACAGAGTGTTAATTCCGGGCGCGTCCACATTATATGTATGTATGTATGTATGTATGTATGTATGTATGTATGTATGTACGTATGCATATATATGTATGGGAAATCAGGAAAATTCTCAGCTAAGCAGAATTTATACTAACCGTAAATTTATATAAAACACTGCACATGAAATCATCTATAAAACTTGCATTGGATTAATATGTTTTGCATATACTTTGTGTAACATTCATTGGGTAAGTGTGTAAGTGTGTTTTGCGTGTATTTTATGTGAATTTCGTTCGATGAAAGGCCCAAATTGACTCGTTCATAGGGTTTATTCGGTTCACATCCGCCCGAGTTCGGGAAGGGCAGCCTGCTCTGTTTACATTTTGTGCGCGATCACGCTGGCCGGGTTTAACGTCGAAGGGTCAGAAAGTAATGCTTGGGTTTAATGAAAAATCAAACTGTCAGCAAACTAAGTATAGGTTAGACGCCGTGTAGAGTTTTCCAATTGAATTAGAAGACGAGCGCGCAGCGCGAGTCTTCTAATTCAATTGGAAAACTCTACGAGGCGTCTGACATACTTATACTCCAAAAGATGGGTATTATAAAAGTATTTCCTACTTGAAACAAAGTTAAAAGACTTGATTTCCAAGAGAAAAGCGACAAGTAAGAGTACATAATGTAACGACCTTTGACACTTGACCTGTCACGCTCCCTGACCCTATTCAATGCTGGTCAACAATAGACACGCTGGAATAAATATTATGTAAAATCCATAAAGCATCGTCTCAGCTGTTTAGCGTAATGGACGGCACGCTCAGCCGTAGATCACAGAATTCGTGCATGGTTCGTACCCTGCCAGGGACAAAATATTTTTTTCATTAAAAAGTGTAGACAAAAATTGTCGAAGTTCCATTGCAAAGTCCCGTCATGAGGTCACTTGCACTTCAGCGGATCTAATTCAATTAGACTCCTAGGAAGAGAGGAGCTCTATGAAAATTAGACTCCGCTGAAAACAATAGAAATTGGGCGCTGAGGAGTATAAACAAGCACATTTCACCACTGATGTGACATTTCAGGCAAACGATTTGCACTCTTCAGCACAATCCATGCTGTAATCAGTAGCGTTAGCCGTGGCATTCGTTGTGAACATATAAAAGCGTGGGCCCGACTCGGCCACTTGCTCATTGGGCAATCAGGCCAACAATTTCAATACAATTCAACAATACCTGATTTCAATCTTCATGGGATACAGATTCCAAAGTTTGCTCTGTGTATGGGTGTGCAATGACATTAACAATGGGGCACTCTCAACTTTAAGGCTGGTGTGAAGAAAATCATTGTTGATACAAGGCCATTTAAAAAGTTTTGCTGTGTGTAAATAATGTTTATGTTGCCACGGTATTGTCACATGTCGCTCATCGCGCAAAACTGGGAAAAATGCTTTACTGGTTGCATTTCGCAATACTGCATTTCATTATACAGACTTAGCAACGTGTAACATACTGTACTAAGTCATATAAATAGGTTCGGTGAAAAAAAAGCACAGTATAAATGTGAAACTAAGTCAACATCTTTACACCGTTTTCGCTCCCGATGAAGCAGGTGGCAAGGCATGTTCAGCAAGTGGCCATCTTAATATTGCTGATTTTGCGAACTATAATTGCTGTTCCAGTAGTCCGCGCCAGGTCTCCAACGCTATAAGTCACAGCCTCAGTTTTTTTTTTGGCTGCACCACCGACACTCCCATAGTCGCAAAACTCCTTGTAAAAGCTTTTTAATTTGTTTTATACATGGGTTACAATTTGATTAAAATGTTTTATGTGATTTTACTTTGTGATCTTATCAGTTGAATTTACATTCTGATGACTGCATATGATTTACTTGATTTCATTTTCATTTTATTATCCTTTTGTAACTTTTGCATATAATATGTTTTTTCCCCCATATGGGGGTTAAATGAACTGTTATTTTATTATTATTATTATTATTATTATTATTATTATTATTATTATTATTATTATTATTGTTGTTGTTTTTATTATTATTATTATTATTATTATTATTATTATTATTATTATTATTGTTTTTATTATTATTATTATTATTATTATTATTATTATTATTATTATTATTATTAGTATTATTATCATTATTTTTACTATTATTATTTTAAATCAAATTTCCTGCTCATTTGAATTTTATAAAATTTGTCAGAAACGACAAGGAATAGGGGTATCAGTATAAATCACCTCACGTAGACAGAGTTATAGGGTACAGTTTTTCACCTAACAGGAATATAGGTTAGGTTATCAGTGATCTTGGTACTGACTGATACTTTTTCGTTCATTACACTGTAAATTTAACGCGCTCAATGCGCGGCTAAATAAGCTGTTGAATGAAAGTTTTTTTCACGAAAAAACGAGTCTGGGATCTTAATGGTAATTCAGTATAATTTGACTTAAGTATATCGACTTAAGACGTGATTGGCACAGAAAGAGTTAAAATTTGAAAAAAAGCTTCTTAACAACCTTCTTTTGTAAAGCTAATGAAACAGTGATTGATATATTTGACAATTGATTTGAAATGATGTAAAAACTGATACATCTGGATGGTTACATTCATTCTCTAAGATAATTGTTGGTCCAGAAACTTTATTTTTGTTTTTTGTTTTTTGTTTTGCAAATAGTTCGGTGTTTTTCCATTCATTTTGAAAAAAAAAAAAATTTTAGACCACGTTTCCTTGAATCCATTATAGCCTTTTTAATTGTTTGTATTCACAAGTAACCTTCCTCTGATAGAAATGTCGGACAGAACTCTCATTGTAACGGCAATCAAGTCATGTATTCAAAACTACAGAAATACTTCCATTGTTTTCATTTACGAGCACTTTGCCACTATTTAAAATTCAAAATTTTTTTCCACTGATCACCTACCAATAATACTGCAGGATCACCTTCTTCAAGATTTGGCCAGCCACAAACACATTGACATCACTATGCTGTCTGACTTGCGATGGACTGATCATGTTAACACAATCCGTACTATGGTCCCAGGCCTTGGTCAGTGCAGGAAACGCTGACTAAAGGCTACAGGCATGTTGGTACTTGAATGAAAGCTCTTTTCATGAAGAATTTAAATATGCAACTGTCTTCTTAAATCCAGATGAAAATACGGAAATATCAGGGACTGGTATGGAATGAGTTAAAGAAATAAGAATCACAGCAGGGAAATGATACAGCTTTGTAATATAATCATGAAATGATGTCATGATACAGCTTTGTAATCTAATCATGAAATGATGTCATATTTTATCTATTGAATTTTATACTATATACTCTTTTTATCTTGTTGTTATGAGCCTCCATGTTTTAACAGCTCCCTGTACGCTGATATAGATTGCAAATAAACTTTGAAACTTTGAAATTACTGATTATATTGAAAAGTCTGTAGAACAAACTCGATAGAAGAAATACATAAGAATATATGTTTACGACCTTCATTGCAGCCGTTTGAGAATATAGAAGTCCAAATTGGAACAATTACACCTCAGCTGAATCTAAAAAGCTAGGGGAGTTCAACAAACTGCTGCCACAGTAGTTATGAAGCATTCGTCTGCGTCTTGGAAAGCGTTACTTGAACTCCTGTTTGTACAAAAATGGATTAAAGGAAAGCCCCTAATTGTAGGTGTTCAGCAAAAATGGAAGATGTCTGTCTTTTTTGCTTGTCCTTTGCATAGAGTGACACGTTGTAAAGTGTGAACAATTATTTCTGTGTGAGCCCCTCTCTCACTGCAGACTTTATATATGGTTCGAACGAATGTACTCCACGCGAAAAATTCAGTTTGTTCATCAGTGCATGACTACATTACCCTTGCTCCTCGCTTCTCACAAGCAGGTATTTGTTAATGAGAAGGTTGCAAATGCTGCTATAACTGTTACAGTAAGCTGATTATATTTTACGCTGACTTCGCTTGATATAAATATATATATATATATCTATACATATCTATCTATCTATCTATCTATCTATCTATCTATCTATCTATCTATCTATCTATCTATCTATCTATATATATATATATATATATATATATATATATATATATATATATATATATACATATATATGCCCCCTCCCCATCTGTCCCTTGTCCATTGTACACGTCCAGTTACTCCTGTCGCACTGCACGATCAACAGGTCATATACAAAATATGGCTCCTCGTGGAATGGATGTGCCATTCGTGTTGTCCTGTCTATTTATTGTCATTGTTATACACAAGCGGGATTAACATGGGGCACGGCCCTTCGTCTCAATTGAAGAAAATTCATTGTATAAATTATCTGAGTATCGTATGGAGCAGTAAAAAAACAAAAACAAAACCAAAACCAAAACCAAAAACCAAAAACCAAAAACCAAAAAACAAACAAAAAGAAACCACACACACAAAAAAACAAAAACAAAACAAAGAAAACAACCCCCCCAAAACCCCTCCCCCCAAACCCCCCACCCCCCCCCCCCAAAAAAAACAAAAAAACAAACCGATTTTCAGGCCACAATGGTTTTTATACGTGTGCTTTAAGAGACTTTCATGTTTGATGTTCGAGGTAGCACAATAAGCATGACACCTACAGGAAATTTTGAGACTGTTAACATGCATTGGCCTGTGCAGAGATATGTCCTGCCCCGCGATGCCCTCTCCAGTCAGACGGAGGTGAGAAAGGGTGTGCTCGGCTGCATGGGTTTTGGGAAAGGAGTATACTCTTGTCTTCAGTCTCATAACTTCTGGCAAACTAGAAAGAATCGTGACAGATAATCTAGGGCGTAAATGCAAGACAATCCCTCTGTATGCTGATGGAAGAATGAACAAGACGACTATGATGGTTCTTTGCCCGACAGACCTCGAACATCTTGGGATCAGACTTAAATGATCATTCATAGAATCCATCATCACCAAGATATAAGCATATTTGTCATTTTGACTTTTCAATGTTACTCAAAAGCAAAATGCTCTCTCTCTTTCTCTCTCTCTCACACACGGATACATTTCTTTTATTGTTTAACGCTAATCGTGGGCAGTCTTAATCTCACTAGCTTTGTGAATAGTCAATGCAAAACCATTGTGACAGAGGGTGTTGAAGGCGATCTTTTTTCAATCACTTGTAAAAGAGGAAGAGAAATTTTATTGCATGTTGCGCCTTTAGGCGGGCTTGCTATTGACTACTTATATTTATTATAAGCCACAGCAATTTTGTTGTATACAATTTTTTCAAGCTGCACTCAAGTGATACGATTGGGACAGGCTGACTTGATTTTTAAAGTCTGTTCTGTCTTCTCGTTAATACTGTATACATGTACCGTGTATATTTAAATTTGTCACCAATATATTCAATTACTACCACACGCTCATAATATATTGACATTCCATGTTTGCCCTTTTTACATCCCTCCACACTTCACGATTTTGGCTCATTTCATTGTCTTATATCCAAAAGT
This sequence comes from Hermodice carunculata, assembly GCA_964020975.1. NCBI lineage: Eukaryota > Metazoa > Annelida > Polychaeta > Eunicida > Amphinomidae > Hermodice > Hermodice carunculata. The sequence continues at coordinate 32,002,451 of OZ026621.1, forward strand.
GTCTTGTAACAAATGGGTGCAGTTTTCTGGGCAGTATGCAGACTGTACGGATTATTTCAATGCATATGCCTGTCTCAAGGACTTGATTTAAAACATTAAAGGAAAAGAAATCCTCGGGAAGTAACACTTTAGGGCAATTTATTATGTCAAGGTAAAATTGAGGGAAATTGCCATTTTCTCTGTATTGCAGATAGCACACCTCGCAACCCATTGCTCACTGAACCTAAAATATTCCATGTTTTGGAAAGAGACGTGACTGGAAAAAGTCATAAAGGACGTCATATTTGGCAAAGTGAGCTGAGATAAAAGCATATTTACTAAAATACATACAAAATATTCATCACCTTTACATTTGGTCAAATGGCCTTTTGTGTGGTTGGTAGGCTCCTCTGTGCCACCAAAACAGGTCCCAGGCCCATGTGACTGATCGCCGTTAAAACTACATCAGACCAATTAAAAGGCCTACTCCTTATTGTTCGAGCGACAGAGAGTAGGCCTGTGGCAAGCTCCTGAAGACGCCTTCCTTTGTTGGTGTTGCTGGCACAGGTTACTGGCACGGGACTGAATGTGATACAGATAACCAGTCTACCGTCACACTATTTTACTTAAAGGTTAACCCACATGTTTAGTCCTGTGCCAATTGCTACTTTTAATCGACCAAAATTTCTAGATTCAAATTCGCACACAGACGGTTCCGCACAGATCCATAAACTAAGACGGTGTGCTTTCTGAACGAATGAAATCAGCAGGGGACCATTTCCATAAATGGCTATGTCAATCCAGCGGGGACCACAGCCACAAATGGCCACGTTAAACAAGGTGTGAACATGTTCGTTTTAAACAGAAATGTGATAAAAGCTTCCTTCTGTATTGACCATATTTCTGCGTCATTTTTGAAATAATTCCATCGCACTGTTGTTTTATTGTTTCTGAGTACATTAGCTATCACTAACACATAGTGGCAAATTCACAAATCAGAATTTTCATGCCCGCCGTTGTGGATATGTCCCCGGCTGACTGCAACGGTCCGGAAAGCACGCCGTTCCGGTTTATGGATCTGTGCGGAACTGTCTGTGAAGAATTTTAATCTCAATCGCAATCACAATCTCAATCTCAATTATAAATCTGATCCAGAATGTTCCTGCACTGATGAATAAGCATGCATTACAGTTGCATAACTTGTGGACACTTTCAAAGTACAGATGTATTTTTGGCATCATTAGAGAGGCATACCCATAGAGGCAAGCTATTTCAGGTGACTTGATTAGATTTTTTTTCACAATTACCGTGACTGTATAGTACAGCCTATTTTCCAAATATTGTATAGTATTTTGTGCTTATCATTTTTGGCTAATCTGAATCCAGGACTTTTGTCTGTTGAGCGACAGAGTGATTCCAGTGAACTTGACTGGCTGTCATTGGCTAATTATTTTGCGCCATCAGTCCACATTGGAAGACTTTATATGCCATAACTCGAAATTATTATACATAGATGTGCCATTTGGATTTCATATCCTGGGCTTGTCCATCATCAGTTTCGTCCAGAGCTAATTCAGCTCTCAGAGACCACTCATTTCAGAATATCTGAACAGTGTATGATTTGTATCAGTCAATTTAAAATAATGCAAATCAGGAGCAACAATAGCAGACTTGCATGGGCATATTGATGATAGACCAGACCTACAACAGGCCACGGTCTTGTATCAGCAGTCAATTACATGTATATGTATATGGACATTACTGGGATTTATTGTATACACTCGTGTAACTTATATGCTGTCATGTGGTCATCATTTTGTCATAATTCCATGCAGTAGTGTCATCACTCCATGCTATAGTGTCATCACTCCATGCAGTCGTGTCATCATTCCACGTTGTAGTGTCATCACTCCATGCAATAGTGTCAGCCATGCTCCATAAATGAATCACAGTTGCAAACAAAAATGTTACAAAATTAGTTAGATTTTCTTACATACCCAAATCTTGTCTGTTTGCTGACATTTGACATTCTCTTGTATCAAGAATTCTTTCCTTCTGTCTGACATTTCCTTCTAACCTGCACATTTTTACAAGCCAGGAGCCTCATTTCTTTCCATATTTTTCAAAATCCAAAATTCCATGTTTTCTTTCATGTCGTTTTTCCAATTTTTTTTTGAATGTACAAAGCAACAACATTCCTTTATTGGCACACAGACATAATTGCTTTGGAACAAATTCATTTTCTTGTTTATTATTTATTCATGGTTGTGACATGTGCCGTAAATTGGATGACACTAGAAAAACCCTATATTCCGAGCTGGATTTCAAATTCCATTATTTTAATTCCTTAACTGAACAGGAAAGATTCATTTTCATGATGTCAGTGGGGAATTTTGCAGAATTAGATTTCTCATTCGATGCATAAAATATATGAATAATCAGTCCAAAGGGCAAGCAAAGGCCAGTCCAAGATCTACTTCAATGGTACCCTCTAAAAATTCCTCTCTTTCCCGCTTTCAAATTAGCTTAACTTGCTGGAGTCCTTCCTTCAGGCCTATCAAGTCTAACTCATTGAGCGTGTGTCTCACGCATTCCAGTGTCATGTCACGCTCTCACGCCAAGACATAAACTTTTCACGCATTTAAACACATTTGTTCCCTCCCACATTATCAAGCCACTTCTTTGCTTACAAAACACGCTTGCCTAGCATATGGATCACTGATGGTATCTTTTTGGCCCCGGTATATGAATTCAGGACCCTTGACAATGTCAAATTAGGGCCCTAAGATGCATCAGATTGCACCATTTTACTTCGCAATTTTGAAAACTTAAAAAATTAAAATATGGATCAAGGATGCATCTGACATATGTGAAAAGTCATACGTGTCGGTTCAATGAAAACAAAGATAATCCGTCTTAATCTCCCCTCATCCTCAATAGAAAATCTGAAAATTGAACTCTGTCGCATTCTTCATCCTGCTGACCACTCCCTCTGGATCCATGTTCCCAGGGTGGATTTTTGCCGTCAAAGTGCAGTTACATCTTAACAGCAAAATTGTGTCCCAAACAAGCTTGCCCTAGTCAGATTTTGCGTTGGCCTGTGGTTTTAGCCGGTTTTACCGAGGATAATTCTCAATGTTATCAGTCATCAACTTTGACTGTTTTAAAAATATAAAACAAGGGACGAAATACTTGCTTTCCAACCAAAATTTGCAATATAATACATGACGGAATATTTAAAGGGGCCTGGGTCATGTGACCGGGATTTGGCGATTGGCTTACAGGGGAACTGGTTCTGAGGCCATGGATACTAGTAATTAAACACATGCATTTGACACATATAATACTGTCTCCCACCATTGGAATATCAATTTATTGAGAAAACAGCATATTACTGGGTACAATACTTCGTGATATAACTCACAACTACACAGCACAGAAATATATAGGGACAAATGCTCTTGTCATACAAATTACTGTAAAACATGCTAAAAAATCCCTGCACGTAAACACACTTTTGGTAACACTATAGTTCAACCAGAAAAAGCATACCCCCCCCCCCAAGACAGCATAAATGAAACAATTCAGGCAAACGTGCAATGATAGCTCCTCCACATATTATAACATGCAGTTTTTACGAAAAGAATGTTACCTCTATTAGTTTTTGACAGAACAAAATGCCCTTTTTTTTTATTAACTATGAACACATCCAATAAGAGTATTCATTTCTGCTCCTTTTCGATCTTCCGAAGGTTTAACCCATCTTTAAATGTACTCTCGTGTTAATTATTGAATTAACAAGTAATGTTTGCATGAGATAAAATAGTGTTTTAATACAGTTTGGTGGAAGTGAAATGCGATATCAGTGGTTTCCTGTATAACTCATCGCAGTGTAAATGTACACAGTGAACACTTGCCAGACACCCATTGACTCATGTTTTCAGCTGTTTTGTTTCATTCATTTTTTTCTCAAAAGCAATCTCCAACACTTTGATATTCTGTATCCTCTTTAACTGCGATAAAATAGCCACTTAGTGGCTAAAATCACCAAAAACACAACAATAGATTATCTGACTCCCGCATTGGGAAGGTTATGTGATGCCTGTCTGGTAATGAGCTTGGCTTACATGGACGAAATAGTGGCTAACACCATAAATACTGTTATGTAGACAGTAATCTTAAAACAGTTACCTGCTCCTAAAATAAAACAATTGTGGACTTCTGCTTTGTTTACTGTTTAGTTTTATGGACCTGGACGAATCTTGAGTACTGACCTCGGCCTTCGGTCTCGGCCTCGGTCACTGCTCTTCTTTCGGGTCCATACAACTAGTTTTAGTTTAAACATATTTATTTCAACTGGATCGCGCTATAGTACATCGAGATGTCACTAATCGAGGTGTTCTCCAGAACATGGAGTGAGACACAAAATGTATATTACAAAACACATAGGATAGAACAAGAACGAAGTTCCCCAAGTAACAGAGAAGCTGTACACATTCCTCAGATTTGTATCCTGCATACAAAAATCACAGTAGGAGTAGTCACCAAAATGGAAAACAAAGCAAAATAGTTTACTGCAGGTAGAATGTACACATATGCGTCCCTGTTCACAATTATACAGACTAGCGGTAATAGGCCTATATTTCATAAGGGACACTTAGGAAGTAAGAATGATGTAAATCAGCGACTAACTCAATTGAAAATTACTGCTTATGCATAACAGAACTAAGATATGAAGCGTCTTGTATCTACGATGTATCTGAGGAAAGCATTACAAATGTGTTTGTTGAAGGGAATGGACAATTCGTTGTTACCAAAGAGAAGAATATGAGCTAGTCTGTCACTCGCTGTGTTTATGATCAGATTCAGGTGGACGCTGGGAGCAATTATAGGGATGATGGAGTTGAGAAGTTTAATTCTATAAGTTGAATACTTTGGACAAAAGAACAGAAAATGTTGCAGATATTCAGTGGGGTAGGGACAAGAATATGTAGCTTGTGGAATGATGTTGACTTTAAAGAGATCAAAGTTCAGTCTCGAAAATCCAAGATGAAGCTGGGCATGACAAATGTTGGCAAAACTGTGTCCTTGGATATATTAAACAGGAACATGATCTACTGCTAGTAGTGTTGCTTTTAGTTTTGATTTGAATATTTGGAGGGAAATTGAGTCTCTTATATCGGAGGAAAGATTGTTGCAAAGTTTGGTAGCGTCAGTAAGGAAGGATTTGTCTAAGCGGGTAATTTTGCAATTGATGGGACATATAGAGCTAGTATTGCGGAGGTTTCGAGCATTAAAAGTTGGAGGAATTAGTTGAGAGAGATAGGAGGGTGTTAAGTTGTGTTACATTTTGTAAAGAAGAAGTAACTTAACTTCCTCCTGCTGGTGAGTGCTTTTCAACCAAGTTCAGGTAAGATATTGGCACGTGATGTGTGTCTTAATGCACCTGTGCATATTTTGGCAGATTCAAACTGTATCGATTCAATAAGATCAGAAAGTCCCTGACCGCAGTTGTCAAAGAGCACACAACCATATTCGAGAATTTGTTGAACCATAGTTAAATAAAGTTTAATCAGAGCTTTGCAGGAAAAGGTTATATTTGAATCTATGCAGCAGGGCAATTCGCTGGCTCGCTTTGGTGGTAATATGAGTAATGTGAGCATGCCAGGATAAATTGCTACTGAGAGTAATACCAAGATAAGTGTGTGAGTCTGCTGCATGTATTTTAGAGTCTCCAAGACGAACGGGTGGATGGTATGGTTAAACAAGTTTGGTTGAAAATATCACAGAAAGAGACTTTAAAGCGTTAAAGATAACATGCCACAACTTTCCCCAGTTATGCATAATGGAGGGATTAATATTCAAGTGATTAGAAGTTTCGATGGGGTTGTTAACAACTTCAAGTAGACTGGTGTCGTCAGCAAAAAGTCTGACATCACATGTAATATCGTCAACTAGGTCATTAACATAGACAAGAAAGAGAAGTGGGCCCAAAATGGAACCCTGGAGCACACCAGCTTCAATAGGTTGCCATGATGAAGATTGACCATGAATAATCACTCGCTGGAATCGGTTTGAGAGATAACTATCAATCCACGCTACAAGCCAGAATTTTTTGGCAGTGAGTAGGTTATTTTGTGTCAAATATTCATAGAGCGCATTAAAGACCAGTCGTTCAAACACCTTTGAAACATTACAAAGCAAACAAATAGGACGATAATTGTTTTTAATTTGTCTGTTGGCCTTTTTGAAGACAGGACACATGTTGGATCTCTTCCAAGCATTGGGAAAGAAAGACTAAGAGAAAGTTGGAGGGTTTTTGTAAGTGGTTTACAGATCGAATCTGCTGTGTTCTTAAGTAGGCTGTTCCCTTTTTTATCTGGGCCTGATGCAGAGTATAGTCTCAGTGAAGATAGAACTTTCTTGACACTGTCTTCATTAATGGTAATATTGCGTAAACGTGCCTCAGTTCGGAACATGAAATCGGGCAGGTGTGGGGCATCAGCATCAGGGTGTGTTTTAAACTGGCTGGCAAAGTGTGAGTTAAAAATTTCACATTTTTCCGTGATGCAAGATTCGATCTTGTTATCGTCAATGATTGGGGGTATATCTTGGTGAATTTTGCATCCCAGAACAGACTTGGACAAACTCCACCATTGCTTAGGATTAATGTCTTTCTCATCAAGTCGAAGCTGGAGATTAGAAAAGGAAACAGAGACAGATTTCCTTATTATGGTTAAAACCTTGTTGCAATATTTTTTGTAAAATTGGTATAACCTGTCAATCTTGAGGTGAAGGTCGTAATTATGGGGGTGGGGTTTGTTGGATGCTCTTTTGAAGCGTTTCCATGCATGACTTCGGCGTCTAACATGTTTTTTAATGTCTGCAGTTATCCAAGGTTTGTCCTTAGGGCAAATGGTAACTTCCTTGAAGGTAATAATGTCCTTTGGAGTAGATAGAAAGAGATTAGACCAGTAGGATACGGCATCATAAAAAGAATCAAAGACATCATGAGCAATGTTCTAAGGAGCTGTAGAAAGGGCAGCATTAAGGTCACAAAAATGAGCTTTATTGAAGTCTCATAGTGATCTTTTCAAGGGCTCGTCCTTATGAAGGGAAAGGGAGAAAGAACAAAAGATTGCACAGTGGTCAGAATTTGAGATTGGAGCAAGGCTTCCAGAGTCCAGAACAAGACCTGGAGAATTAGTAATGATAAGGTCTAATAAATTATTTGAGTATTCACTTATCCTAGTGGGTTCATCTATAAGTTAAAAAGAGATTGTACCGAGTCACAAGGTTGACCAGAGATAAACCTACATCGCTGTCATCATGTTGGGAGTGCCAATAGGTGCACCTGTCATTGAAATCGCCAGTTACAATTAAAAGGTGAGGGTTGCATTCAATGCCAGAGGAAACAGAATATGCCAAAGACCTGAGAAATGCATCATAGATTTCTGCAGACTGGCCAGGTGGATGGATGTAGTTACCATATAATACTTTCCCGCGCTGGGTCGAAATTTCAGAAATACGGAGGTTGGAAGTCCTCGAGGAGGAGGAGCTGATCGGGGTAATGTTCATCCAGCCAGGTCTCAGATAAAGCAATAATGTTAAAGTTACCAGTTACCTGATTGGGCCAAGAGATGAATTTCGTCAAGTTTACCGGTACTTCGTATGCTGTGAACGTTAGAATGAAAGAACTTCAGGTGGTTGTTTGAGTTAAGTGTGGGACCGGGGTTCGGTAAACTTCGATTGAAGACAGGAAGAATGTGTAAAGGGACAATATAATGTGTTTTACACAGGAAAAAAACGCAGAGAAGTGTGTGTAAGTGTAGAAAAGCCAATGAGGAGTAGGAGCATATTATATGGTTTTCGACACGTGGACCTGGATGGAAGTGTACCATAAAAGGGGTGTAATTATCCGAAAAGAGACCAATGGCCATTCGGTATTGATCAATACTAATGCCCATTGTTTATAAACCAAGAAAACCTAAATACGGCAAAGAGGCAGGTACTTGTCAATGTGATACTTTGCAGAATACCAGCCAAGTCAACAGATGGTGTAAAGAAGCACACAACACCAGGTAGTTGTTTCCAATGTGTTATTTGCATGTAAGCTTTGCATGGACTGGCAAGAGTCAGGCGTTTTATGAATGTCGTTGAGGGTAACAAGGTAACATGACATGTAACAACAAAATGCAGATTAAAAAACCAGAGACAAAGATACAAAAGGAATTAAAAATAGGTTTAGCTCAATGTTGATGAGAGAAAAAGAGCTGTATCTGGATGTAACTCAAAAATAGGAAACTCTGTACCAATAACAGAAATGTACGACTTTTTCCAGAAAAGAAGATACTTTAGTGTGACATTTAAGCGTGCTTTAATTGCTTGATATTATCTGTACCCCCCCCCCGGGAAAATTTACATATCAATGTAGAACTATAAATAATAAGCAAAAATGCATTATCCGGAGTACTATACCTACGGTAAACATGCATTTCATAACATCTGCACCGGAAAAACGTTTAAAAAAAATCTTCAATTATGATAAGAACTAAACGGTGACCTCAGCAAAAGTCCATAATTATATATTGTAAATATTGCATTTCAGAGAAGATCAATTTTGAGTGGTCACCCGTAATGTTAACATCTGGAGCACCTGTGGTGTTTTTTGGTAACTATATGGTGTGCTGATTTTTTTTTCAGTGCATCGATTGTGTATCTTCTTGTGATTACACCATGTTGTACATTGGTTCATGTCAATAAAGTTATCTAACCTCATGTGATACATAGAATAAAAGGGCCTTTGTTGTGCAGTGTACAGAAATCAATAGCCTCTGATTTTTTATATATAAAAACCCCATAAAGGGCTCATACATTGACTGTACTGCGCAAAATGTAATAGCAAAAACCCAGGCACAATGACCTAGTTTTCCGCGGGTGGTGGCTGTGACTGCTAAACATTTAAAATGGGATGGAAATGTTTGAGCAGGGATACGTTAGACCCTGGTCTGACCCACTGACACACACTGTGTTGTGTTCCCAGAAGTCCGATTTGGCCCACTGAGGGTATTCTCTTGTGTAAGTTTGATGAAACCTCAAGCTTGTAGATTGAAAACAATGGATTTAACTCAGTTGTGTGTGGATAATCCATGGACCACAGTATTGCTGATCCTGCTGTGCGTCATTTTCTTCATATTGCTCAAAGTGCCCCGCAATCTGCCTCCAGGGCCTCGCGGATTGCCTTTCATTGGTGCCGCTTCAGAGCTTTCTCAATCAATGCATCTTGACTTCCAGCGCCTTGGTCGAAAATATGGAGAAATTGTTTCCCTCTATGCCGGAAATACGTGCGTATCTTCATGGAATATATCTGGTTTTACTCTTTCAATGCCAACTGCGACTGAAGTCAAACTACTTACGCCGAACTGCTCTCAATCAAAATACGGTATTAGATTCACATTTCTCGTGAAAAAATCTTTCATTCAGATACCAGCATGCCTATTGTTCCAGAGAATATAACAGCTTTCCTCGGCGTTCTTTGGGGTCAAGGCAGCCAAAGCGTTGCGAGGAAAGTTGTTGACTCAGTCGCAATTGTGGCAATGAAAGAGTTAATTCACTTATTTAAAAAGTATGGTTTTACATGCAATAAATTTATGCCTATGGGCACACAATTTATTCATCGACTCCGCGTGCATTTTGTGGCCTGGGCCATGGGATGGCATGGAAATCTTCGAAGCGAGAACATTCAATTAAGGCCCAAAATAATCTGAACACAATTGCTCGCTGTAAGGTGATCACAAGTATAACCATGTAAAATATGTGAAATAGTCCTTATTGTACATACGTACAACGTGAGTATCGTAAATAACATTATTATACAAAATACTACGGAAAAAGGTTTTAGGCGAGTTTCTTTTTTCTTCGAACGCCAGAACCCACATTTACCAGTGGCACGAATCCCCTGTTATCCTGTAAATACCGTGTTGCAAGACTCTCCTTGTGCTTTTGAAGCAGCACTTGACATCGGTATTTGCATATGATTTGCTCATTTGCATGTCATTAAAGCCCTTTGAAACTTTTATTAGCCGAATGAGGACCTTTATGCAACTGATCACCCGCAATCATCATCTAGGATTTGAAGATCAGCATATAGGCGTTCTTCAAACGTGAAAGATTTTTGTCTTCTTTGAGTGTTTTGTGTATAAAAAGGTACTTCGACTTTGCTTGTGGTGCCTGCCACCCATGTCCTCGTGTACAGCTTCCTCGTTACGCCCTGATTGGTTGAAAAAAAATATAATTAGCAGCTCGTCGTCACATGGGGCTCGAGAGGAGACGAGGGCAGAGACTGCCCATTATATTGGCAGCTAACCTGCTGAAGTACAACTGAAACCTTCGTGGGTTGGGCTTAGAGGATTCAGCGATATCAGCAAGAAACCACGCATAACAAGCAAGACAGTCTTATCGTCCCCAAAATTCATAACATGCGTTTATACTTCGGGAAATTTGAATATTCCACGTGAAGGTTCAGTGCTGTTAGCATATACTTTGCACCAAAGGGAACTTTTTGACTAATGTATAAGTTTCCAATAGGATGTTTTAATATTTAAATGCGGTCCTACTCTAACACCTATTGAGCAAAAGAGGGAGCCACCTGCATCAGGGCAGATCCATGTATTTAGCATGGTTAAAACTTTCTCAATGAAATAAACAACACAAACACAGAATAATCTTAAGAAAATGTATTAACATATATTTGAAACATAAATAATTCATATATTGATTAGAAATGGGCTCTCATTTGGTTGAAAAGGTGCTATTTGTGGATGTTTAGGTAGTATATGGCACAAATCTGCACTGAACATGGTGGAAGCATCAGTCTGTTGCCCCGGCAACACAGGAAGTGAACAGGATCGCAGTTAAAAATGAATGTCTCCTATTCTGAGGAAGTTGTGCTTCAAACAGGGATGTCTTTGTTGAGTCCGTCATACAATAATTAGGGAATGTTTCGATTCATTATAGAAGTACCAGATACCGAATTAATCCATTTTTTCCGAACAATTTGCGAAAACATCCCTTTTGTTTAGAGGTAAAGGATTTCGGTATACAACGACGGATAAGTCTACACGACAAAATTTGCAGCGAGTATTGTATTTTATAGATTTCCCTTTTTTCATTCCTTTTAATTTCTGTATTTGTCTGAAGAGGTCGCTGCATGTGTATATATTTGTACTCCCTAACTATCTCTCCTCAGCATTAATTTTGTGTCGGACGCTCTTTGTATGTGATGAATGTCTTTTGTTTTGTCAGATTGTTGTATGTTTTTAACAGGGTAGTCAATAAAAATGCATTCATCTGTCATGTGTACAGATGAGAAATAATATCGGAACAGAACATGTTAAACTTTCACTAAATGGGAACAAAGGTAACATTGAAATTTGAGGCATCATATTTGCGTCTGGTGAGTATCATGCGAGTAGTATTTCAAAGATAAATTTGCGAAAGATGTAGAACGATGTTGAAAATCAAAGAATCAACTTGGAAGAACCGGTTTTAGCCGGAATGTGTTCAGGTATATGCGCGCCCGGTAATGGAGCTTCAGTAACGCTTCTTTAACCTTGCGGGATAGAAAGAGTTAAAAGGGGGCCTTAAGTTAGTTTCGTATCTTGTTCAAAGTGCAAACATCGACGTATATTGGAAGCCAAATTATGCTGCATTAGAAATGCCCAAACTTTAAATTTTAATTATATCTTTCTTTGATTTTTTGGCTGTAAGATCTCTATCACCACGGGTACACAATTTTCCAAGAGTTATACTCTATATGCATATGTCGCACTTGAGACTGGCGACTTCATAGAGGAAAATTCTAAGTTAATTGTATAGATTTTGCCGTTATTCATTTTTTGAAAGACTATTAACTATGGCGCAGAATGCATACTTGTATAGACATTATATCTTGTCAGCTTTATTAGATTAATTCAATGGTGTATGTTGTGTAGAAATGTGACTCGGGGTATTTAGAAACGAATGGCCGGGGTATTAAAAGTCTGCAATGGGCTTCATTTACGATAGATGTACTTATTTGAAAGTATATATAAGATCTACTCTTTTGGACATAATTACTGGTAAACCCATGTTAACATACTATTTCCTTGAGTTTTTATTTTCACGCTTTCTTGTCATCAGCGAAATATGCGTAAAAGAAGTACAAAAAAAATTAAGCCAAGCTAAAGTATTTTCTGAACATCAACAGTTCTACATTGTAAATTGAATACTACAATTCAATGTACTTACGTTGCATATGAAGTTAGGGGGACTCGTCACATACTTCTGTACCATGCTGTTTATGAAAACGTCACATAAACGAAAAAGACGAGGCAGGTGACCTTCAACACTCTCGATCATTGTCAGCTTCTTTATTTGGAAAATTCTCAAGAGCGACAAAAATGTATAAGAAAGACTAAGCGAGGGGTGACACTCCTGCTAGAATAGGATTTTCCTCTAAGGGACCTTTTCTGTGGAGATACAATATACTGTTTCGTTTGAACTAGCTGGTTAACCGCATTTTGTTACGTGTGATTTTATAGATATACGTTTGATCAGTAGTGTGTTTCGGATAGTGTTTCATATAACCCCGATTTAGATTTTAAGTGTGGGCAAAGTATACATTTTCTGAAAAATAACAAACGGGAAAGTCTGGAAGCACAACTGGTGTGTTACTCTCACGAAGTTACCGAAAACGTTAATAATGTTGGGCAGAAATTGTAAGCAGCAATCAGACCACTGTGGAACAGGCAAAAGTACACGAAATGAGGAAAATTAGTAAAGGATATTATTGATGGCCAAAATTTTGATGAAAGATTAAGAGAACACTGGGAAGAAAATATTATGATTAATTAAGTCAAAGAAAGTGCACAAAGTGATGCTGGGGATAGGATAAACAAGGCTTAAGCCTGGAGGTGGGGCTTTTTGTTGTTTTTCCTTTGTTTTCATTAGGGCATGAACATATGTTTACATGTATAATATACATATACATGTATATGAAATTTGGGTACATTTGCGAGTAAATATTCATGGCTATTATAGTAATATCTGTAAGACCTTAATTTACCGGGCTTAATATGAATATTTTGTTAACATTTCAATACATGTAGGTTTGTGTATGATCAAACAAAAATTTATTTCTAGGGTGGGAGTGAGCGTATTTTGGAGATCGTTTATGCGCACGCGTAATGTGTTATGACATATGTAAAGCAGCCACAGTGACGTATGAAAAGACCTGTTGCTGAAGCCACTGCGAAGAGGTGGAACTAGAAGAATACCTGAGAATTACTCAGTAGTTTCACAAGTAAGTGTGTGTTTTACATATTTCGTTATTTTACATTGTATATATTACACGAGCGAAGATGTGTTTGGATAAAATTTGACAGGTTCTCTGCCACTTGCGGTGTCATAGCATCAATGTGGTATCTACGCGGTCATTGCCATGTTGACCATCACATGAACATTATGGCGATGTCACTCACCATCAGCACATGCTTTTGAATATCGGCGCATTGCTCACAAATTAAACTTGATGTGTGTTTTGAAGTCTTATACTGAGTTGTTATCGTATGTCACTAAGTCTGCTTTATTGATTGCTACATTTTTAATGTTTGTAAGGGTCAACACATAGCAGGCAGAATGAAAACTTGTAAGAATGACACTATTTTTTTCCAAGAAAATGAGTCAGATATCTGAATATTTCAGATTAATGAGTCAAAAAACAAAGGAACAACAACTTTAGTCCCTTCAAATTTGTGTCATTATAATGAATATGTCAGATAACTGAGTGTCACTTTGAGTTTTCACTGTATTATTTCATTTGAGCTCCAGTACACTTTAATCAGGTGGTGCAAAATAGAAACAGAATTGTTAGCCCACTCATCACTGGAAGTGCTTCTCCTCTGGTTTAGTTTCTACCCTTGATCTGTAAAAGGCCACCCTGTACATTTGATACATACAGGTTGTCATTTTCCATTCCAAGTGTATGCAGGAATATGGACCTTACGAATCACACCAAAATCCCAGCAGAAGATGGGGTTTTAATCACACTGAAAATATGCATATATATATATATATATATATATATATATATATATATATATATATATATATATATATATATACATACATACATACATTTCAACCTCTATTCAGATCGTTCAAAAAAGGCCAGTTATGAATGATTACGATGTGACAAATCTAAAGCTCAACATGTAAATGAATCAAACCAACTTTTAAATTATATAAGTTTTGCTTTGCTTTAATAATAGTTTTCACTGACGCCATTTTCCCTCCCATTAAAACACAACTTTTCCCATCTCTCCGTGACTGTTCTGGTGCACAGTTTCCCTATATAGTATATCAATCGAAGAAAAAATAGTTTTAGCATCAAACAAAGTGGCCTTATCGAGCGCAAGGTTGAGTGAGTACAGCACTGAGTTATAGGTCATTCAAAACGTGAACTGAAAATGTCGACAGTATCAGCATGGCAATGTTTACAAACATCCACTTCTCGCTCGGATCCATGACCTAGATCTTGATTCATCTCAGAATCCCACAATCAATTGAACGCAATCAATAAAGCAGACCAAGTGACATGCAATAACAACTCAGTATAAGACTTCAAAACACACATCAAGTTTAATTTGTGAGCAATGCATTGATATTCAAAAGCAGTTGCTCCTGATGAGCGACATTGCCATAATGTTAAGCGTGCACTAAAGAATTAATGCGCGAAGTCTTCCGAGTAAGTGCCCCTGAAAAGTTAGCATGGTACATGCATTCAGTGATCTCCAGCAGATGTTATTTCAGAGGAAGGCCAATATTGTGTGTGTAATTGAGACCCAGAGTATTTTTGCTGTCAGATACATAAGTTTTTTTAACTGAACCTTCCATCAGGTGAAATGTATTAATACATAAAATATATGGTTCTGTGTTGTCAATTTGTCTTTAATTTGTCTGGTGACCACCAGGTGTCATCTTTGTACAGCCGTAAAAAAATTTCCGCCGAAAGCTTTTTTGAAATTTGATCAAAAATTGACTGCTTCAATCCTGTACTTTTATTGCAATATTTTGTTTTTCCTGTAAATATTACTAAAAAAATGTTATGGGACTGTAAATACAGCAAGATTAACAAAGAAATGTATAGGCTTTCTAATTCTTTAGTGCACGCTTAATGTTCATGCGATGGTCAACATGGCAATGACCACGTGGATACCACATTGATGCGATGACACCGCAAGTGGCAGGGAACCTGTCAAATTTTATACAAACACATCTTCGCTCGTGTAAAATACACAATATAAAACAACGAAATATGAAAAACACACACTTACTTGTGAAGCTACCGAGTTATCCTCACGTCTTCTTCTGGTTCCACCGGTGGAACTTGAATATTCAAACAGAGTGCGGCAGGGAATTCCTCGACAACGTTATTTGGGTCATTTACATACAGATTTCGCGCATGCGTACATCTTATGTTTTCCGTCTGAGCCGCCTTTTCGTCTGCTTGTGCGACCAAGAAAATTGCGCCACTGACAGGGAAAAGAAACGTGCCCCAGCCACGCGTGACAAAATAAGATAGACACACACAGTTTCCATCGGTGTTGAAAATATGGAGCGATAGCGGGTTGTAAAAGAAGGACAAGGTCAGCCTTGGGCGTGCAAGTGATGATGATGTCGCTACATTCATTCTGAACAGGTCTGATGTTCAGAGCAGCGCCCAATTGTCGCACGTGCCGAAAAAAAAAAAAAAATCAAAGATCACAGGAGCCGCCCATTTCTTTGAAGTGGTTATATTCAAGTCGTCATGGATACTTGATCAGTCGTGTTTGTAATCAATCGAGATTGAATCCGAATATCATTATCATATTATAACCGCTCCAGCTTGATGAAGTTTTCTTTTCTTTTTCTTTTTTTTTTTTGGGGGGGGGGGAGGGGGGGAGAGTGGCTAGGTAATCAAATTCATGGGACAAAAGTGCCGTTAATTAAGATCAGTAAAGACGACGGCAACTTCAGAGACAAAGAGAGAGAAAAAACAACAAACAAATGGGCATATTATCTACGTTTCCCGCTAACTTCGAGATAAAATTTTGTCTGCATCGGCAGCTCTTGACTGCACATATTGCGCGGAAGACGTGCCCACGACCTCCGCTACTTATCAAGCTGTTATTGTCTACGATGTCAAAGATTTATGTTATTCTATTCATCATCAATTTTCTTTGGGGCACCATAAAATTTTCTCATGAGCTTGACTTTATCAGTTCTGTATTTCTATAAGATTGTGCAAGGTATAATGTGTGAGTTTCTTTCTTAAGACATTTGTCTGCATGCCACTTGTGTGGGAAGTTGCAATACGTTGTTCAGAGCCTCGTCGGACAGAGAATTTTGCCAACATTTCTCGACGACAATATAACGAATTTATTTTGAAAAATTAGAAAGGATTGTACTTGTAATTTCACATTGCTGTGTACCACACTAGCCAAATGCATTAAATTTTGCAATGGATTAGAACAAGCTTTGAACGTTGTCACCATTGACAGAACGGTATACTGCACAACGGTCTGAACGGGTCCTCGGGTGTCACACTGTGTTCGGTATAATGGCACATGCGATATGAAAATTTGAAGAGGAACTGTACGTTTCGAAACATAAAATTTATTATACAAAGAAGCCTCACTCTCTCACTCTTTCCGTCACTGCTTCAGCCATATCTATCTGCTATTATCGGTCGCGACCGTATACATTCTCCGAAAACACGCACACACAAGTCCAACTAAATAACATCCCATTTTTGCACATGCTTCCAGCACAGAATTATCTATCGTTCTTTCTTATAAGTCATATGCAGAACAAAAGTTGATGTACATAAACTTAAGGTATCAACAATTTTTTTTCAAACAAATCATTTTAGTCAAGTAATTCAGAATTTCATCTGGTCCTTTCTAGATCTGCTGTGGGTTTTTTGTGTGTGTGTGTGATTTTTGTTTGTTTTTGATGTTGTTGTTGGTTTGTTTGTTTTGTTTTGTTTTGTTTTGTTTTTTGGTTTTTGTTTTTTTGTTTTTTGTTTTTTTGTCTTTTTTTGTTTGTTTTGTTTTGTTTTTGTTTTGTTTTGTTTTGCTGGTTTTTTGTTTTTGTTTTGTTTTGTTTTGTTGTTTTTTTGTTTTTGTTTTTGTTTTGTTTTGTTTGTTTTTTATCTCGCATTTTTATTTTGGTAATCTGCGATGAAAAAAAATACTGAGGATTTCAAATGTATCATACCATGATGCAAACTTGAAATATATGATTGCTTAATTTTGTATGCATTGGAACAATCTACTATAGTGTAGAGTTGGTAGGAACACCGCGAGGAAAATTATTCAGACGAGAATATTGACAAGATCTAAGAAGAGAATGAGAGAAAAAATGAAATACAGGTTTTGATTTGTTACGAATGCAGTCCATCGTCAATAAAACAAACATCCTAAAACAAAATTTTTGGTAGGAAACACGACGAATACTGTGAAAACTCTCTCTCTCTCTCTCTCTCTCTCTCTCTCTCTCTCTGTCTCTCTCTGTCTCTCTCTCTCTCTGTCTCTCTCTCTCTCTGCAGATAAGCATGAAGGTAGTGTTTTGCTCACTGTAACCAAGGAGAAGGGGGTAAGGGGGGGGGGGGTTCGGTACGCTGGTACAGGTAATTATTCTTCTAGAGTACACAGTACGGAAAATAAAAATCTTTCAAAATTTTGGATAGTACGAAGTACGTAAAACAAGATGGCTTCCAGTACGCCAGTACTGTAAATAGAAAAAAAAACAAAACAGTACGCCAGTACGAGAAACCCCTTACCGACCCTCAAGGAGGGCTTTCTCTGCCATCTTTGCTGTAACATTAATAACCAATGGAACTGAGGTGCCTGCATCCTAGAACTGCTGGTACCAAATTATAGACAAATCTTGAAATTGGAAACGACGTTTGTTTCACTGCATAAAAATTTAGTTTCCTGAGATTTGAGGTCAATATGTTCCAAGTTGAATCTGTATTTGCAGTGAACGGTGAAGATGACAATCATGTGTTCTTGTTTGCGACCATGTGTGTTCTCATTTGCTCGTTTTCCACGCTTATGTAATCTAACGCAAACAAATATGTCTATCAAAATATATACCAATTGAACACAAACACAGTCCATGGCAAACGATCGCGACTTGAATTTATAAAAACATGCACAAGTTTAGCGTCAAAATGAACACCATATATAAAAGCCCTATTTGCTGTTTTTTGTCAATAAATGTGTCAAACATTGTCATTGACACCGGAACGTTATGTAAGACTGCATGCCGTCGTCTTCAAGTTCAACCGATGCGAAGGCCGTAGGCTTGAACAAACAACATAGGCACCGATGAGCGTACAAACTCGTCCATTTATCATTGGGTCTTGCGATACGAACATGCATGATTAAAATATGATCAAGCACAGTTAATGACATGAAAAATTCTATTCTCGTTGACGACCAAAAAATAGTGGTATTTCACAGTTTCACTCTGTCTCTGCAGACGGCTCTGCAAGCACGTGGAGATTGCATGCAGTTGTGCTTTGCTCTCGCAATATAGCGCACGCCACGTGACCGGCGAGAGCCAACTGGTTCTAAATATATCTCTCATCAGCGAGGAATTGCCCAAGAACCATTGTGCATGGCCGAATGCCGTTACAAACAACACTTGCATGGTCGAATGTAAAAACTCTTTCTTGCCGCCAAAATATCATGTTTATTGACCAAAACGAAGGCACAACGGTCCTTCGACGCATGATTAGTGATGAATTATGTGGATAGGTAAGTGTATGAAATATCGCGGAATGCAACTTTAAAGCACTTTACATATTGTTATTGCGCCATAACAGCGTACTTGCACAAGACTTGTAAGGGGAAGTGATGACTTGATTACATTTTCTTGTGGACCTTTTAGATCACTGTAACGAATGCTCAATGGATTTTTTCCGTCTGATGCATCTTTGGACGTGTTCAGACTGGTAACTGTCTGGATATGCAAAACCTACGGAGAGCCTCATTGAGCTGACAAAAGTTCGGTGTTCAAAGATTTGACGTCACATTCACGCACGAATACAAGCAAGATACGGAACTTCTTTAAACCAAAATATCCTGATAATGTGCATAGATCAATAAAGAATATCTACATTTTACATCAGCAATGAGCAGTAATACCAGTGTTACCATTAAGAGCACAAATGAAAGAAAATAACCTACACCTTTTTAAAATCTGTTTCTTGTTTGCACCAGAATACATAACGTTCGCCGTGTGTGCGAAAAATGGCATATTCTCACAGTTAGGCTTTTTCAGCTAACAGTTAGGCATTTTCAGCAATTGTGACCAGTGGTGACAGAGTATTTTCTCTTATTAAACCCTTCACGTATCAATCTTGTTTATTTTGCCGATATCAAATGTTGAGAATAAAGTCTTGTCACAAATCAGGACTATTAACACGACAGGAATAGTTCCTGGTTTTCAAATATTGAACTTTTTAGGTCTACTATGTACTATGTACATGAGAGGGGGTCTCCTTACGGAGCCCCACCTAAAAAGATTCTGGCTTTTTCGAAACACTGTGCACAGAAGTTCTAGATATTTCCTCAATAGAGACAAAAAGGATAGTACGACCAGGAAAGAAACCTGATGATCCATCAAAACCAACGCCCATGAAAATATATTTTTAGAAAAAAACGGACAGCCAAAAAATCATGAGAAATTTAACCAAATTAATTCATTCCATACTATGGTCACAAGCCTTGGTCGATGGTTCTGGCACTTGCCAGGGAGTGCCAGAACCACTGACTTAAGACTATAGGCATGTTTGTACTTGAACGAAAGCTGTTTTCATAAAGAATTTAAATATGCAATTGTCTTAAATCTAGGTAAATATACGGAAAAATCAGGGACTGGTATGGAATGAGTTAAGGGATGCAGAACCCAAATACAGAAATATCAGTGTGTCCAATGACCTACCCATGTAAGAGCGTAAGATGAAGAAGAAGAAGGAGAAGAAGAAGAAAAAGGAAAGAAGAAGAAAAAGGAAAGAAGAAGAAAAAAAGGTGCTTGAAGCAAAAAAGAAAGAAGAGTCAGGGGACGGATGTTGGACTTTAAGAGTACAGGGCCCTCCATGGGACCTGAAGATGGCACAACTGAAAAAAAAAACTAGATTAAAATGTATGTCAACTAACTTTGGAAGCTTGCTTAGCAAGTATGATGAAGTGAAATCAGTTATTCATGACCAGCAGCCTAAAATAATTTTAGGGACGGAAACTTCGTTAAAACAGGAAACTAATGATGCCTTGATAAGTATTCCAGGTTGCAGACTCTTTAGAACGTATTCACAGAAAGTCGGAGGTGGTGTTATCGTATATATTGCAGCAGGTTTAAATGTGATAATATGCAGTGGAATGCATGATTATAATCTAAAAGATACATTCTGGATATGGCTCAAGTATCAAGGTAAAAATTATTGTTTATTAGGTGTTATCGATAGAAAAGGTGATAGCTCATCCGAACACAACACAAAACTATTACGGCAAATTGAAAAGGCAAATTAAATACGTAAAGGAACAGTTTTAATAACTGGTGATCTTGCTTAACCAAATATAGATTGGAGTAAAATATTGAAGTGCAATACCCATTAGGCAATGGAGATCACAATGTGATTTTTTGGGATTTCTTGGTTAATTTTGAAAAAGACTGTGAAAGGGATTTATATAGGTATGATTATCACAAAGCAGGCTACCATAAACTGTGTGATAAACTGACACAGCTAAATTGGTCTCAGGTACCAGAGGCTAAAGATATCAATGATGCATGGGTACATTTTCAAAATTCCCTGTCCAAGACAGTACACGAGTGTGTACCTGTAGTGAAGATAAATAATCATGGGACAGTGAAACCAATATGGTTCAATAATGTTGCCAGACGGGCTATACGTAGAAAATATTTTGCATGGAAAATATATAACGAAAATAGAGCATATACTAGGTATCAAGAATATGTTGAACACAGAACCAAGTTAAAAAAAAAACTTCACAGTGTCAAAGGAGAACATGATATTAATTTATGCAAAAAAATAAAACAGAATGCAAAGGCTTTCTATCTGTATGTTAACAGCAGGAATCAAACTAAGTCTCCAGTGTCGCAGTTCAAATGTAAAAATGGGGATTTTACAAGGACTGATGCAGAAACTGCCACAGAGTTAAATGTATTTTTTCAGTGAGTATGTACATGAAGATGACAACGGTCTGTTATGGTTCAGTAATTTTGTTCATTTAGTATTTGATAATGAAGCACCAGATCTATTTAATTTTATTGGTACAGTTTGTGAAAAACACTGGGGAATATTCACTTCACAGCCATTGAGATTAGAGATATGCCTCTGTTTGCAAACCCTTATAAGGCTGTAGGGCCAGATGAAATTCATCCTAGAGTGCTGAACGAAATTGATAGTATTATATACTTACCACTGATCAGGGAATACTAGCAGATGTATGGAAGCATGCAAATGTAACCCATTTTAAAACAGGGTAATCGATCGGACGTAGATAATCATGGGCCAGTCATCTTAATTTCTCAGGTCTGTAGAGGTTTTGAGAAGACAATCGGAAAAAAGATAGTGGAACATATTGACACAAATAACATGTAGTGTAATAAACTACATTGCTTCAGAAAAGGCAGGTCTTGTATTCAAAACGTACTAACTACCCTTGAGGAACTGACAAAGCTTTGTTAGGAAGGACAGATGTTTGAAGTTTTATATTTAGATTTCAAAAAAGCTTTTGACACTGTGCCTCATGCGCGGCCAATTTATAATATTCAGAAATGTGGGTTTTGTAACAATATACTAAGCTGGATTGAGGACTTTGTTAGAGACAGAAAACAATGAGTAGTTATAAATGGTGTCTAATCTATACGGGCAAAAGTTACCAGTGGTGTGCCCCAGGGAGTCGTACTTGGACCCGTTTTGTTTATTGTACACATAAATGACCTAGTAGCTCCCATTAACACTGAATGTCCGACGTTTGCAGATGATATAAAATTGTGCCGTCCAGTCATGACACTAGTGGACCATGTGGACTAGCAATGTTTATAAGATGATTTGACAAATTTATTATTGTAGTCAGATGATTGGCTCTGAGGTTCAATAAACAAAAAAGTGCCAGATTATGCATGCAAGTAAAAACAACCGTCATTTTGAATATAATATAGAGGGTGAGTCTTTAGACACAGTGAAGTAAGAGAAGACCTTGGAGTTCTAATATCAGATACATTAACATTTTCATAACATATAGGTAATACAGGTTCCAAGGCAAACGTGTATTGAGGATGATAGAAATAACGTTTTCCTATAATACACTTGATTCTTTTTTGGTAATATATAAAGCTTATGAAAGACCACAGTCACAGTATTGTGTACAGGCTTGGTCACCTAGCCCCCCAAGAAAGGATATACTTGTGTTGGGAAAAGTCGGAAGAAGTGCTGCTACATTGGTTCCAGAAAAACTGGCACAAATGGATATATGGCTTCATTTTTTCTCCAGTTTAATGATTGGATTGAACAGTCATCGCATAATAAAAGAGGCCTTTGTTACCCGACGTGACGAGTTTGCTGACCGACCATCCCAAAATACCAAAGACCTTGTCAATTCAACAGACAGTAAGTACAATTCCTCTGTAACCATGCTTTGTATTCGCTTGGAGTGGATGAGAAGGACTTTGCAACGAATGGCGGGTAAGGGGGGGGGGTTCGGTACGCTGGTACAGGAATTTTTTTTCTAGAGTACGCAGTACGGAAAATAAAAATCTTTCAAAATTTTGGATAGTACGAAGTACGTAAAACAAGAGGGCTTCCAGTACGCCAGTACGGTAAATAAAAAGCCCCAGTACGCCAGTACGGGAAACCCCTCTGCAACCAGGCAGCTGATAAGGCGTTAATCATTGTTAATGCAGATGGGAATGATTTTTTTTAACGGCAGAAAAAGCACTGGGATCTTAGTCAATGGTACCCTGCAAGGCCCGGGGCACTTAGTGGGATAAGGGAAAGGCTAGTTGTCACATGGCTGGTGTAAACTCACATCACAAGTGACGTTACGTCTGTATTTTAATAAGCACCAAACGAATAAACAGACCAATGAATTAGAACATGACCCACTGATAACGTGCAGCGGCTTTGAGCTCGGCAAAAGACAACATAAAGAGCTCCACTGCCAACGATTCACCTGTACATTTTCTTTAGAATTTTAATGTATGTCGATTTCCAACAAAGATGTCTGTGTTTCAAATATATATGTGTATTCGAGCGATATGTGTATTGAAAAATAGACATGTCCATCAGAATTTGCAAATGACTCAATTACCAAATTCTGCAGGCATGGCCCACTCCAACGAGAGTGGTCATATTATGCCCCATGACGAATTATATGTATCACGTGATATTTCATAACGAATTCAATGTATCACGTGATTTCCCTTGATCACTGGTGCCCTTCATTGATTGACAGTGGCAAGCCTTATCCGATTGCATTGCCTTTTATATCTTGATGTTACTTTGAATCAGGAATCTTCGTCCCCTCGTACTCTCGCCAATGGAATGAGGACAAGAAGTTTGCACTGAAAGCATTCCGTGCCTTTGGGGTTGGAAGCAAGTCCCTGGAGGATAAAATACAGCAAGAGGTTGACCATTTGGCGGATATACTTCATAGAGAAGATGGACGCCCTATAAACATTAGTGAATATTTGGCAAAAGCTGCTGGGAATGTTATTTGTTCTATTTTGTTCAGCGCACGGTATGACTTTGATGACCCAGAGAGTAATCGTGTTCTTGAAGTTTCCCGGGGGTTTCTCGACGTGCTCGCAAACACCTTCGTGTATATCGAATCAGTGCCTCTATTCGTAGCAAAAATTATCTATCGAAAACACTGTACGGCATTACAAAATTCCTGTGAAACCGCAAGAGATTTCGTCAGAGACCACGTGGCTCGTCATAAAATTACATTTGATCCTTCACACTTACGGGATTTCCTTGATGTATACATAAAGGAAGAAAAGTTAGACGAAGATGCTTTTGTGGACACTATTTTAAGTTTTCTACCAGATGCTACCGATACGCTTGCCTTGGTTATTTTGTGGTCTCTACTTTATGTCACTCTTGATGAAAATTTGCAGACTAAAATACAACAAGAAATACATGATGTAACTGGAGGCACAAGGAAGGTTGCGCTTCAGGATAAGGGAAATATGCCATTCACAGAAGCTACTATATTGGAAACATTACGAAAGAGCAGTACCGCTGCCATGGCAATATTTCACAAACCTAAACACAACACATCACTAGGTGGTTATCATATACCGGAAAATTCTGCTATCTTCGCCAACATATATGCCGCACATATGGATGAGAACGTGTGGAAAGATCCAAATGAATTTAGACCTAAACGCTTCTTGGACAGCAGTGGAAAAGTTGTGAAAACTGACGACTTAATTCCTTTTAGTGCAGGTAAGTGTACTGTATTTCATACCTGAAATTCTGATGACTTGGTGCCCTTTAGTGAAGTTTAGTTATAATATTTCTATGGCTCTCTGCCTGTCTGCCACGGTCCTGAACGGAATGGGTGGCCTTTAGAAAGGAGACTGGGGAAACCATGTGATACATCTCGTGAGCTTGCACTGTCGTATTCCCTGGGCCAGACTCGATGCGTTAGGTCCACCACAAACCACAGGCGCTCGTAACGTTCAATCAGTCAGTCAAGCTTTCGTGCTAATATACGCGGGGGAGGGGGGGGGGAGGGGGGGGGGGAGTGAGTAAAGAGGGTGGACCTGCAACATCTATGCGTCCAATGACCCACATAGGGCCATATCTGCAAAACATTGTGTATTCATCTGTGCAGTCAATTATTTGTGACTGCTAATAAGATGGTAGCGGATGGGCCGAAAACCACAACGTCGTCACATGAAGCTCCTATATAGAAAGGTTTGAATCGAAGCTCACATCTGGACCACCATCCCGCTTCACGTTTGGCAGGATTTCTCCGTTTCTGTACACACCAACAAGCTGCAACTCACCAGTTTATTCCAAAACTATTTTCTATATGTATATCACACAGATAATCCATTGAAATCCACATATATCCACCGCACCACGCCTATAATTGTCGCAAATGTCCCACAAAATCCATTTTGGGCAGAAAGTCCCACAGAAATAAAGAATTCTACCAATGTCATTTACCCACTGCCCCCCCCCCCCCCCCCCCCCCCCCCGCGTATATCAGCACGGAAGATTCACTGACCGAACGTTACCGGCGCCTGTGCCACAAACACAGCTGTGGTGACCCCTGGTCCCAGTTGTCGCTCCCAGTAATCATCACATTTTTACTTTACGTTCCTCTTGCACATTACCCCCGTATCCCAGCCTCTGTGCACTATAGAATAAACCCTAAAACTGATTACACTGCCCTTTAGTACAAGTTATTCAACTGTATTTTGACATAATTGATGACATAATTCCTTTTAGTGCAGGTTGTCATAGGTATTATAAACCTTGGGAAATGAATGATGTGATTCCTTCCAATGCTGCTTAATGATTTGATTGTATATTCTTGTCAACAACCTTACTCAGCGGGAGCGAGGCACTTTACCAGAGCATCAGATAGGCTTATCTATCTTTCGTAGAAATCCTTTAACAAAAGCTCAATATGCATCCTTTCCCAGTACCTGGCCTTTTGGCACCAGGCGATCGAAAGAATCACTTTGGAAGTGGACTATCTTCATTTTTGGTCTTGAAAGGGATATTTCACAGGAAATGTATATTGGTTTTAATCAGCTCATCTAAAGTACACGTCAAACTAGGTCGCTATATTGTGTATCTGGCTGACAGTGTTATATCCATTATGTTTTCATATCTGACCAGTAACTTTGCTGTACTTTTGTTTGTTTTCATGAAACCCCGTACACACACATAATTTGGGACTACAATGCGCGTCATTCATGAAGCTCGGTTCATGTATTTGCTTATAATACCAATCAGATTATGTACAATACAATATACAATATCTTTATTGCTTAAAGCCTGCCATCTGGTGGACATGGAAAATTACACACCTCAGATCCTGTGCTACATCAAGATGTCTGCTACAGGTCTGGGCTTGGTGTATGAATAAATAAATAAATAAAATAAGATAAGATAAGAAAGTTAAAATAAAACAAAACAAAACAAAAAACAAATATGATAAAACAAAAAAAAAAAAATAAAAACCAAAAAAACCAAAAAAAAAAAAAAAAAAAATACAACAAACAAACAAACAAAAAAAAAAACAAAAAAAAAACACACACACACACACACACACACAAAAAGTGAAACACTTACAATACTGATTTTACATTCATATATACAGTTAACCTCTATGCTGCTGCCGGAGTTCCATGGCACTATTTACAAACCTCAGCACCTGTTTTGTAGTGTAGGGGTCGCCGCTGTTAGAAGACATAAGTAGTTTAAATTTCTCATTAGCAGATAATATGTTGAAATTGTGGGGTGCCACTGGTGCGAGAAGTGATTCACGTTGTGTGGCATACAAGTCGCATTCCAACAAGAAATGTTGTTCATCTTCTATTGCATTACAGTTGCAGAAATTACATAGTCTTCTATTGACTGGAGTTTTATTATATCTGCCCCTCTCAATATGGAGGTCATGGGCACTGATTCTTAACTTTGAGAAGTTTTTCCGTTTGCCACCATAATGGGTGGTGCCCCATGTGCAACCAATACGGGACATTCATATTAGTCACAGGGCATCGTAAACCAGAAAGTACTGGTATGCACGGGCAGATCCTGGCAAGAAACACAGCGAAATATGTTGCTCTTGTCAAATTAGCAACTTGGGTAAAATTAACTGTGTAAGGATTGTAGGCATGTTCTTCAGTGGAATATTTAGTTTTTTATCAGTGCACAGCGGCTAATTGTAACGTTCCCGGGGACAGGGTCAGAGATTTTGGTGGGAAATTGATATGCAGGTTGCGTATTGACAATAGCCCAAGAGGATTGAAGTCTGAATTCAGGGAAAAGAGACGTACAAAAGCAAAGATAGTTGAATTGTTGGTCGTCAACGGCCGATTTGCATGGAAAGTATTTGTTTGATATAATTTTGAACTTAACATCTCTTGTCTGAAAATCCTTGTTTTTCATTCAACGGAAATGCAGAAAAAGCCTGAAACGTTTATATTCATATGATGCACGGTTTAAGTAACGTAAAACACAACCAGACAGACTTTAAACATTCATTTTGATATACGCTAAATTTTCAAGCGGCCCAAACCCGTGACTTTATTGTGCTTTTAACATTGTTTTCAATAAAGTCATAGGCTACATGTTGTATACGTTTTACTTTTCAGGTCGACGCACTTGTCTTGGTGAACAATTAACAAAGGTGGAAGTTTTCTTGTTCCTGACCAACTTACTCCAGCGTTTCACTTTCAGTTTTCCACTAGATCGACCCAAGCCGTCAATGGAAGCAGAGAAGCCGGAACTTTTGATACGGAAGCCACCTCCATTCGAGTTTTGTGTAAATCCACACTGAATATTACTCAAAACAGCGTCAAATATTTGCGCCAACTAATCCATATAGTGTATACCCCCGTGTTTCATGGTGCCCCATGTCAGTTACTGACATTGCTTAACATATTCTTGGCATCGCGTTCATAATGCTGCCAGATCAGAGAAAAGTTGTACTGGATTTAAGCCCCTGTTTTGCAACTAAATACCGACTCAGTACATATGCTGCATAGCCGTGCTGATATGGCACTCTTACATAACTACCTCTATTGAACCATTCTTTTGAATGGGGATTTGAGGCTTCGAGTGGAAATGTGCGTTTCCCATTTCAGCTAGACGATTGGTGCCAAAGGTTGCAAGTTCGAGGCTTGCTCGTTCCGAACATAAAATATGTATTTGCGGAGAAGGACGTGTTGGCCTGCCTCAGTGTATGAGGTTAAAAACGATATAAGCAGTACATTGACCTTTAAAAGACACAAAAAGTGACTCAGAATAAAGTAAAATTCGACACGGTGATGTATGCGTGTGACAAATAGAAGTGATACTAGAAAAGAAGATTTGGTTCAGAGCAAATCAGCACGTGCCCACAAAAGAAAGATGTTGCCTGTTAAATTCAAATTGAAATTTAAGGAAAAATGTAATAAAAAAGGGCTGTTGGCATAAAAGATTCTGCAGGCAAAAAGGAAATGCTGGACAGAAATAAAGAATTCTACCAATGTCAAGTGTCGTCAAACAAACAAGATTTAAACATGTAGTTAGAAACAGTAGCTAGTTCTCTAGAGTATGCAACTTTGATTCATTTATGGATCACTGTTGAAACCACAGCATCGACTGATTACAAAATGGTCACCATATGGTGGCATGGAAGTGTAACGTCTGACATGTGTAAACAACAAATCCTAATGATGTACATATACATGTTATTGACTTCTGATGACAATTCATGGTATGTTTGGTCTATTACGCACAAATGGAAATTTTAATGAAAGAAACATGAACTTTCAAAATACAGCTCTAGCAAAAAATGCACTTGCCATTAAAAATCTGCCGGTTAAAAGGAAATAGCATAAAGGAAGGAGGGAAGAAAGAAAGAATTCTGGATAAAACAGAATGTGAAGTGTCAGCAAAAAAAACAAGCTTTAGTCATGCAATGAGAAACTCTAAGGTGTTCTAGTATGTTACAGTTTTTATTGCAGCATTGATTCATTTATGTACTACAAGAACTGATGACAAAATGCTTACCATATGGCAGCATGAAGGTGTAGGTTTGACGTGAGTGTAGGCAAGAAATCATGTGATGTGCATGTACATTCAATTGACTGCTGAAGACAGATAGATCATTGCCTGTTTCATTCCTGGTCTATTGCAAATATATATAAGCCTGATGTTGTTACCCCTAATTTGCTTTGTTTTAACTTCACTGATAGGGCCACAAACTTCTCAACGATTCTGGTGTTAGTGGCGTCTGAGTGCCCGCTGGACAAAACTGATAATGGACAAACCTAGGATTTCACTTCAGAATTGCATACATCAATGAATAATAGTTTTGAAGGTCGATATTCTACATTTGAATTTTTGAAAGACCCTTACAAATTCTACAACTTTTGTTTGTGGTTCATCGGATGCACCTGCAGTACAAACATAAATATTGAATTTTGGAATGACATTTCTACCTATAATAGTTTTAAAGATACTTAACATAAAGCTTTTGAAGTGCCCCTAATTAGCATAAATTGAAATTATGCAACCTTTGTTTGAGGTTCTTCAGATGTGACTACAGCACAAACTTACACTTGTAGTGGCACCTATTTGTCATTCTAATACGTAGTGACCTACATAAAATATCTTCTGTGTCATAAAGTTTCAATATATGTCAATTTTTAATCAGGATCGTTTTCAATCGCAAAATATTTCAAACTGCCAATCATCACATTAAAATATGAGTGCATGGTTAGGCCTGAATATTTTTTAAGTCAAACCACCCCTACTGGCAATGCCACCACCACATCTTTTAGGGGGGCAGGAGGATTAACTTTAGGTCACTATAAAAATATTTCAATCAACCGATCATTGTCCACTTTAAAAAAAAAAAAATGTGCTCATTTTTTTTTGTAAAATGTGAATAATCTCCCGAACTGCTCTTCCAAATGCTATACAATGGCACTAGCACACTTTTGGAGACACCTTGTTCTCCTCCAACTCCTCCTCTTGTTACTGTTTCTCTTCCTGCTCTAGTTCTTCTTCTTCTTCTTCTTCTTCTTCTTCTTCTTCTTCTTCTTCTTCTTCTTCTTCTTCTTCTTCTTCTTCTTCTTCTTCTTCTTCTTCTTCTTCTTCTTCTTCTTCTTCTTCTTCTTCTTCTTCTTCTTCAGCCACTGATGATGATAGTGAATAGGTGGCGCTGTGGTTTTCACCTCAGCTGACATATTAGTTAGCTGAAGTTATGTGATATGTCTTCATCTGTCTTTTGTTGTCATCATCACCATTGTACGTATATATTGACACTTTCAGCATCTTTTCTGATACTTTTGTGAAGTATCCTCTTTAAACTTGGTGGGGATTTTTTCCTTGGGTGTGGCGGTACCAGGTTTGTTCAAATGGTCACGCTTGGGTGATTTCTTTAGTAAAAATTACATTTTTTGGTTTGATTATTAGCCAATCTTACAAAATCTTCTCGCTCAAGTTTGAAGGTCACTGACTTTGACCTTATGGAATTTTTTTTATGGAGTATGCTGTTTTTCATGCAATATCTCAGGACTGAGATCAGCTAGGATTACAAAACTTGAAACACTTTAGCATCCTTTCAAGAGTGTAAATCGAGTTGGAATCACAATAATCTTGATTCAATTTCCGGCTCACTCTCTTTGTAGTTTTTGCTGCCATGTATGAAGAAATAGAGCATGCAGTAGAGTGGTTTTAACTCTTTCGCAGCAGGAAGCGACTGGAGTGAAATTGTCCCCAGGTGACTGGATACCACTGTGGTCGAATTCCAAGAAGGCTGCCAGGTTATGTGCGTTTGACCTTTAAAATGACCATCTGACTTCTCACCCTGATACTGACCCTACTGAAACGTGCATGATATACGAAACTAGTTTTTATAAGATTTGAAACTAATTTGCTTTTTAATATTTGTAGATGTGAATTGTTAGTTTGTAGAGGAGGAAAGGGTTTGTAACCTGCAGCTTGCCTGCTTAAACTGACATGGTTGGCATAAAAGTCTATGTGGCACTGGCGAAAAACGATGTTCACATAATATCGTTTAACTTAATTTATTGTATTTACCATAAATATATATGATTAATTCAAAGGAACAAAAATAGATCAATTTTTAAAATAAATGGCGGCATCAGATACATCTCTTGCTTTGTGTGTTTTAGGTCTTTAATATCAAGATAGTTGCCAAATGGCGTGACCTTTTACCTTGAAAGTGACCAAGAAACTCACCTTGCACAATAAAACCTATGATGTATATTGCTAGTGCTGACGGTTTGAGATAAATATCATCACGTTTTTTGTCATACAAAATGTAGTGTCAAATTAGTCTAGATAGTTGAAAAATATGCTATATAACTACAGAAGTGTTTCACCAAATTTAACCAAACTTGGTACAATAATGTTACTAACCAAGATCTAGATCAAATTCAAATATGGGTGACCTTGGTGCAATTTCCAAGGTCACAGATTTACTTTAAAACTAATAGTTTCTGTATAATCATGCATTTTGGAGCTTGGGCTTTTATATTGAACATGATTGTAGTCTTGTGTGAGGGGAAGGTCAAGTTTGAAGCTTAGTGATCCTGACATACTTCCAAAGGTCACAGAGCCACATTAGTGAATTTTGATGCCGACATGATAAAATCAGGGATTTCAGAAAAAAATACTCAAACTTGGTAGAACAATATTACACATAAAGGCCTAGGTCAGGTTCTCAGATTGGTGACATTGACGCAATATCCGAGGATACAAAGCAATGTTAGTGTATTTCAACATGGACATGATAGCACGAGTAATGTTTAAGGGGAACAACTGGTCAGGGTGCACTGGGAGACATTTGATTTTTTGTTGGCAATTCAGACTGTTGTAGTTTCCTAGCCTTTTCTGTTTTAATTATTTTATTACTCACTTTATGATCTTTCAGCACAAATGCATCTTTTAATTTTATCTTACTTTTATTCTTATATATTTTATGAATATCTAACAAGTGATTATATATCAACTTTTTTTATCCTAGAACTGTATGGGAATAAGCTGTGTAATCAGCTTTCTTGGGTTCTCCTGGTGCCGGTCAGAATAATTAATATTCATGAAGTAAATATACCATTATGTTTCATCTGTAATTTTTGTGATATGGTAAAATGAAATAATTTTAGTTCCATTATAGATATGTCCAGATTTAATTTCTGTGATGCCGTAAATTGCTTCAATTTTAGTTTATGTTTGTTATGTTCTTATTTACTCTCAATGTACAACTTCGATCAAATAAATTCAGTTCAAGTCAAGCTGAAGGTTTTTATATCACGTTTCAAATATGTTTAAAGCTTCAGAATCATTCATTACAAGTTAGGCTTATGAGAATTAAATCATGTCTCAAAATTTTGTTCTAGGCACTGCATAGTTTTGTGTTGCAGGTGTTTCCATACCAGTAACATGCAAGTATGGGATAATGTAATGAAAGATGTAAATTCAAAGGATTTAAAGACGTGCTACACTTTTACAGTGTTTTTCACACAAAGTAAGACCTGCTATTAACATCCTTATCTAGAATAGACTTCTTATTCATGACCATATAAACTATATATTATTTTCTAAAAGTATACATTGTGGAATAAGCTGTTGAAATAATAAAATATCTGTAAGCTTTCAGAAATTGAGTCTTAATTGCTTGATTAAAGAACTTTCATTTTATTTTTTAAAAAAAAAATAAAAATAAAAAACACCCACCCCCCAAAAATAGCGCTAAAACAATTATAGGAAACATGATCTTTTTCTGGGAAATGAATCAGAACACCTCTAGCGGCAAAACTGCCTTTAAATTTTGGATAACAGTTTTAGTACAAAATTTATAGGATGCTGTAAATCTTGAACTGAGTCCTTTTTCCAAAATTTAAAATAAGGTTTTGAAAAACATTATGTGTTCCTTTATTTGACACTATAAAGTAAATCTGATTTATGTTTCCAATGGTATTTAAATTTTAAAGAAAATTTAATTTTAATTCAAATTTAATTGCATAAACAGTGATGTTAAGTTTTATGTTCAGTGCTAAAATCAAACTTATTGTTAAGTTTTTTTTGATGAAATATAGTTTATTGGGTATTTGATAGTAACAGTAGACAGAAATTAAACATTTTTTGAAAAATAAGAATCATTAAGTGTACCATTCCCTCAAATATTAACCCAAATACCACCCCCCCCCCCAAAAAGCATTCAATGAATACAATTTGGAATTGACTTATTGGTTCATAGCATGTTCACTAATTTTGATTTAGAAATAGAGGTATACCAATAGAGACAATCCAGACTGCATTTATGGCCTGCAGCATGAGGTGTTACCCAGACTGATCCCATGATAGGCACAAAAAGGGTAGGACATACAGCAGGCTGCTTGGTTTCTTGGGAAACTAACTATGCAATGTTTTGATTGCAATGGCATGTGTTGGTACATGGTTTGGTTTTTGAGTCATGTCAGAAATGCTGAAAAATACTTCATCATAAAACCCAAATATTTTTATACACACAACTTGTGTTATAAGCTGGTAAAGGAGATAAAGATACTGGATAAGGTGAGGAATGCCCTAGTCACTTACAATGACACTATATGACTTTCTGGTTTACATGGTCTGTCTGACTTCACTTGAGGAGATTAGAGTGAAGCTCTCAGACAAAAAGATAGTAGCCAAAAGAAAATTGCTTGATAAGCTATGGCAAATTGACTCATATCTTGAGGATGGACAAAATGTCATTAGGTTCTCACACCAAGCAACACCTAATGGTGTAATTGAAAGTAAGAAAGCCAGATTGTCCACATTGGTCACAGAACAGAGTTGATTTTTCCATTAGCTTACAAGTTTAAGACTTGGGGTGGTAGAAAAATATAGAGATTGATTTAAAAAAAATAGTGCACTAGCACCTGTCTGAGTCTACCCTGATGCTCGCAAAAGGTACTTCTGGTCACTATCGAATCATCTATGAAGGTAATTAGCAATCTGCCATTGTAGAGCCTGTAAAACAAGATATGGCGATGAGGCATTACATAGCCCAAAGGCTCTCCTGTTATATTGGAACAGCCCTTGATGTTTGACAAAGGTTTGTTTTGTCTCTGTCACGCTCATCTACTGCAATTTGATAGTACCAACTATTTTGGTCTCGAGCAGAAAACCTTTGCATGCCACTTAGAATGTCAAGGCACTTGTCAATTTTTGCCAGTGGATAGCTGTCTTTCATTGACAAGTCATTCAGACGCCAGTAGTCCACACAATGACACATGCCTCCATAATGCTTAGGGACAAACACCTTACTGGGGATGATCATTTTCCTGTGAAGGAGTCACAATCCCATAATCCAGCATTTTTCACTGGCAGGCTCTATCCTCATCCTAAAAACCGAGTGGAGTCTGCCGAGGTGCTTGCCAAACTGGATGAGTGTCACCGATGTTAATCCTGTGTTTGACTTCACCATATCATCCAAAGTTATGGTCATCTTTTGAAAACAGCAGGAAATTCCATGAGTAGTAACTTAAGGGCAACAGCCTCTGGTACTGAGAGCCCTTTACTGCTCCCAGCATATTAACTTTGTGTGTAAGGTGGTAGCTCACCCTGCTGTGATAGTAGTTTATTCTCAGAGGGACAGGGAGAGTCAGTGCTAGGCTCATGTGGCAACTCTCGACATATCTGTATGCTGGGTACAGGAGAATTCATCCCCCCCCCCCCCCCGGCTGAAACTGGGTTCCAATTACAGCATTTTATACCCCTCATCAGGTCTGCATCTGTCAACTGGCCCACACAGATGCCAGCTTTAAACACCATGGGGTTGAAAGTAAGGTTAATCACTTGCATAATAATGTCAGAGGATCCCTTTGTGAGAACACTTCCCATGATAACATCCTCTCTCACTCAAATATGTTTCAAAACCACCAAGGTATCCTTGACAAGTCCTATAGCTTCCCCTATACCACATTTTTTGGATCAGGCTCTAAGGTCACTGTTTGCTCAACAGCCAGTGGACTCATAGTTTCCACTGTCAGGCTTGTCTTTGCTTGCTTGGGAACTAACTGTCCACCTACCCACAGGCCATCTCTTGCCTTGATTACCACATCAATGGCAACCCCAAAATCTGGCCTCAGGAGCACTTTCTCCTTGATGGGCACTACTAACTAACACAGGCCAGTCTATGTTCTTGTTCTGTATTCTGAAGTAACAATGAATCAATCTGCCTTCAATATATCTATCTCCTTCAAAGCCATGGAGGTTGACGTGCATAAGGCCTTTGAGAACCATAGATGGAATTCCTATTCACCTCACTATACCCTTTGACAGTAGGGGGGCTGAGCCCTTGTGTCAATTACTGCCAACTGTGGACACCTACAGAAGAAAATGTGAACATACAATGTTATGAAGGGGCCATCAATTCTCCTGATGTGGACCTCATAAGGAGAAGCCACCTCGTGGTACACACCAGGTCGTGCTCCTGTGTCCGGATTGTTACAACCTTCTACACTCCTTCTACACTAATGATCTTTTGATGAAACTCTCCCATTTGGAGTGCCACTACTTGTTGCACTCTGTGAAGATCAAAGTCCTTGACATGGGATTCTCTGGGATCCCACTTGCCAGTCTGCAATGCTTCTACCTTGTGTGTGACTTTGGCATTACCTTGTTTCATATTATCCACATTAAGATCAAGGACTTGCCCTGTATTATTGGTGAAGTGTGCCAACTGTTGGCACATTTGCTGGGACTGTCGGATCATTTGTTTGGTCATCTGTTCAATGGCCTCTACCAAAGTACCATCATGATTAGCTGGAGTCCTAACATACTCTCCTGCTTGTTGGCAAACAGGTATTTTTATTTCCTTGTGAGAGCCTGAGAGGTCCGCATTGAAACTTACTTTCCTCATCCTAGGATTTCCCACTGAGGGATCCCTGAAGTTCCCAAGGATGAAGGCATAATCGTACTCGCAGACACAAACCATTTCTTCTGCAAGGGGTTGTGGCCCCTGTGCCATGACTAAGGAGACTGCATTCTTGTCCCTTTACCTTTTGAGAAAACATCAACAGCAAATTCCTCTTGCACCAATCCATCCACAACATTATATACCAAAGGTACCAACTACTGCATCTCTTGTGAAAACTCTTCAATCATTTATTTGCCCTGCCTCAGTTCTTGGAATGGCTTATGTGGGATGTTTGGTGCATCTCAGATACAAAAACAATTAGCCAACTTATGTTTAGTAGCATTATTAGTTGCCACAGTCACCTCAGGCACTGAACAAAATTATTCCATGGCAGCCCAATGCAGACACTCATGTAATCTGTCTTTGAACTTCAAAACATCATCCAACCAGTTGATCCATCATACCTGGGTGGTTTGGATGGTGGTGCTTGAGGAGCTTCCACTTTTTCTTGATTCTTCCTCTCCTGGCTGACTGTTTTAATCCATTCAATCTGAGCCATGGTGGGGCATCACCCACGTTACCCTCCCCTGGGTCATTTTTGTACCATCCTCCACCTGGGCTCCTGGGATTCTCCCCAGAGGTACCCAAGTCTCCAATTGATGTCTTTAAATACCATGATCTGAGTTGGGACCCCATTATAAAAAACTTGGACTATCCCCCACCCTGGAAGAAAAGGGATCACCTTCCGCCTCTCCATATCCTAGGTTCCATTATGCTGGTCCCCAGTATATTTTTCCCTGGACCAACTTCACATGCTTCAGAGGGAGAAGGATGGGGGCTTTGCTATCCCATGCAGAAACACTCAGTAGCCATTAGGTGGAGGCAGTCCCCCTTATGACCCAAAAAAGGTCACATGGGCAATACCCCTGTCACCCCTGCTAGCGCTTGAGTACCAACTAGAAATCTCACTCCCTGGTCTCTCATTTTTCTTATTAGGGCCTTACCCTTGGTATGGTCTTTTGGCCCTTGAACCCATTCACCTGAGGCTTCCTTATGCTATAATTGGGAGGCCCACTCAACCTACCTGGCGATAGCCCTCCATAATGGGGACCAAGATTACATATTGCAATGAGCTTTTGAACTTCTGGGAGAACATACTGATTTATCTGGAAAGGTCTAGGAATGGGTCATGTTAAGCAGGTGAGGGGGCACTAAACCTCCTGAATGGTCCTGTCCTGTCCACCCATTATCCCTAAATACTTGATGCTTACATTTTTTTTTCATAAAATTCACCTGGTCTATTTGAGTTGTTTCCTCCTGAAGCATTCCACCCATCCAATTGTGGGGACAAGCTCCGTACCTCCTCACAACTCAAACCTCAAAGCATATGGGTTGATTTGCTAGGCTTTTCCCCTTAGGACAGAATATCACCAATTATTTTCCGGAGACTTCCATACAAATTTGCTTGCTTTTCAACCCAGGTCACTTGCTGCTCCCTCATTTTCTTTTGGAAAGCTGATTGTGTAGCTTCCAAAACACTTTTCTGCTTGTGCAATGCATTCATGAAGCCCTGCACACAGTGTATAGTGTCCTCTGGATCCTCATATACCTTTTTTCTTCCTCTCTGCTTAACATACTCAGGATTTCTATTTTCCCCAAATTATCTTGTGCTCCCATTTTATGCAGCTAGTTCCTTGGGCCTCCACAATCTCTTCACCTGCTGGGCCATAAATGGTCCCATCCCTACATTACATTATTCTCTCCAGCCATGACTTGTACCATGGTGTCCACAACAGGATTACTACAATAATATGGTGTACACTGGTGTCCACAACAGGGTTACTGCAATTATATGATGTACAATGTGTCCACAACAGGATTACTGCAATAATATAATGTACAATGGTGTCCACAACAGGATTACTGCAATAATATAATGTACAATGGTGTCCACAACAGGATTACTACAATAATATAATGTACAATGGTGTCCACAACAGGATTACTACAATTATATAATGTACAATGGTGTCCACAACAAGATTACTACAATAATATAATGTACAGTGGTGTCTGCAACAAGATTACTACAATAATATAATGTACAATGGTGTCCACAACAGGATTACTACAATTACATAATGTACAATGGTGTCCACAACAGGATTACTACAATAATATAATGTACAGTGGTGTCTGCAACAAGATTACTACAATAATATAATGTACAATGGTGTCCACAACAAGATTACTACAATAATATAATGTACAATGGTGTCCACAACAAGATTACTACAATAATATAATGTACAATGGTGTCCACAACAAGATTACTACAATAATATAATGTACAGTGGTGTCTGCAACAAGATTACTACAATAATATAATGTACAATGGTGTCCACAACAGGATTACTACAATTACATAATGTACAATGGTGTCCACAAGATTACTACAATAATCTAATGTACAGTGGTGTCTGCAACAAGATTACTACAATAATATAATGTACAATGGTGTCCACAACAGGATTACTACAATTACATAATGTACAATGGTGTCCACAACAAGATTACTACAATAATATAATGTACAGTGGTGTCTGCAACAAGATTACTACAATAATATAATGTACAATGGTGTCCACAACAAGATTACTACAATAATATAATATACAATGGTGTCCACAACAAGATTACTACAATAATATAACTCTGACCTTTACAAAATAACTTCACATTACAATTATATAAGCTTCTTTTTTTATACTCTCAATATTTCACTCTACTAATAAAAAGGAGGGGGCTTAATCGTCAGAGCCGAACACTAACACAAAAACCTTTACTTACATGGAACTTGGCAACTGGTTTTTCACCACTGATCCACACTTACTGTGCAAAATCTGCAGTTGAAGCCACTGTACAGAGATCCATACTTAAGTACAAGTGCACGTAGAGTAGAATCTGATGCACAGACGCAGATATCCCTAGTTTAATTTAGCACTACAGGGACCATGAGTGTGAATTTGGGCATCTCTGCTAAACAATTAAAGATAAAAGGACAGAACAGTTGCAAAAGCATGCAAAGAAAACAGAATAATTACACTCACTTCAGACTCTACTCAACCCAGAAAATAACACTGCCCTACCAATGGATCATGAACAAATTTATATATATATATGTGTATATATATATATATATATATATATATATATATATATATATATATATATATATATATATATATGTATATATATATGTGTATGTGTATGTGTGTGTGTGTGTGTGTATAAACACGTCAACAGAGACCACAATCACTTACAATGTGTAAGTCTGAATATCACCTGTGATTTGACCACAGTTATTATCAATGTATATACATAAATGTTACCCGTAAATAATCCAGAAGTATTTTCAATGTATAGGCCTAAATGTTACCTTTGAATACACCACAAGTATTCTCAGTGTATAGCCAAAATTTGACCA
The DNA here is from genome assembly GCA_964020975.1 of Hermodice carunculata. Taxonomy (NCBI): domain Eukaryota; kingdom Metazoa; phylum Annelida; class Polychaeta; order Eunicida; family Amphinomidae; genus Hermodice; species Hermodice carunculata. The sequence goes on from OZ026621.1 coordinate 32,041,637, forward strand.
CAGTTATTATCATTGTATAGGCATAAATGTTATCTGTGATTACACCACAAGTCTTCTTAATGTATAGGCCTAAATGTTACCTGTGAGTACACCACAAGTATTTATAATCTATATGCCTATTTTTGGTGACAATTTTAATAGGTCTCTGTCACAGTTCACATGCCAATTGATCTGTTCTCTTAACTGCAGTAATTGACGCAACTGAATCAACAACATGGTAGTAATACTCATTTACTTACACAACATGCAAGTATACACACCTGTCAGCATCAATCTTTGCTCTGTCAGTGGTGATTGCTGAACGTATATGAAGGCCAGTTTTTTAAAACACTTTGCCAAAATTCATAATCTGGCCTGTAAATCTTATTTGTGCATGCCAGATATTCTCATTTTTAGCATGGAGCGGTCACCCATAAGCGAATGTTTTGTCTCCCAAGGTGCACTACAATTAATTAGCAGTATATTAAAATGTTCACATAAGAGCCTGAACAGATGTTGCATAGTTTGGGTATGACAAGACAGAAAACTCAGCAGACTAGTCCCCTGTGCAACCTGTCCTCAGTCAAATCCCAGGTCAGGAGAACTCACACGAACTTCATGTGCATTCTCTTTACTTTTCCAAAAATGTTTTACATGTTCACAACCCAGTAAAGCTGATTACAAATGTCACTGACAGCAATTTCTCTCATTTCTGAAGTGTGTGGTTTCATATTCAGCAACATGGTGTACATACACAACAGCACATGTTCTGTGCACAGCAAACTCAATCAACAACAACGAACTTATTCAACCGCACACATGTCCTGACTGCGAAGATTCCAGCACAGAACACATCCTCTCAAGCAAAAAACACGTGCAACAGGTGCACAGAAATCACCTAGAATGCATACTTAATATATGTTCCCCCCAAACCTATTTCCTATCATTTTGAAATTTTAGTCAAATTTTCCTCACTTACATCTCCTTCCTGTGCCCTCTTGCGCTGGACTTTAGGGTCCCTGTTGTCGTCGCTGTCTTCCCCGGCTCTCCCTTGGCCTGGGGCGTGCATGTCCATTGCTTTATCCATTCCGTCCTTGTTTACCGTGTTTTTTTTTGGTCTCATCTTCTCTCTTTGTTCCTTTCCTGTCCCTTTTCTATCTGTTTGCCATGTATCTGTGTTGTAGTCTGTATCCGAGTCGCTAATGCCCCAAATTCCTGCCAACTTTACCCTGTATGTGTTTGTAACTGTGTCCTTTGCCATGCCATAGTTGTCAACTTGGTGACCTGAGTTTTACAAATTAAAAAAGAAAGAGAGATAGTGAAAAGGGGTAGGAAATAAAGGTAATATTGTTGAACCTCTTTGTAAAACTAATTTTGATTTTATCTCCTTTATTCTTACTCTTTATTTAACTTTGCACGGATTTTTTTCTTTAATGAATCAACCAATCAATTTCTCATCTGATCTGAATCTGTGTGGGTCCAAAAGAACTTTTGGTGCCAAGAAAAGCAGCTTTTATAATTCTCCCTTCCCATCAGTCATTCGTGAATGGAATCTATTGCCTCGATCAGTTAGGAATTTTGAGCATATATAGACAATTTTAAACAGGAATTAAATCAAACCAGACCCAAACGCAACGAGCTGTACTACATTGGAGAAAGAAAAACAGGAATTATTCATGCTAGCATGTAAATGGGCAGCAGCAAACTGAATACTGACCTCTATAAAATTGGTGTCGTTAAGTCTCCGCCATGCTGTTGTGGAGCGGACTTGGAAACTGTTTACCATTTTTTCTTCGAAGGTAATACGTTTGTTTTACCTTGGAATGAATTGCAGTCCAAATTGATATCGTTGGGAAATTTTATCTTTAATCTGAAAAACACATTGTTTGGAATTGAAGGAAAAGGGGTTACTAAAAGTCAAAAGGAGGAAGTTTTCAAGGCCGTTCATAAATATATCAAATTTTCAAAAAAAAAAAAAAAAAAAAAAAAAAAAAAAAAAAAAAAAAGGGGAATGCTAGAATTTGGTATAAGCAGTTACATGTTTCCCGGCTCACACGCCGTTACATTGTCCCTATCTGCTGTAACTGTGGTCCTGTTTGTAATCTATCTGTGTACTGGTGTTCTGCAGTTTCCATGTTGTCTTGTTCTATATATACAAGAGACCTTCACATAGGCTGGTGAGCCTGTCGGCCAGTTATTTGGTAATAAAATAGGTTTAAACCAAAAATATGTACATCATCTTCAGATCAGGTGACAATGTCCATCAGAACCTACCAGAGTCCGCAAGATAAGTAGATTAGTCATTAATGATCAGCGCATAATTATTCAATTAGAAAATTGCCCTGCTCCGGCTCTAAGATGCCCGTCAGTCACCGGCCTCTGATGTCACAGCGCTCATGGATTGCCAAAGGATTAGCCGTAACCGTGTCTGAGCTGATTTGTCAGCCCAATTACCCGCGACACCTCAAGTTCGTCGCCTAAAGACCATCTCTCTGAATCTTAATTTTAAACGAAAGGAAATTCAGTGATTTGCCAACACGCGACCGTGAACCCTTGTTAAGTAGTTTACCACATGTTTGAACAACTATGTTTCACTGTGGACTACATTTTGTATGTATCTGCAGAAACACCACTGCCTACGTAATTAAACTGGAACATCTGTACAAATATTTGGTCATAATTTACAATGTGTTCTTTTTGGGAGCTTCCATAAGAATCATACAGCCCTACGCCAAGCTACAAACACTTTGTCCACCTCTTTGTCCGAAAAGTCCCAGAAGATTAAAAGTCAAGCGGCACCCTTTTATTCGCCCCATCTAACGAATGCCGTGTTATATCTCACGTCCACATTGTGTGAAAGAAAAGTATCTCCTGATGTAAGTACGCAGGTTAAATAGATAGATGACTTCACTGAAACCACGCACCGATATAATTTTGATCGCATAAAGTATTATAGTAAACTTTTACAGCTCAAATCGTATAAAAAAAGCGTCCGGGTATAAATTTTCGTCTGCCTTAGTTTCTATTTCATTTTCTCTTAAATACCCAAAACAATAACAAAATCTTACACAAGACCTATTATTAAATCAAACTGTTCATGTAGTATGGCATAATTTAGTAAGTACCATGTTCCACTGTCGGAACGGTGCGAAACAAGGAGGAGTTTTTTCCCCTATCTTGTTTGGAATATACTTTGATGAGTTGCTACACAGACTAAAAACATCTGGGTTTGGATGTCAAATCGGCAATCTTTTCATGGGTGCCCTTGCTTATGCCGATGATCTTGTGCTGTTATCACCGACTATAACAGGCGCCAGTAGATTATTAAAGACATGCTCTGCCTTCGCAATAGAATACAACGTTAAGTTCAACCCAGACAAGAGCAAATGGTTATCGCTTGATGACGTAAATCCATGTAATTCAATTCAGATAGATGGGAGACTGATTGAAAAGGTTGAGACTTACGTCCATCAAGGACACATTGTCGGCACTGATGCACTTGCATCCAATATAAAACATTCTACCATACAGACCTACTACTGGCCAATCAGAAGGCTAGAAATCTATGGTCTAACCACTACTGCAACCTACAGTTTTTCAAAGATTAAACAGCTGAGTCCTCATAAAATTACCCCCCCCCCCAATAAAACTGTATCTGATCCTGGAGAAGTAAGTGTGAAAGGATACCAATCCAGAAGGGTGACCTTCACACAACGTCCAGCTTCAATTATTATTACAGTGTTAACTCCTTTCAGAAGTGTAATTTCCATTCAATGGTACAATCAGTGGTGTCTTGACCCAGTGGGACTGTCTGAGGAGGGAGCTGATCATCCCTGGGACCAGACTGGCCTGTCGGCAGGGGTGCCTCTGATGTCCGCTATAAGGGAACGTGTGGTCTCATTTGCCATTACACTTTTCACATCCAGCTGGTTCAACTGCAGAAGCTGTGTTTGTGTAACTGGCACCCTAAATCGTGGATTTTTGGCCTCCAGTGCTTCATCTCTTTGGTATAACAACTGCTGTGTTTTAATTTTCATGAAAGAGTCAAGATCATAATTTTCTTCCATGACTGCCAGTGTTTGCTTGTTGCCGCTTGCACAATGTTCTGCAGAATGAGTGCTATTCTATTTTTGCAAAACATAGGAAATTAAAATTTGTTTTTATTGCCCTGGTCAAGATTGGAGAGATTGGATAGAAATGGCTGGGTTTAGTGTTGATCACCACATCAGTTTTTTTTGCACTCATTACATTGAGTAGAGCATGTGGTCATGCTGTGACCATCTATGTGATCCAAGTGCAAGGCCAGATGGCAGAAGTCAGTTAGACCATTGAAAAGTGTGGTCTAACCAACCTCCTCGCTACCGCTCGGAGGTGTGTTAGACCACACTTTTCAATAGTCTAACTATAACTTGTACAAGTAAATTTTTCTCTGAGGTCAATACCTTAATGGCTCAATTCGGCCATGCTTTTGCATCCACACGTTTTACATTATTTCAGTCCTACTGTACGTCTTTTTACGGCTCCCAACTTTGGGATTATTCAGACTCAAAAGTAGATAAAATATTTACTGCCTGGCGCAAAGCTGTAAGACTTATATGGAATCTACCATACAGGACGCACAGTGCCCTATTACCTTATAAATGTGAAGTACCTCCTGTTGATCTGCAGTTGCACTCACGCTTCCTTAAGTTCATGCATAAAGCAGGCAAGAGTGATAATACCTTGGCAGGATTATGCAGTAAATTAGTCATGGATGGCTCAAGATCAGAAGTAGGTAGATCATTTAACTACCTGATCAGCAAATATGGCCTGAGGAGATCTCAAATGATGGAATATGAACCCTTCTGCACTGTTCGATTGCAAAAGCCAAATGGACATGAGATGCTGGCAGCGAGTTCAAAAGCTCAGGTTATCCGTGAACTCTGTGACATCCGTGATGGCAAGCTGGACTCGTTTCTAAGTCGTGTGGAAGTGACTGAATTGCTTGACCATCTGTGTACTGCTTGATGTCTTTATATTAACTTGGCATCGACACGCTTGCTGGTAATAATAACTGTTCTCTTTCTGCTCGCTTAGCATAAAGTCTGTATTGCTATTTTTTTCCTTTTTTCTTTCTCTATTTATCACGATCTACCATATTTTATGTAAACCTATGATACAATAAGTGTACTACGTGTACGAAATAAAGATATAAATATTATGGTAAAAGGAACCAGTTAAACTTCTTTCACTGGCGCTGGCTGGCTACACTGTTGTACTCAATGTTATCTAAGCATGGGACGCGTTCATGTGTTGCTGTGACAAGCTGGTAACATGGGAAGGGTTTATGTGCCGGTATGAAAAGCTCTGAACATGGGAAGGGTTCATGTCCCGGCATGACAAGCCCATAACATGGGAAGGGTTCATGTGTAGGTATGAAAAGCTCATAATATGGAAAGGGTTCATGTGTTGCTATGATAAGCTCATAACATGGGCAGGGTTCATGTGTCGGCATGGAAATCTCTTAACATGGGAAGGGTTCATGTGTTGGTATGAAAAGTTTTTAAACATGCGAAGGGTCCATGTGTCGGTATGAAAAGCTCATGACATGGGAAGGATTCATATGTCGGAATGAAAAGCTCATTAAAATTCCATATTGATCACATCAACATCGTCAAACATTTGTTTTTCTAGGTTTATTCAGTTCCCCACATATGGTAATAATGCTTAAATAGGCACCGGGACAGCTGCCACATGTGTATTTAATTGCTGTGACAGTTGTAACCTTGCTCCAACTTATTGATCAATACTATCGCCAAATGTACATAGCGTTGAATATGTCAGTATAGATCTGTTGACCCAATAAGCAAGACGGTTTTTCATGTGTGAGCAAAAAAATCGCATATGAACATTTCACGTGGCATAGGAAGAAGTGTGGTATAATCGTGGTCATAATGAATGGTCTTGCTGCAGTCATTTGCTGGTGTACAAGTTACATGTATCAAGATACATCATTTATAAGACGCACGGATACATGTACTTCATTGATCATGCATACCATTTATCTAATGGCATTGACTTTCGATGAGCCGTTATATCTTTAATTTGCTTACCTTCTCATACGTGTATCATATATATTTATACACACTCTACAGCCATGATGAGTGAAGGAGTGAACACAAGAACGAGTATACAATTGGATAAATGAGTAAGTGAACTGACGAATAAATGAGTGAAAACAAGAATGAATAAGCAAACGGATAAATCAGTGAGTGAACTGATGAATACATGAATGAATAAATAGGAGAGAAGAATAAATATATACACATGACATACAAATGACACACACACGATATATATATATATATATTAGAGTCAACATCATCCCACAAGTTACATGTTCCTGTTCCTACCTCACTGAAGATCTGCAACATTTTCTGTTCTTTTGTCCAAAGTATTCGACTTACAGAATTAAACTTCTCAACTCCGTCATCCTTATTATTGCTCCCGGCGTCCACCCGAATCTGATTATACACACAGCGAGTGACAGACTAGCTCATATCCTTCTCTTAGGTGGCGACGAATTGTCCATTCCCCTCAACATATAAATTTGTGATGCTTTCCACAGTACATCGTAGACACAAGACGCTTCATATTTTAGCTCTATTATGCATAAGTAGTCACTTCAATTGAGTTAGTCGCTGACTTACACAAATTTATTTGTCAAGTGTCTCATGTGAAATTTCCTACCGCCGGTCTGTATTATTGTGAACATGGGCGTATATCTGTGCATTCTACCTGTGGTGAACTATCTTTCTTTGTTTTGCATCTTGGTGACTTTTTTATTTTTTGATTCCTGTTTGCGGGGTACAAATCTGAAACGTGTACAGCTTCTTTGTAAATAGGGTAACTTTGTTTATGTTTTGTCCTGTGTTATGTAATATACATTTTGTGTGTCACTCCATGTTCTGGAGAAGCCCCCCCCAATTAGTGACATTTCGATGTACTATAGGGTGATCCTGTTAAAATAAACATATTTAAATTAAACTATATATATATATATATATATATATATATATATATATATATATAACGCATTTACAAATGCATTAAGGTGATAAGATGCAGGCAGCAATTAATTTGAAACTGCGTGTTTTCGCAAGCACAGGAATACTTGTGTATGTATTTGCATTGTTATGAATACAAAAGAGCCTATTCACTATCATTGATTAGCCGTTCTGCAACCAGACATGTGGTACATTTGTTGATTTATCACGATGAATCAATGTGAAGTGTTCACTGTTAGATTCGTGTGTAGGCTTCAGTATGATCGGCGGACATCTATCATCCAGATATTGTTGCCTAATTTCCATGGCAGCAACGGTGCTTCTGTTTGTGCATTACGGAAGCCGGATATTTGACTATAAGGTAAATAACATAGGTGTTGGAAGTGGGGATTTTCAATGGCATTTTATTATTTATTGACTGCGGTAAAAACGTGTGTCAGTTATGGTTTTCACAGGTGACGTGGCTACTTGACGCGGAAGCAGTAAATGTGCGAGAATTTATTGTTTGCCTGCTCAACACGTCTCTCGGTTTGCTCACATGTATGATTATAATAGCGGTTTCACATTAACCTGTCTCATAAACAGACCTTTTTTTTTCATCCGGAGGCAGCCTTTTCCGTTGTGCCCATGCAACAAAAGTAGCCAGTTTGACCGTTTGACTCCGCTCATCACACCCAAAGCCGTTCACTCAGTCTGGAGCGCCGCACTAAAAGAGCTCATAAGAATAAGATTAGTACACGGCATACAAACGGCTACATACGAACAATCGTTTATTGAAACCTCCGTAAAAAGCGAGGAAAACACCGAGTATAAACACCGAGATACATGGCATTACAATAATCCAAATTAAAAACATACATAAGACCTAAATTCAAGAACGTATTTGTCTAGCACATCAAGCGACAGAAAAAAACAGAAATGAATAGTAATTTAGGAGAAGTGAACATACAACTGGATACAACTGCGTCACTGATAAGTGCTTCTATGATATATAAATAACAAACTACATCATTTACATCTAAACAAACAGCAGCTCGCTTTTGTCAATAAAACTGCCTGCCGATGATTGTCACAAAAACTTAGTTTGGCTTAAAATCAATTTCAAAGATTCAGTCACCTGGATGATCAATATATGACATTGAACAGAAAGTAATACCCAAACCGTCGAGATTGGGTTATAAATAGTTGTACAAAATCTTTTTTTAAAATTTAAGCTTGAGAGAACATTTTGTATTTCCAGGGTTCAAATATCCAGGGAGAATATCTGGACGTTTATGAGCTATTAATTTGAGAGTGACCTCTAGCGTTAAAACACAGTATCTACGGATTTTGATCTGGGGGCTGCATATCGAGGACATTTCAGAGTTTAAGTGATGGGTGTCTTCGTTTGTTTCTAAGCACCTTGAAGACAGGGTGACATTTATCTTGTGTAAATGAGAGTTGAATGGAGAGCAAACTGCAAGCAGTTGCGTATGACTAATAAGGAAACGGTTTCCATGGGAAAATAATGAGGCACAAAGTCCGCGGAATAAGGCTAAGAACATATTCTGATCTGAAAAGCTGCAGCGATTCAGTTTTACGGATATTTAAAGGCAGATCATTCCAAAAGCGACTGGTAGACAGTATGAATGAATCATCGTAGCCCCTAACTTAAAGCTAATTTCTCTCCAGTCAAAACGATTTTTTTGCATTTAAGATGGATCCTTACATCACCCTTAAATCACGTGGAAGAAAGTCAGATAGATGAGCTGGTGTTAGTTTATGCTATTTTGTAGAACAGGATTAATTTGAATTATCTGCCAAAGTTCGCAATGCAGGTTCACTTGGCGCGGTATGTCGATGTGTTTGCGATTAATTAATAATAATAATAATAATAATAATAATAATAATAATAATAATAATAATAATAATGATAATGATAATGATAATGATAATGATAATGATAATGATAATGATAATGATAATGATAATGATAATGATAATGATAATGATAATGATAATGATAATGATAATGATAATGATAATAATAATAATAATAATAATAATAATAATAATAATCGCAATGCACGTGTACGGATTCCTGCAGCTTGGTATTGCTCGGATTCCAGAGAATCTGAAAAAAAGCAGTTTGTCAAACTTGCGCACACGTATTCAAATATTAAGCGTATCGTCGTTGCACATAAACTAATTGATATGTTCCGGAATAGTTTACATTTAAGTGCACCAAAGAGACCTATGTGCGTACTAGATTCTTATAAGTGGTACCAGAGACATTTCTTTTGAAAATCTCCTGATAGGGTAGTTCCTAAATATGTGTGTTCCCCACATGGAAATTATATTGAGATAGTGGTTGATCCTCCTTGGTAAAACAAGGGCACGTGAATCATTTCAAAAATACTAATTCCGTTTGCAAAAAAAAAAAAAAAAAAGAAAAGTAAAATGCCAGAAAAAATATTGTCGGTTTGTCATTTGCATATACCAGGTCCTGTCTTACTCTGTTTTAACAAGCTACGGTAAAACGCTCTTTTTCGATGTTTCTGGTCATGGTAATTAAATATCTTATGTCATATTTGTTCTCTAGTGAAATAAAGATATGCCAGTTATGAGACGGTATATCACTGTGAAACATATGAAATATAAAGGGGAAAAAATGTTTTTTTTTGGTGGGTATATGTGCGGTTTACAGTGATTTTATGTTTTTTTAAAATAGAAATAATTGCTGGATCCCAAAACTTAGGTTTACAAAGCATCATATTTTCTTGAAAAAAAAAGGTTGCATTTGCTATCGTTACGTTTATTTACATGGGAATGTTTTTCAACCATTCGAGGAAAGGAGGCGGCTATCGTATTCATCATCGAGTTTTTTTTTAGTTTAGAATGAACTATGAATATCAAATATTTATTGTGAACCATGAAGAGACCATGCTCGTGAATATTATTTGGTGTCCGAAGAGATCTTGAACTGTGAAAGCGTTTGATGTGGATTTATTGACATAGCAAGCAAACCACGTGACCCTGGACCCACTGCACAAAGTATCACATCCCAGGCCACATGATCATTCTATTAAATCATTACATACTATGGTCACAGGCCTTGGTCAGTGGTTCTGGCACTGCCTGGCAAGTCATGCTGCAACTGCCCTTGCGGCAGGAGCAGCATGACTTGCCAGGCAGTGCCAGAACCACTGACTGAAGACTTTAGGCAAGCTCTTTTTATTAAGAATTTTAATGTGCAATTGTCATCTTATATCTTGGTAAATATACGGAAACATCAGGGACTGGTATGGAATGAGTTAAATGTAGATATTAACAGCTGAGCATGTACTGTCATGTTTATTGAAATCCGATATTCGCATTTAATATCGTTTGTGGTGTCCAAAGCAACAAATTGTATCCTGAAACACACACAAAGTGCTACTTCGTTGCCGACATCGACAAATAGTGGAGCATTTGACCTCAACATTGTATAGCAACATTTTCAACATATTTTTTCCTATTAAGTCGATAGACAATTGTTGCTTATTTCAACTCACGTCTGTGTTTACACATGGTCTAAAACTAAAAATCTTTATTACATTTATTGTCAATTCTATAATAGTTTGTTCACAACAAAATAAATACATTTAATGTTACAAAATATGGGGGCATCTGTTCTTTATGTTGATATGACATATTCACTTTTGTACAAGGCCATGAACGTAAAGTAAAATCCTTCATATTTACCAAAATACAGTGAAGATATTGAATTTTGCAGGTTTTTGAGTTGCCGATATTGCCTTTTAATTTTTCCTTCACAGGTATTCAATTTTGCAAATATGCCATCGTATATAAAGGAATAATGAATATCTTTTCTTTCTGCGTGGCATAAAATGTCGTGTTGCTTACACCCTTATGGAAGTTGTGTTGTCAAATGATTTTACAAAATCCTAGGTTTCGTGATACCAAGCTTATGCTTTTATTGTGAAAGTCTTTTTATTTCTTTTCTTTTTTTTTTTTTTACATATAACCCCGGGTTTCGTTACAAAACCATGGGTTGTGCTGCATTGTTTAGTACTTTTATGAGACCCAAGGGATAGTAAAAAACCCCCAAGATTTTATCAATTATGTCATCAAGAATTTCATCCTGCTTCGTTTTTTTCGACAAAACCCAGGGTTCTGTTACGAAACCTTGGGTTTCGTAGTGATATGTTAGGGTTTTCTGCTTGAAACATGTGAAATGTTTATTAATTTACAAAGCCCAGGGTTTCATACATTTAGCGGTACATCTCCTAACGCTGTAAAGATGTACACAGCGACCAATCAGAGATAAGATTTCATTCCCTGTGCAGATTCTGGCCATTGACTGTTTGATGTATAAAATCATGGATTAAGTATGATAAAACCCAAAGTTTTGTGAAGAAAATCATGATATTTATTACAAAACAAAATGTTTTGTGACATAGCTGGTAGACCAGAGACCAGCGTGTCCTGATGGGGTCGTCACAAAACCCCGGGTTTTGTCCCTCGCGAATCCCGAGGTTTTGAGACGTCACAAAATTCAGGCTTTTGTAAGATTCCAAAACCCATGGTATAATAATAATAATAATAATAATAATAATAATAATAATAATAATAATAATAATAATAATAATAATAATAATAATAATAATAATAATAATAATAATAATAATAATAATAATAATCATTTATTGCGGAAAAACTACCCCTTTACATCGGGGGCACCAGTGGTCCGGGGCAAACCCACGGTGCGTCCATATATACATATATACATGGTGTGCAAGAAGAATTTAAATCTTGTATACACATACAGAACAGTCAGGAATTGGAGGATTCCCTCCTAAAGCGCCATGCCTCCAGTAAAAATCTTTTACATATACAATCAAATAAAAACCCAACTTCGTCGCCAAAACTAAAACCTTCGTCTCCAAGAAGGAAGTTCAACTTTCTGTACAGGGATGACGCCATAAAACTTTGCCACACATAACTAAAATCAATATCATTCAGTGACTGTTCCAATTGCTTGAACGACTTCAATCTAAAAGAGTTTAAACCAGGACATAAAAACATGAAGTGAAAAAGATCATCATCGTTACATTCACAGGTATTACATGCTGTATCTGACATGCCCCACCTTTCTCTATCCTCTCCCAAGCCCAAACACCCTGTACGTGCCATGAATTTTAGGCGGGCGCCATTAAAGTTGTCTGTCGTGAACAGATAATCGCCACGCCATGTAGATCTTTTCAGGGCCCTATACCAGTAAAGAGATCTCTTATCGTCTATTTCCTGGTAAAATTCTACCGTGTAACTTTCTATTGCCCGTTTATTAAAACTATCAAGCCACCCATCACTGTGGAATGAAAATGCACGGTCAATTCCGGTGTTATTAAAGATTTGTCTGATTTCAGTAACATAGGGCCAAATAGTACATACTCCTGTATTTCTATATTCTTCATACATGTCATTAAAAATCAACTTACATAGTTTTGTTTCGGGTACATCAAATTTCATACGATGAAAATACTTAATTCTTGCTTTATCTAAAGTCAATTGAAGTGGTAGCCAACCTAGCTCTCCCAATGTGGCGACCGCTGCCGGGGACGAGCGTAACTGTAAAATGGCTTTAGCCATTGTGTATTGAATTGACTTAAGTGCGTCAGTCGCTTTCTTTGTATTGTTTAGCCACACAGCACAACCATGCGTAATAGACGGCAGGATAACACTTTTCCAGATGCTGTCACCGAAATTTACTCTATTGACATTGTCATGGGCAGACAAAATACTACACAAATACCCTCTCAAACGAGAAGCTTTAGTGGTAAGACAAGTATTAACATGTGGACCATCTGATAGTGATTTTGAGAACATAATTCCAAGATATTTATACATATTACATTCTTCAATAGGTAAATTACCAATCATCCATTTTCTGGTGGAATTAGTGCGTTTGCCTATACTCATAACTTTAGATTTATCCTGGTTAAAAGACATATTCCATTTTTGCACAAAATTAGCAGCAACATTTAACATGCTTTCTAGTTGTTTTTCGTCCTCTGCAATGAGAGCAATGTCGTCAGCATAAAGTAGGGACGGAATACGTAAGTGTTTATAACATATACCCAGGTTCTTATTCATAAACATGTCTACCAAATCAGTCATAACCAAAGAGAACAGGGAAGGGGAGAGGATACATCCTTGCTTCACTCCGTTGATTACGTCAAACCAAGAACTTTCGAAAGGTCCAAAAATCACTTTATTTTCAACTTTACCGTAAAGATTTTGAATGAGACGCCAAGCTTTCCCTTGGATCCCCTTTTCCCATAATTTCAAAAACAATTTATCTCTATTAACAGTATCAAATGCTTTGGATATATCTAGAAATGCCAACCAGGTCTTTAATTTACTTTGCTTTCTAAGACTACAGAGTCCCTTCAGTATGAAAAAATGATCTTCTAATCTTCTGTCTTTTCTATATGCTCCGTGTAGCTCTCCCAGAATTCCGTGTTCCTCAAGAAAAGACATGAACTGTTTCTCAATTACTGATGTAAAGACCTTGTATACATTAGAAGTAATGGTAATACCACGATAATTGCAAAGTGATTCTTTACTACCACCTTTATGAATGGGCTTCACGTATCCCCGAAACCATTCATCAGGGTAACTTTCCAATAATTTACACAGATTAAACAAATCCACTAAGGCTGTGACAAATGTACGCCCTCCATTTTTTAGGAACTCATTGGGTATGTTGTCGATGCCACAAGCTTTCCCATTCTTTAGTTTTCTAATAGCAAAGTTCACCTTGTCATGATCTATAACAACATCAGTTAGACCTTTCGTTTCCCCACAATAATTTAATAGTTTATCAACCGCAGAACTGTCATTATTCATATGAAACTGTTTCGTATTACTCGTAATACTTGTATTTGTACCAATGCTTGACCAGTATTCACCTAAAACTTTACATATTGCTTTTGGATCTTCAATGGCACGAGAACTGTCTTTAGGATCAGTGATTCTGATGGGAAATTTGTTGTTACCGTTCAGGCGCTTAAGCATTCGCCAGTATGCTCTTGAATGTTTAGCACCTTTAGAAGAATTGGCTACAATCACTTTGATTTTATTATTAACTCTTTTGATTCTTATTTTCTCTTGAATTTCATGTTTACGTTTTAGATATTCTTCCCAAAAGTCCTGCAATAAATCCAAATTTTGACTGTTATCTCTTTTAGACCAATATCTATGAAACCTGTTAGCCACCTGCCGACTTTTTATGAGCTTTCCTATTTCCTTATCTTGCAGCTGATTATGTTGACTTTTGACAGTTTTTTTGCCAATCACAAACTCGCCAACTTCAATGAACGTATTTCTTAAAGAGGACCATGCGTCATTAACAGAATCAAAAGAAAAACAGCCCCATGTTTGCAGGCGTGTACTTAACGCCCTTTCGAAAACACTCCAGTTAACTTTCTTTCCTATGTCCCATTTCGTATATTGTGGAACTGGGGGCGTCTCCCTACTAGCGTTTTTGTTTCCATTGATTTTACCATGAATACAAAGGGTGTTATGGTCACTGCCTATATCATACAATCCAATTTCGTCTATAGTAACATATGCTATATCATGAACAATACCATCAGTAATCAGCGCGTAATCAATAACAGATTTAAGTGGCCCTCGTTGCCAAGTGTATGTACCTGTGCATTTCTGGGATCCATTTAAAACTGTCATACCTGAAGTTTCAACTAAGTTAAGAGTAAATCTCCGTTTGGACTACGTTTCCTAGTAGGTCTAAAAGCTGGCAGAGAACCATTAAAATCTCCCATTAATATACATTCAAAGCCCTGGGCTTTCAAAGTACTGATATTTTCAGTAAGTTCATTGGCTGAAATTTCACTCGCCTTCGGATCTACACCATCGTTAGGAAAATAAACAAGACCAATGGCCGTGCCTTTTGTGTTGTTATTTAATTTTACGGAAATCCACAGACGTTCAAAGGCATCCATACGACTGTTTAACATATTGTCATCACATATCGTTATATCGTTATATGTATTGCTGTGTTATTTCAAAAGGCACAAAACCCAGGGTTTTGTTCTGTAAACCTCAGATTTGCCCCGGGTTGATGGAGGTAATGGCTTTGATTCACACAATCTAGGGTTTTGGAATAAACATGCAAATATGTGATTCGCTGAGTTTTTTCGTTTTGCACAAACCCTATTTCTGTGCATATAACTCAGGGCTGCGTACACGAAACCCAGGGTTTCGTGTACAAAACACAAATTTCATAACGAAACCCTTGGTTTGGTATCACGAAACCCAGGATTTGTACATGAAACCCTGCTTTTTGTGAATTAGTGGACAACACAAATTCCATACACACTTATTGAATTTCAATAATTGATTAGACTTTCAAGAATGTTATATCAGATTGTCCACGTGAAACACTCATTCGAACTGTAAATTATTGATTTCAAGGTACAAAATGCCAGCCTAATAACGAGTTGGCATGTGTTGTCTTCTCAGCAAACACAGGGATGTGAACTGCAATCCTTTATTCTAAATATGTGTAAATGACGTCCGCTCGATGCACCCTCGCGTTTACTGTTACATGTGTTGTATGGATAATTAGCGATTCCTGACCCAGACTTTTTCCTTCTCTCCGTTTTATTCCCTTTATATATTTGTATACAGACACTTTGGTAAAATTTAGATATGTTCCGATTTCCGGACTTTCAAATGTGGTTTAATGAATAGAAAAAATATTGACGGAAAAAGAAATATTCGCATAAGGCTGCACTTGTTCAGGCATGCTTACTGTTCTGGTTAGATCGTGTATTGTAATTATGTCCTTTATCTGGGATACTATTTTCTAAACCTGGAGGTACATCGGAATTCATTATTTCACACACCAATTCAATTATCTTTTAACGCTGTACTCGTCAAAGGTTCCCAGCCAGACTCCATTATGTAACTGCACGTTGAGTGTTCTCGCGACACCACTCACAACACGAGCTGCAGCCAGCTGAACCCGGAGGCACTTGCTACGCCAGCAGTTTACTCTCTCAATAAATAATTTCCCCGTACCAAGTGTCAAAACTACTGCTGCTAATTCTTTTTAGCTCACTGCCATCAAAAGTTGGAACGAAATACCAGTTCAATTAAAAATCAATATCAGACAAAAGGAGTTATGCCTCCCCGTGCAACGGGGGGACATATTGTTTTTGCGTCTGTTTCTTCCGCTTCTTCTTGTTCTTGTTCTTTTTCTTCTTCTTCTTCTTCTTCTTCTTCTTCTTCTTCTTCTTCTTCTTCTTCTTCTTCTTCTTCTTCTTCTTCTTCTTCTTCTTCTTCTTCTTCTTCTTCTTCCTCAAGACTTGTTGTGTGCATTGCGGACGCGATAACTCGAGAAAGATATGACTTGGGAAGTTGAAATTTCTTGTGAAGATGTTCCTATATAAAAACTTGCTTGGGATTGCAGATGGGTGACCTTAACCTATTTTTCAAGGTCACATGGGAATGTCATCTTAAGTTGACGCGGACGCAATAACTCTGCAATGATTGACTTAAGAGGTTGAAATTTTGCATGATTATGTACCATAATATGAACTAGGTTGGGATTGTAGATGGGTGACCTTGACCGATTTTCAAGGTCACGTGGCCACTACTTAAAAATCATTGCAGATGCACTCGTGAAAGATTTGACTTAAAGAGGTTGACATTTTGCGTGATTATGTTTCTATGGAAGACTTTTGTAAGACCTCGCTTGTAACTGCAGATGTATGACATTCACCTATTTTTCAAGGTTACGTGGGCATTTCGTCAAAAATCAATGTGGACGTGATAACTCAAAGAAAATTTGACTTGGGAAGTTGAAATTTTATGTGAAGATGTTCCTATATTTGATCTTGCTTGGAATTGCAGATAGGTGACCTTGACATATTTTTCAAGGTCATGTGGGCATGTCATCTAACATTGACACGCATGCAACAACTCTGCAAGGATTTGACTTAGGAGGTTGGAATTTTGCATGTTTATGTACTATTATACCAACTAGGTTGGGATTGTAGATGGGTGACCTTGACCTATTTTCAAGGTCACATGGCCACTTTTTAAAAATCATTGCAGATGCACTCGAGAAAGATTTGTTTTAAAGAGCTTGACATTTTGTGTGACTATGTTTCTGTGTAAGACTTTTGTAAGAAGGGTAACACTAGTAAGGGCGCACGGGGAGACATTTGATTTTCTGTTGGAAAATCAGCCGGTTCTAGTTTCAAACTTGAATTAAAAGCACACATTTCAGAAAAAGCCAAACTAAAGGAAAATAGTGACTTCATTTATTATTAATGTTTATTGTGATGGTGCTACATACAGCTTATACTAAGTTGTAGTAGCTATACTGTGATATTTTATTTATTTTTTATTCAAAATTAGTCTTGTTTACATTTTAATTTATTACTAAATGTATTTACATGTATTCACTTTTTAGGTTTTTGTCCCAAATTTTTTCCCCAGGACCCCAATGGAAATGAGCAAGGAAATCAAGCCAGCTTTCTTGGGTTATCCTGGTGTCGGTCCTTTTATTAATTCCTATAATCATTTGATTTTATTTTACATGCGTATATTAATTTGTTTACTCTCTGATGTGATTTTCTAAGTTCATTGTGATACATTCTGTGTTTTTCATGTGATACCTTATATTTGTCAAGTTTTATTTTATATACACATTAGTGTGACATGTATTTATACATTGTGAAAATTTTTTTATTTTGATTATGCTTCTTTTATTTGTGTGATTGTCTGTATTCAGTTTGTATATTGTTTATATTTATGTATTATGTGACTGGCACCGAATAAAATAAAATCAAATCAAAATGACAGGTAGGCAGTAGTTGGGACAGGATAATATGACCTAAGCACGACCCAGGTCAAGTTGAGGTCGTCACACAGGTGTGCTTGTTAAGTCTGTGTGTGAACACAGACTTCTTGTTTTTCCTCAAATTCTTCATGATTAATTAATTAATTTGTTATTCATTCATTCATTCATTCATGTGTACGAGTTCTGTGGTCAGGTTTTCTTGGGCACTATTTTTCCGAAAAGTATTTAACTTGGCATGGCGATGGACCTAGTAGTGAAGTTATGTATATTGTTTGGAACAGTCATGATGTTAAAAATTATGCAAATTTCAGGATTATTTGTTGAAATTTTCAATCTAACATATCTTCAAAATTTTTCTAGATACAGCTGCCATTCAAAGCTTAATATGTTGGTCTAATGCTGAAGCAAAGTCCTATAGCATGCAAACAAAGCTGAGAAGTTAAGTTTATGTTAAATTCAATGAATTTCCTCATGATATACATATTCCCTCCCCCACAAGCTGGTGACTGTTCCCACAGCCAGGCCGTTGTGCAACCACAGATAACTGAACTGTGAGTGCTTGGCGTCCATACCTATCAGTGCACAGCCAGTGGTGCCAGTGCTCAGTGCTGTGGGCTTACCTTTCAATCCCTAGGGAGACTCCCTGCGTTGGTAGAGTATAAAACTTGTTTGCATTTTGTTACGAAGGGGGGGGGGGAGGTAAGGGTTTTCCTTATTGGCTTACTGGGCCTTTTTTATTTTCCGTACTTACGTACTGGAAGCCGTTTTTATACTTCGCACCAAGCATTATTTAATGTTCTTATTTCCCGTACCTTATACTTGCTCAAAATTATTACTTGTTTCAGCGTACAAGGGCCCCCCTTACCACCCCCCCCCCAGGCTACACAGCTTAAGCCTGCTTGGTGTGACTTCCCATCACAATAAGCTACTGCTGACTGAAAGGTGCCATGCAGGAGGACATTTTAGATATCATCATCATCATTATCGAGAGTGCCATTTCATCTACAATATGAGACATGCATGTTAATTCCCCACTACAAAGCACGGGGCTCACACTTAATAATCACGTAGAACACACGGGCATATCACTGGATCATTGACAGGGCTAGATACCCCTTTGTCAGAAAATTAGGGTCTTTTAGAGAAATATAAGTTTGCAAAATACAAAAAGTCATATTCATTTAGTGCTTCCTAAATTGGTCATAAGAATAAATTTCCATCTGCCTGAACTTAGTCTCCCCCCCCCCCCCAAATATTACTAATATCCCGCTTCCCCGCACAGGCAAAGGCCCGTATCTCGCCAGGAGAGACTATGGCTACTAAAACAGCCAGACACGCAGTTGTGGCGGGAAATCAATATGCATGCTTCGTATTGATATTTTGATGACATAGCTGCATCCAACGAAATATGAACCAAGGTTTAGTATGTTTTTATAAAGGGAGATTCAGATCAACTACCAGAAACCACTCAAACACAGATCCCAACGCCCTGTGATGACCAACTGCAATATGGAAGGATTTTGGTCAGGGTCAGTGGGTACACTGGGGGAGACATAGCTCCCATAGCTGTTATATTTAATGACCCAACAGCGACATTTGCTCATAAGTTAAATGTTTATAAAATTGTTTTATAACCTTTGTAAACACTACCCACTTCCAACCAAGATTCATCTTATTTCATCCCTGTTCAGCCTGTGCAAACTTGCAACTTAAGTCGATCCACACCTTTAGTGGGTTGTTCAAGTTGTCATTCAAAGTTGTAGCAGTTTGATTCATGCAAATTAGGCAAATACACAAAATTTAAAACTTAAACGTCTTAAAAATATAATTGATTGAGTTGACATTCCAACTTCAAGATATAGGTTGTTGACATAGCTGTATGAAAAAAAATTGGTTGCAGGAGTTAAATAAATACTGAATTGACAATCTTTAAATATTTTCCAGGCACACAGACTGATTTGCTGACAAGCAAATCAAATTTCTGTAGTGTTTTATTGCTTTCTTGTGCATTCACAGGTGCCAGGCCCGGATATTAATTTCCCACCACAACTTAGTACCTAGTTGTCTTATTAACCATAGGTTCGTCTGATGAGATACGAGCGGCTGCCTGTGCGGTTAAGCGGGATATTACTAATACCTGGGAAATAAAAGATACTTAGTACAGGCAGACGGAAATTTATACTTGAAACTAATTTAGGAAGCACTAATTGAATATGACTTTGGTATTTGTAAACTTAAATTTCCGTAAAAGACACTGATTTTATAAGAAAGGGGTACCTGGTCCTGTTTATGACAGCGATAAGCCCGTGTGTCTTCCGTGATTGACATGCGTGAGCCCCGTACTTCGTGGCGGGAAATTAATGTGCATGTCTCGTATTGGATTTCTGTTAGTTATTTTCTCCAAGAAAAATTGTCCCTAAATCCGACAGGAAGTCTTAACTCTGTGCCTCTATACTCACTCTAGTATCACATTTGCTTGTAAAACAAGCTGAGTCGACAGGGCATGAATACAGGTACCTCAAGTGCTTCATGAGATGTCGAGCCTAAATAGCGTGGGAAGGGCCTACAGGTGGACCCCCCTAAAGCAAATATTGATCGATTTGTGTGCAATTATCCCCAAATTACATGGCCACATTCCATCAAACGGCGTGTGAAATATGAATGTATTAATCCTTCTGTTGATCTATGTAGTGTGTTGAAACCATGTCGGAAGAACATCAATTAGTGTTCAAAGTTGCTACCAGATGGCAGCACTTTACAGCAGCCTCATGTAGCCCGCCTGACCACCACTTCCAATAAAACCATGTTCAGTCTTCTCAAAAATAAGAAAAAAAAAAAACAAACAAACAAAAAAACCCACAGAGTTTCTTGCTTCAACCTCAAAACTTATTAATCTATACAAACGTACGTTATTGATATTCTCCTTAATATTAACTAATTTCGGACTTTTTTTTTTACCACGATAGATGTTTGATGACCAACCTAAAATTCTTGCAGAGTGCAGGATTCAAACGCTTGTGTTCTCCAGCAGCATTTATTCTATTGCCGATAAACACTAAACAATGGAGGGTTGCCATGTTGAATCCATTTCCGAGAGATCAATATTTTTATTTTGAAAAGTTTATTTACGGTGGGGAGATGTCACCTTTGTTCAACCTGGAATTTTTCATTTTAGCGGTTTTGTTTCTTTTTTCTCCGATATATAAGAATTTGTGTGATGTATCGTTTTCGGATCATTGTTACAATTCATGTTTGTCCCCCTTTTCTCGGGCTGTTCCTTGCCTGTCTTTATGCATGTCCGTGTGCCAATTCTTTTTCTTTCTTTCTTTCTTTCTTTCTTTCTTTCTTTCTTTCTTTCTTTCTTTCTTTCTTTCTTTCTTTCTTTCTTTCTTTCTTTCTTTCTTTCTTTCTTTCTTTCTTTCTTTCTTTCTTTCTTTCTTTCTTTCTTTCTTTCTTTCTTTCTTTCTTTCTTTCTTTCTTTCTTTCTTTCTTTCTTTCTTTCTTTCTTTCTTTCTTTCTTTCTTTCTCACTCATCTTTTTTCTCTCTGTCCGGTAATTATGTCTCCCGGTGGAAGCCGGGGGACATATTGTTTTAGTGCCCGTTTCTTCCGCTTGTTGTTGTTGTTGTTGTTGTTCAGGTTCTTCGACACTTGGTTTCCGTGCGATACGTCTTGAAGGACTTGACAGAATTTGATGAAACTTGGTAGGATTATGTATCTAGGCAAGACCTAGGTTGGGATTGTATTTGGGTGACATTGACCTAATTTCAAGGTCACAGGGTCACTTATGTGAAATTGGTTTCCGTTCGATAAGTCATGAAGAACTTGATGGAATTTGATGAAACTTGGTAGGATTATGCATCTAAGCAAGACTTAGGTTGGAATTGTATTTGGATGACCTTGAGCGAATTTTTAAGGTCACAGGGTCACTAATGTGAAATTGGTTTCCGTTCCATAAGTCATGAAGAACTTGATGGAATTTGATGAAACTTGGTAGGATTATGTATCTTGGCAAGACCTAGGTTGGGCTTGTATTTGAATGACCTTGAGCGAATTTTCAAGGTCACAGGGTCACTTTTGTGAAATTGGTTTCCGTGCGATAAGTCATGAAGAACTTGATGGAATTTGATGAAACTTAATAGGATTATGCATCTAGGCAAGACTTACGTTGGGATTGTATTTGGATGACCTTGAGCGAATTTTCAAGGCCACAGGGTCACTTATGTGAAATTGGTTTTCGTTCGATAAGTCATGAAGAACTTGATGGAATTTGATGAAACTTGGTAGGATTATATATCAAGGTAAGACCAATGTTGGGATTGTATTTGGATGACCTTGACCTAATTTTCAAGGTCACAGGGCCATTTATGTGAAATGGGTTTCTCTGCAATAAGTCTTGAAGAACTTGATGAAAATTGCTATAGTAATGTATCTAGGTGAGAGCTAAAATAGGATTGTAATTTACAAGCAAACATGGTCATTTGTAATTTGTTATCACCTGTAGCTTATTCAGAGACGCAAGTGTTCCACCGGGAGACATTTGATTTTCTGTTGGAAAATCAGTCTGTTTTAGTTTCTTTTTGCTTTATTTCTTACGATAGTTTCTCTTTCTCTTTTCATGCCCTGATCCTTTCCTCGTTATATTTTTCTTTCTCTTCTTGCGGACGGTGTATTAAATTTAATCGAAATAAGACCATTTTACATGTATTAAATTTAATTTTGTTTTTTGTTCACCTTATATTTTGTTTTATTGCTAGTGTAGTCTTTCCCGTTACTGCTTCACCCGTTACAATGACATTGTGACTTTGGAAGACCAACAAAAATGCATGTTTGTATTTTCAATTCATATCAAAGGCATGCAGGACATAAAAGGTGTAAAAACTTGATTTTTGTAAAACTAAATGCCAGTCGTATTTCCCGTGGATTTTGCCCTGAAAGGAAAAAAAACATACACTAAACTACAGAAGAACTTGAAAACAAAACGAACAAGTCAAACCTCTACACTAGAACCACAAACGAACAACTGTAACTAAGAAAGGACATAACAGACGTAGTGTATTTTCACAGAAGCGAAAAACATGCATGCCAGTTGAGAAAAGCAAGGGACAGGTAGAGGGAAGTTTGAAAAGGGAATTAGAAAAAGAGAAAGAATGGGAGAGAGAAAGAAAGAAAGATGAAGGACAGAAGAGAGAGATGGAGAAAATAATAAAAAGGGCCACAAGCACAGATTATAATTACTTGAAAAGTTTTAAAGGGAACGTCCGTAAATGTAGACATTTTCTTGAGTGTCACAATATGGACTTAGGGAAGCGGGGTTATAGGGTCAGATGTATACTTTTAATCTGCTGAAAAATATTGCTGTTATCCTTTTGTATTTTTATTGTAGCCTCCCCTGTGTTATCTTTCAAGCAATGAAGAATGCGCCCCTGATAAATACTACGGAAACTGGCTGAAAAACTTTTGCGAAAGTTAAAAGAATCAAAAGTCCTTTCTGATGTTTAAAATTGGTTAAAAGTTAATAGCCGATTATCTACATAATATATTAGACTCATAGTTTCTTATTTTTAGACATGAACTTTGATTGA
Source organism: Hermodice carunculata (assembly GCA_964020975.1). Taxonomy (NCBI): domain Eukaryota; kingdom Metazoa; phylum Annelida; class Polychaeta; order Eunicida; family Amphinomidae; genus Hermodice; species Hermodice carunculata. The sequence goes on from OZ026621.1 coordinate 32,065,122, forward strand.
TGTGCACTACATGGCATGCCCAGATCAAACGTTGTTTGTATAAATGCCAGTATAGCTTTTTCTATATATTTATTGCCATTAGACCCAATAGATGGCACTACGTGTATGTGTTATAATTGTTTGTATATGGCCCCACAGAGGGCTCTGAATACAATAAAGTTTCTCATACATTGCTTTCTACGGTACATTAACAAACAGATTTCAGGTAAGACCCAGATATAAGTCAATATACTCCATTCTATCTAAGTTTTATTTTGCTTCTTCTAGTTTATTTAGCATTGCCTTAAAAGTAATATTTTACCATTTGACAGCAATATATTTCATGTAGCTCGATGTACATGTCACTGTCTTATTCTTTGCTCCGTGGGGGTTAATGAATTCTATCTATCTGGCTATCACATGTATTGGGGTACCCAGCATTCCGATGTTACCAAGTAGACCTTTATTATTTTCCTTCCAGTATCTCATCTGCTTTTGATTTATAGAGAAAATGTACATGAAAATGATCCTATTTAAGACGCAGCTTGAAAAGAGTTATAGGTTCAAATTTTAATCAAAACATCGTTTACTATTTTGGCGAAGGGTGCATTAGCTATGTAATGTTACCTTTGAATCACCATTGGCTAGACCTCCATGTTAGGGCAAGAATGACTGACACAATTGAGTTGGGACTTGATCCTTCTGACCACTTGGTTCTTGTGGAAGCCAGGGGGGAGGGAGGGGGTTGACTTCTGGCGTGCATGTGCCCCAATTCTTCGTTCCTCGTCAAGCACTGTTTGTGGCTTGCTCTAAGAGTTGGGAGCTCCATTGACTTTTATCCAGAGAAACTCTTTAGTGCACAATCCGTCTTCTGCTAAATTTGTTTTCGAAGCTCTCTTAGTCTCTTATGAGGTTATATTACACCTGTGAATACTCAGAAAATTATGGAAGTAGGGCTGGTCATGGCTCAAAACCGTTCTTTTCCTAGATGGCATCTGGCGGGTTGAATCACAGACAGGGGAAAGGACAGTGGCATGCAGGCAAGTGCTGTTTTGCAGCATGCTCTGGGTGTATTACCTTCTCACTTGTAGGATAGAGGGCAGAAGATGGACTCACAGGATCATTTCATGGCAGCCTGGGAAGACCATGAGCACTGTTACAGTTGTCACCAGATGACAAGTGGCTGCTCTAAGAGCAGTCCTGGAGGAAAAGTGAGAGGGCTAGGCATAAGTGTGCTGTCAAATGTCAGGCCATTGAATCAGACTCAGTTGAGTGTTCCACCCAAGTGATGCCACCAGAGAAGTGGCAGTGAACCCACACAGCTCCCACACAGGCTCAGGTGATTGTTGCTTCTTCATCCAAACCCCTTTGGGAAAAAGGGAGAAGAGGCAGCATAGCCACAAATAGGGCTGCAAAGGATCCACTCGCAAGGGTCCAAATCACTTGGTGCCAACATAGCTGCCAACCCGAGGTTCCATGGCCACTGATCTGAGACTCTTGGAAGTCTTGGAGGCAATGGCTAAGAATCAGCAGTTGCAAATGTATCTGATCTTGCAGCTGCATCCCCCTCTGTGCTGGCTACTTCGGATCCCCATCTGAACAGGCAAGCAAAGTGCGACCGCGATCTTCTGGCATGAACCTCTGAGTCTGAGCACTTACAACCCAAAGCAGCCCCAATGAAGCCAGGATGGGTGCCTACAGGACCCTGTCTTGGCATTCCTGAATCCCCGTGGATTCCCCAAGCTTCCCAGGTCTGAGACCTTAGGTGGAATGTCCTGGTACCCTGGAGCACAGGAACCCCAGAGCACTGGAACCCTGGCTGAATTCCTCAGCTCCTGGATCCAGGACCTTGGCTCGGACATCCAGGTATTTCAGAGCACCAAAGTTTGTGATGGTGTCTGCATGTAGTGAGCTGAAAGGCCACTTAACTTCTGTGGTTTTGGCCCCAACCATGACCCAAGTGCCAACTCTGATGCCTCCAACCCCTGTGCTGGCAGTGCCAGCTGCTCTCCCTTTGGGCCTGACCTAGATGATGCAGCTGGCGATCCCACTGCACCCTTTTTTTATATCTGGGTACCCTGCCTGCCTCCTTGGAGAGGCAAACAGAACACAAGCTCTACAAGAGCAGCAGTTGTGGACAGAGACTTCATCTTTGTCCACCTCTGCCGGTACTCCTACCATGTCAGAGTCAGACATTTGGGATGAGCAACTTGCTGCCTCCTATCAAAACCAGCTCTTGCTCAGTCTGCAGCCTGCACAGTTCTTGCAAATCCAGCAGGTGCCCTCCAGCCAACCTAACCCAGTATAGTGTATGTGCGTGAAATGCATGAGTGAACATGAAGAACAATAGAAAGTCCTGCAAACTTTGATAAATTTGAATAAAGTATGTATTCCACCATTAGCAGGGCATTTCATAATTTAAGTGTGTAAAGCACTAAGTGTGACTGAAAAGCTTTCTTTTCAGTATTTTTCGTACAATGTGTATCCCTGGTTTCTGTGGGCAGTTTTTAGGGAAAATGTACATATTCATAGTGTATTTCTTTGTAAAATACCCGCACCCTTGCAGGACATCGGGCAAGACCATTGGGACGTGACTTGTGTATTCAGCTACTAACAGGCCAATTAAGCCATTGTTCTTGTATACTCGGACATGGGTTATTGATGGCTGCTGTGGCTTCTGCTCTTAGCCTCCTGGATGACCTGCTCTCTTGCCCTTCCTGGTAGGAGCAGATGCAGGATGACTTCTGTGGAACTTGTCACTCCCCTAATGCAAGGCATAGTGATGGACGTACTTCTGTCACAAGTGACCACCCATCTACCTTGGATGAATAGCTGTTCAACTAGGCTTTGGGGCCTCTGACTCCAATGTCTGGTGAGGAGTTTTTGGACATTGGCACCAAGGAGGAAGAGCTGTTGCTTTCAGCTTAATCTGTCAGTAGGCCCAGGTTATTGGCTAGTAGTTGGTGCCCACACCAACATAGCTCTGATCAGCAGAGCCCTGTAGCTCCATTGCATAGGCGAACCCACTTCGGTCCCCATGGATACCACTCCAGCATCAAATCTAACTCGGGGCTTTGAGTAGGTTAAAGCCCTCACCCAGTTCTTGGTGGGCCATCAAGCTATGGCTGCTCATTGGATGGCACATATACATCCTGGTGAAATTTCACATTCTTTGCATGTATAATCACACTTTGCTTTAATTTACTATTTGGGGATGATGATATACTACATCACGATGACTAAATTGTGGTGACCTTGACATTACTCTGAAGGTCACACACTTGTGGGTAGTTACATTTAGGATTTTTGTTATATAAAATTATGTAAAAGGAGACAAAATCCGTTTTAAGCACAGTTATCCACGGCATTTATTTCTATTCTTACCAGTCCTCTATTATGTATGGTGACCTATATATATATATACATATAGGTATAAAAGCATTTTTTGCGTTTCAGACGCGACCGGTTTCAACATTTTAATGCATTGTCAAACTCCATAACGCATAGATGTTGAAATAATTTTCAGTCCAGCATAATCTTGACGCTATCTGTTGTTATAATGAAATCTATTAGCATAGAAGCATATAATGACGTTCATTTATTACGTTACTGATTTAGACCTATTACATGACGTCATTGCCATATAAATTAATAATAAACGTCTCATAATGAAAAAACAGTCCCAGATTACTATAAATAATTAGTAAATTACACTTTTCAGTCTAGGCTTGTATTTACGTTGGAATATGAATTCGTTTTGCTCTCTTTCTATGTCAGAATCATTTTACATCTGATATATGGGACATACAAAGAAGTTAGGCACAAGATTAGAACAACTATCAACATGTTCACTGAGCTGGATTTGCCGTGTCTCAGGCACCCGTGTTTGCTGTCTGTGTACAGCCATGCGCCTGCGTAGTTCGTTGCCTATAGGTCCTATATATACCTCATTGCATCCTCTACAGACAATAGTATAAATAAATGTTTATCCAAACAGTCCATTTCTGTACTAATTTGAAAGTTTGGTAGCTTTCCTGTTGTGTCCAGCAAAATTTTGTCAGTAACTATCATGTTTATACAATTCTTACAACGAGGAAGACCACATTTTTTGCTTCCGCCTTGACTGTCCTTTGATTCAAAGTTTGCTCTCGTAAGAATTTGTTTTAAATTACGAGGCTGTCTTTGGCTTGAAATAAAATTCAGATTTTTAAATATTTGTCCAAGTGAGGGATCCATTTCCACGATTTTAATGGTTTCACGTATTTGTGGTATTATCACTGGATTGTTAGGATTGTATCTTGTGATCATGACCAGATTTTTGTCGTCCCCCTTGTGATACTTACACATTTGCCACTCTCAGGGCGGCAAAACGTAACACCAACAGGAGAAATACCCTAGCGGAGGACTGTGTCTACAAACAGTATGGGCCACTTCCTGCCCTGGGGATATATAGAGATATAAAGACAGAGCACAGTTTCTTGTATGGCGGGTCAACCTTAATGTATTCAGTTGTGTATTGGGGCGAATACACACCTTTGAGCTGATTTTGACTTTTGTTATTGTGTACAGTGGCATGTCTCCTGTGTATGGTCAGGTATGTGGAAAGAGACATCCCTGGTAAGGTGTACATGGTGTGACAAGACGACGTCTATCCGCGATCATAGAGCATTTGTCCTTAGCGCGGGTTTTGGAATCCGAGCTCTTGAATGCATATCGAACTCCAATGCTAAATGTGAGTCATTTAAACTTACGGCACCCGCTTCTCAATTCCCAGATCTGTTCGACAAGCATTGTGGCCATCAGGTGTACGAGTCAGAAAGTAGGTCCCTCCAAATCCAAACGTCGAATCGGATGAACCTTAATTTTTTTTTTCATATTGTTGATGAAGTATGTTTATTTTATGATTTTGATCGCCACGATATAAAAGCTTCCAGTCGTCACGTAAAACTCGCATGGGCATGGGCCGGGTAGACTAGACTATATGTAAGAACGCTGGCCAATAATAATGACATTTTATTACTACAAGAACACTGGTAGCACAATGATCAAAGTAATGTGCTCATAATGGGAGTTCCAAATTGTAATGTACGTACGTACAGCTAGTATAGGGCATGCATAATCGCGACATGCTCAAAGGCTGACCATACGGGAGCTGTGCCATGATGTGGAAACGAAACTTGCAACTGTATCTGTGCCCCCCCCCCCCATTCAATTCAATAACGCATCAGGAACAGTTATTTTTTTTCTTCTTTCCAGTCAGGGGTTTTTATGTATATACTTCTTATTATTCTTGCCAGTAATTATGTATTTTGCATTACCGTGTATACGTTTGATTTTGTCAAAATGTGATGTTAATGTAACTTGTGTGTATATGTGTGGATGGTTGTATATATTGCATAATATCACGTCTGTATGTTTGATGCAGCAATAAAGTTTCAAAGTTCAAAGTTCACATCGAATAGGGTGTGCGCAGTGTCAATTGAATTGAAGAACATAACATTACTAATTGTTAATGTGTACATGCCTTGTGACAGTGTATCAATAACTGAACAATCTCGAGAATTTCAAACAATATTAGAGGAAATATTTGCTAAATGTGAAGAAACTAACATCGACAATGTTATACTCGGTGGGGACTTTAACACAGATTTCTCGAGGCTTGGATCTCTTATAACGAATGCACTAAAAGCTTTTGTGCGACGTAAAAACTGAAATATCCCTTATTTCATGAACTTTTAACAATTATGGACTTCACCTATGAAAGTAAAGCCAACGGCGAGAGATCGACAATACACCTATCGCCTTAAGACGTACATGTAAGAGCATGTTTATCGCACAGGCTTTTTGGGTACATGGGGGGGGGGGGGACTTCTCTGGCTCTGCGAGTGCAGCAAACAAACACATGTACACAGCCAACATATATCGCCTTTGTACACCACTCCCCGCTTGGTTATCCGTGTGCGATAAAAATGCCTTAAGTCAAGTGCCGTGTGCCTCAGTGCACAAACTCAACAAAAAGACACCAGGATGAAGTTTCTGCACATTCACGAACGACAAAAACGAAGGGAAAAAATGAGAAAAGTTGATAAGAAACAGTAATTATCATACGGATGGACTCCAAATGGACGTCTTGGTGCTCGTTGCACTCTAAAGGGGGCCAGGAAACTTACATGAACGACGCACCAAGCATATTCCCATCCTCAAAAGAATAGGAAAGTGTGATAGAACTATATGATAAGAAATTTGCTACAATTTAAAAAAAAACAACACTTAGTTGTACAAAACCAAGGCATCTAAAGCTACCCACGCCAACTGGATCAAAACTCCACAAACCCACGTCAAAACGTGCAAAAAGAATCCTGGCTAGATTATAAATGGAGTCACTTCCTCATACTCTTTTATCTGGTTCATGTTGGTTATCAGATAAGGGCACGGGATCGAATGGCTTTCAAAATATAGGACTGTCGCATAGGACCATCTCTACTTGGTTGTAGTTTTCACCAAAGATATTATTCGAAAATATGCAAAGAATCAAGTCAGGTTTATGCCACTGCAGCAACTGATTTACTCAATGCTGTTAAAAAGTGCTACTGACACGGACCTTTCGAAACCCGGTTGCCAATTTAGGCAACCAGGAATCCACAGCAATGCTTCGCGGTGCTTTGCGAGAGTTAGGACGGAAAGGGAGTGGGTAATTATCCTGAAGAAGATGATGAATTGGAATATAACACTGTGAGGGTATATGGTCCTTTTTTATTGCTTCACACATACGTTGAATTAGGTAATGTAGATCAAAGTAGCCTGACCAACATGTGTCTAAAAAAATACAAAACAAAATCAAAAAACAAAACAAAACAAAACAAAACAAAACAAAACAAAACAAAACAAAACAAAACAAAACAAAACAAAAAAAACCTATGCAATCAGTTATGCATGCAATGACCAAGCGGATGTGGCCAGAAAAGGTACCTGGATTTCGAAAAGTCCGTATTCAATCTGACGACAAGAAGTTAGGAGTCAAGATTTTGATTTGCACCATTCTCTCTTTTCAGAAACCTAAATTGAGGTCTTCTAGGTCAAAGGGTCAAATGCACGGCACATTGGATCGTGGGAAGAATTACGTTGAACAAGGCTTAATACCTGTCAAAAGTAGTGGTGACTTCCGCTACAAACCTTCAATAAAGTTTGGTATCGCTGGAGATTCTTTCAGTTTATCAAAGAATGACAGAGTTCTCCATCAACTAGGCATTTTTGACGACACTAAATTTGTAGACTTGTCAGGTACGGTACCAATGCCAACGGTTGTCATGGCAATGTCAAGAAGTCGATTCACCAGAAGTCTACGTACCATTGCATCAATCCAACATCATTTGCCTGGACGACAGATTATAGTGTATGACTTGGGTCTCAATGCAATTCATAGAAGACTGGTAAGACGGAGAGTGTAATTATATTATCTGTGTGCATGTTTATGCGTGTTCAAATACCTATCTCACACTTGTACTCATTTTCTTTTCATAACTCGGATGCATACCACCCCCCTCCCCCCAAAAAACTAAACAAAACAAAAACAAGAAACCCACAAAAACAAACAAACAAACAAACAAACAAACAAACAAACAAACAAACAAACAAACAAACAAACGACCAAGCAAGCAAGCAAGAAAACAAGCAAGCAAACAAACAAACAAAAAACGTTTGTTGGCGGGTAGCTGGCCTGGGTCTGGTACCCCTTCTACTGAGGGACACGCCTATCCAATCAAACTTATATGAACAGAATTGTATGGGTTTGTGTAAGCATACATTTTTAAAAAATCCTAGGTCAAGAAAAGCATCTCCCCTCTATACCCTTGTGGTGCTATTCTCGTTGTGTAAAATCAATTAATAAAACATACATTCCACAATTGGTTGTGAAAATACACTGCGTATGTATCTTGCCCAAACCCAATTCTGACCAGAAACTCCAAGACAGGCATAGCCATGGGATGTAAAGATCACGTGACAGACACAGAGACATAAAGCTAATGATAAAAAGTCCTGTTAGGAAGAAGAACGTAGGTATGAGAATGACGTAGACAGCATATGTAAGCAGGCTCCAAATTTACAGATTCCAAACTAGTTGTGTAAGGATTTGGGTTCCTAAAAATAGTGAAAATTTAGGGCGGGGTTTGTCAGAGCATTGACATGGGTTGGACATACATGAACAGAACACAAAAAATGTGAACCAAATAAAATGAAAATACAAAATTAATCACACAAAATTAACTAAGCCAATTAAAACTTGAGGGTGAAAATTAACTTCCCACAAAAGCACATTGTCACACTTTGTCAACATTGAATATGTGCGTAGGAATGTTGCATGGGGAGTTTAATTTATTGTACGAGTGTTTTCAGTAAATGTTTGGGAGGGATGTGGTGGTCCTGAAAAAGACTTTTTTGTTTGTTTGAAGGCTGCGCACATCAGTAACGGGGTGTCCGCCACATTTTTCCAAGAAAGCCCTGACCTTCTTTGGCATGCTGCTGTTGAGGTTATCTGTCCCGGCCTGGGGGTTTAGTTCCACTGGTCTGTGAGTTGCTGTCAATAGGATCCTGGATGTATTCATATCTAAATGCGGTCCTACTCTAACACCTATTGAGCAAAAGAGGGAGCCACCTGCATCAGGGCATATCCATGTATTTAGCATGGTTAAAAGTACTTTCTCAACAAAATAAACAACACAAACATACGATAAACTTAAGAAAATGCATTAACATATATTTGAAACATAAGGGATGCCTAAATTGATTAGAAATGGATCTTTGTGTATAGGGCCGATAGGGATGCGGATGGCGGGGCGGTATGACCTCAGTTTGGTTGACATAGCTGTCAACTCTCCCGTTTGCACCGGGTGACGCCCGTTTTGCAGAATAAAAAAGTTCTTAAAATGACAGGGATTTTGAGGCAAAATTGACTGTTTTCTTTGATTTCATTCACTTTTTCCAAGACCCTCCTGGTCTCGAGTCTTTGGGCGTTGACACCTGTAGGTTGACACTAGTCTCGATGATGCTGTAATTGATGTTGCAAGCCTGGCACCACTGCTGACGAAACTCTCTAGGCAAAGGAACCTGTGCTCTTCGCGTACTGCACCGGGTACTTACTGTCCCTCCCATCTGACGGTCTTGGTCTCCCAGATCCAGTTTTCTTCTTCTGTGACGAGTCAAACCTGCACATATTCACGCATAGAGATATCTGCATATCTGTGGAGGACCCAGTCCTCGCAGCGAATTAATTACATTCCGATCTGCAAGAAGTAGGAAAAATGGGCACAGAAATGGCGAGCAAAATTTAATCCAGCAAAATCTAGTACTATGAACGTAACCAGGAAACGTATTTAAACAAAACGTCCAGATTTGATTCTTATGAAAGGACCCTTACAGAAGAAATAGCAACATAGGCACCTGGGATTGATTTTGCATTCGGATTTACGTTGCTCAAATCATATTAATCACTTGGTTACTACGAGTATAAAGACGGTCAATATCATGGAGTGTCTGCAATTTCGATTCATGAGACGATTTTTAAATATTTTGTTTTTCTCTTTTATCCGCCCAATTCTGGAATACGGTTCTGTAGTGTGGGATGGGTGTACATCTAATGATTGTCAACAATTAGAAAATGTAAATTTGGCAGCTGTAAGAGTAATCAACAAGATTACAGGAGCCACAGTTGGGACAAATCATGATCTAATTTATCAAGAATCTGGAATTGAAAAAACGTCAGAGAGAAGTGAGAAGAATATATTAAGCATTTTCTACAAAGTTTAAAATGGTGATGCACCTCAGGATTTGAGAGATTTACTGCCATGATCTGTTGGTCAGCGAACGGGCACAATGTTAGAACTAGTTATAACTTATCTTAAATTCTAGCCCGGACCAATCTATTCAATGCACCCTTCTTACCATCAGTTGTTCGTCTTTGGAGCAACTTACAAATTGCCACTTGTGATGCTGAGCTTCTAGCTGATTTTGAAAATAAATTAAACCGTACTAAGTTTAAAGTAAATCCCTTATTTTACGTTGGGACCAGGCGAGCAGTTGTTTTACACACGCATTTGCGCATGAAATATAGCATGCTTAAAGCAGGTTTGTATGGAAATGATCTTGTTTACTCCCCTAAGTGTACCTGTGGTAGTACAAATGAGGACGCTTTTTAATTTATTTATTTTTTTTGAATGTGCAAATTTGAGGAAAGACTGAAACGCACTGCAAATAATGTAATCCCTTTGGCACCATTTACAGTCCAAAGGTCACTGTTCGGTTAAAAAAACTGCACTTTTAAAGATAACAAAATAATTTTTAACTCTGTAAATTCATATATCCAATCAATAGGGAGGCCTGGGGCAGTCACATGGTTTGTAAAAGTACCTATATGCGAGTATTTTTCTTTCTTTCTTTCCAGGCAAATTTGTCCGACATTTGATTTGAAAAGTATTATATGTAGAAACTCCAAACTTGGCACAATTATACTTCTATAGATGAAGTCTGACCTTTTTATAATAAGAGATCATGCTTTCCAAAATTATGCAAATGAGGGCTAATTAAAGTTTTAAATCTTCAATATCTTATAAACTGTAGTAGGTATGGTTCCGGGTGTATATGAGTTCAATCATAGCACGGCAAAGGTCATCTCAAATGTCAAGGTCACGTCAAGGTCACGTCAAGGTCAAAAGTCATGTCAAGGTCAAATGTCAGTTTTAGGTCAAAATGTCATTTTATAACCCAAATGTCATTTTAAAGGTCAATGACCACTCCAGGTAGAGGTCATCTCAAGGTGAAACGTCATTCCATGGTCAAAGGCCACTTTAGATGGTGGCTTTCTTCTAACCATAACTTGGTCAATTTTTATCCAATTTTGATCATGTTGGGGTCAAATTGTAGCTATAGCAACACTGCACATTTTTCATGTCTCGACTTTTTATAATGAGAGGTCATACTTTTCAAAATTATGCAAATGAGGTCTAATTACAATTTTAAATCTTCAATTGTATTTGTGTCTTTTTGCCCAGAACCACTTCCTAGTAGTCAATATCCTATTCCGCAGTTCGAACTCTTTACTCTCCATAAGCTAACCTGTCCCTGTCTAACCTGTATATATATGGCATTACTATTGTCTATATTGCACACGTTCCTCTGTAAAATTTTGACATAGGCTGTATCAGCCCAATTAAATTAAAGGGTCTTCAGCGGGTAACTACTCAACGTGTTTCGGAGCCTTTTACCCGTACACGTCTCTCTGAGTAGCGGCTCCTTGCCTAAGCTAAATATTCAGCAAAGACAACCCACATAATAATGAATAAATATGAACGTGGCAATTGATAAATTAGCTAAATATGTGAAGTTTTGCTTGTAAATGCAGAGCTTCATATCAAAGAAGAATAGCTGTCAAACAAACCATAATTACCAAATTTTCATAGTACAGGTTCAGATAAGAACAATTTGACTTACCCCTGAACCAAAATGTACCCTTTCTAGCTGGACAGCTTTTCCTAGTTAAACCATCCGCCAATGTTTAACTGAAGTGGAAACAAGCTGGGGCATTATATTCAGTCCCAGTGATTGTAAAATAAACAGTTGCAGCTTGACCACCTGTACAAACCAAGGAAAATCCTAACAAGGACTGCAACAATGTACATCCTGTACCAGAGATGTAAAACAAACTCCATGATGACACCTACTCCTCAAACAATTAAGCTCTATTTAACTGCCAACCCTGAGTCAATGTGTCAACTTAATGTGTCAGGTTTGTGACACTTGAGAAAATACTGTCAATTTTGAGTAATTTTTTAATAGTGAGTAAATGTGCATTTAGGCATGTCAGAAAAGAATGGAAGTCATTAGCATTTATGCCAAAAACATGCTATCAAAACAATTTTTCTTAACAGGATTTTAAGTACAATTAGGCAAACATGCAACTGTCGTAGGCCACTTCTTGCTACCTGTAGCCTCTGGGGGTTTACCTAACAGAAAACATGTAAGCCTAAAATGTCTGATAGTGAATATTAAAACAGAAAGATGCCAAAAGATAAAGTTAAGTAGCAAAACAGACAAGTCTAAAAACTGTAGATTATTGCAGCCAGACTTTCTAATAATCTTTGGATGTTAACAGTAGAATTATACGGCAAGTCAGAAAAGAATGGAAGTCTTTTGTATTTATGTCAAAAGAATGCAATGAAAATATTAACCAGATATCAAGTACAATTAGGCAAGCTTGTAACTGTCTTGGGCCGCTTCTTGCTACCTGTAGCCCCTGGGGGTTTACCTAACAGAAAACAAGCTAGCCTAAAATGTCCGAAAGGTGAACGTTTAAACATAATGGTGTCAAAAGATGAAATTAAGTAGCAAAACAGGCAAGTCTAAAATCTCTAAAATTATTGAAGCCAAACTTTCTAACCATCTCGGGATATTTACAGCAAAATTTGTAGAAATATTTGATCAAAAGTACACCTTTGAATCCTCTTGACTCAAGTTTATTGTAAATAAATTTGGTTCTTGATGCAAAGTCCTGAAATTTAGAACAAATACGACCAAATCTCAAAATTTGTGACAAAAATGTATTATATCCAATAGTATCGGAAATATTACTGTCCGGGAAAGGATAATTAACTACTTCAAAGTTAAACTCATCTATTTTGTGATAGACTTTAATACAAAACCTGTCATTAGTGACCTGAATATCCAAGTCCAAAAATACATCTCTGAAACCATCTGAATTGTTACCCTCCAAAGGGATATCTTTTGGGTAAATTTCTTTAGCAATTTCATTGAAATTTTGTACATTTACACAAGCAATGTCATCAATATATCTTGCGTTGTTTGATAATTTTGTAGCCATTTGAAAGTCCTTTTTCATCAATTTATTCATATACTTAAATTCAAGCCAGGTTAAATATAAATCTGCCAGTAAAGGGGAGCAGTTGCTACCCATTGGAATGCCTTTTATTTGTTGAAAAACCAGTGGTCCGCATTGAACAAAAGTATTATCCAAGAGAAATTTTATAGCATCTATCAAAGTTTCAACAGTGTAAGATTTAACGTTACTTTTTGAATATTTATTGTGTGACCAGTATGCTTTCTTTGTATATGAATTAATATTTATGTATGGTTTACCATTATGTTTAAACATTTTGCTAATTAATTCTGAAAGTGAACTTTTGACTTCATCTATGGGTAGATTTGTGTACAGTGTAGAAAAATCAAAACTTTTGATATTTTTTGCCTTTACATCTTTGATTTTAGATACAAACTCGGAAGAATTGTTAATACTCCAAAAACAATTTATTTCACAGTTTCTAGAAATTGCATTACAGTATTTACGAAAATGATATCTTATATACTATAGTAGATACAGTTCCAAGTGTATAGGAGTTCCATCATGGCAAGGCAAAGGTCATCTCAAATGCAAGTTCATGTCAAGGTCAAAGGTCATGTCAAGGTCAAAGCCCAATTTTTGGTCAAAATGTTATTTTAAAGGTCAAGGGTCACGCCAGGTAGAGGTCATTTGAAGGTCACAGGTCATTTCAAGGTCTAAGGCCGCTTTTGATGGTGGCTTTCTTCTAGCCATAACTTGGTCAATTTTTATCCAATTTTCATCATGTTGGGCTCAAATTGCAGCAATTGCAACACTGCACATTTTAAAAATTACACATGACCCCTAAAAATCAAAGGTCAATGTCATCTGCACCTTTGAAAGCTTCACCCAGCTATAACTCGGCCAATTTCCATCCAATTCTAATCATGTTGGACTTAAAATGTGGGTATTGTAACACTGTTCATTTTTGCAATGTATATGTGACCTGTAAAGGTTAAAGGTCAAAGGCCAAGGTCATTTGGATTTTGGAAATTTCCATCCAGCCATAAGCTTAATGGAATGTGAAGTACCAAAACACAAAAGTTGTACCATTAAATATTTACAACTTTTGAAGGCACACAGACAGATTTTCTTTGAAGCAAATCTTCTTCTCTAGTTGTGTATTGTCTTCCTCTCTCTTAATGTGTCATGTACGAAAGGGATTTATAAAGGGCTACGGCCTTCTTCCCAATCACCCTTTTTTGAATAAAAATATGTTTAAATCAAGTACAGAAATTTGAATTACAAATACAGATATCGTTTTTATGGTGAAGTACAGATATCTGTATTAGAAATTTAGATAGCTGTATTAGAAATACAGATATCTGTATTTAAATGAAGATATCTGTATTTAAATATAGATATCTGCATTTCAATACAGATATCTGCATTTCAATATAGATATCTGCATTTCAAAATATAGATATCTCTATTTGTGAATATTTGGAGCTTGGCTTGAAATATTCCTCTTGCGCCCTACTGTTTCTTGAAAACGGTCCCACCACCACTGCACCGCTGACTTTAACACTCCATTCTTTTGCCAACCTCATACTAGAAAAAAAAACAGCCTGCAACATGACAATGATCTGTCGAATTCAGAGACCTGTGAGTGACCCATATGCCGTAGCATTGTTATATAGACTCATATTGATCATCTAAAGCTCATAAGCACACCAATGTGATAAACACTTCTCGCAACTTTGTTGTCGTTATATAGTTTCTATGAAAATTTGTTTTTCTGTAACCGCTCAGACATACTCTTAGCTGTTCTGCCCATGTTACATAACAGTCAATGTGATACTCCTTTTTTGGCACAAAGTAGTATTTAGAGCAGCGCATGTTAATTTCCCGCCACAACAGCATACTTGGTTGTCTTAGTAACCATACTCTCGCCTGGAGACATACGGGCCCCTCCCTGTGCGGGGAAGCGGAACTAAAGTATACTTAGTCGAGGCAGATGGAATTTTATTCATAGTGACCAATGTAGGAAGCACTAAATGAATATGACTTTGTTAGTTGCAAACTAAAATTTCTCTTAAAGACACTAATTTTGTGAGAAGGAAGTATCTAACACTGTCTGTGACAGTAGTATGCCCGCGTGTCCTCCGTGATTGACTGGCGTGAGCCCCGTGCTTTGTTGCGGGGAATTAGTATGCATGTCTTGTATTGATGTGACTGTTTTTTTGGCCACTAGAATATGTGCATACCATGGATATTCGTACCTGAGTCCGCGTGTGACTCGATGTGTGCATCGGTACCTCTTTGTTCCGGTTTTTCTAAGGGACCCCCGTTTGGAGACATGTAGCTTACCAAGCAGCGGCAGTTCCATGCGATACACTGTGGGCTCCACGGACCTATATAAATTGTAGAACTCTCGTTTAAATTTTTGTTCCGTATTTTCGGCTCCCTCAGATGTCCTACAAATGGCAAAATTCATTCACTTTAATCTGTTTATTAGCATACCTTTTGGTATCCAATGCTCACCATTTGGCATGCTGAAGATAGCTTGTAATCAATGCTGTAATGTGTACACACACACACACACACACACACACGCACGCACGCACGCACGCACTCACGCACACACACACACACACACACACACACACACACACACACACACACACACACACATATATATATATTAGTGTGTGTATGATTTATCATAATTTGTCATTTGTTTCCGACTACAGATTCGCCGACTATGCAATGTGCGTGTCCGCCGGTTCTTTTTCCGATTATATCCGAGACACGTGTTAAAGCTTTATTGGTATGCTTGGAAGCCAATTTTATTGCAGGTATGTCATCTTAGTTAATAACTCTATGAATTATACAAGCCGCGACTATGAGTTGTATGCCCAGCTGGTAGGAATATTATCATGGATGTGCTTAAAAAAGAAAGCAGTCACATTGTACATTCAAATTGAAATTGTAAAAGCTACTTGAGAGAAAACATGAAAGTTAAGAAAAAAAAAACTGTAGCAAAATAAGGCTCTTACCATGTAAACAAATCTGCAGGTAATTAGGAAATTCCGGGCAGAAAGGAAGACTTCTCTATAAAATAAAACGTCAATGTTACCAAACAAACAAGATTCGGCCATTTAGTGAGAAACTGTAGCTAATTCTAGTTCACTTTGTATTGCTACGACTGATATATTTATGGATCGCTATTGACACTACAGCATGGACTGATGAAAAATGGCAGCATAAAAGTGCAATGTCTCACATAAGTGAAATGCACAAATTCTCGTGACGTACACATACATGTACTTGGCCGCTGATGACAGATCATGGCCTTTTGCATGTGTGGTCTAGTACAAATATTCGCAAGTCTGCTTTTGTCCTAATTTGCATTTTTCAACTTCACTGATAGGGCCACAGACTGTTCAGAGATTCTAGCTTTAGTGATGTCTGAAAGCTTTGCTGTGGATACAATTGATGATGGACAAACCTGGGATGAAAAGTCAGATTTTTCTTACGGCAGTCAACACCATGCTTATTTCACACGTTCCGCTACATCCTCTTGTCTTACCCTCCCCAAAGTCAAAACAAATATGGGCAAACGCATATTCGTCTATGACGCAAGTTTTAACTGGAATTCTCTCCATCCAGATACGAAACAAGCAACGTCGGTTTCGGGTTTGAAAAACAAAGCTGAAAAAGGATATTAAGAGGATAACATGACATTTTTAGAAAATGCAAAGAGTGTACGGTATTTTTGGCATCGTTCTACAAAATGTGACTGTTTTCCACTTCTCTTTTTATCTACATTTATCTTAGTCATATATATATATATATATTGTATGTATTTATGGTAGGGACTCCTGGGAGAACAGTGTGGGAACACTGAAGGGGTAACTGGGTAAAGAAGACAATAAATAAATAGATAAATAAATGGAATAAAATAATAAATATGGCACATCTACACACAACAGTTTTGAAGATAGATATTCAGCATTTAAATTTATTGTATCCCTAATGACAAGACATCTCTACCCATAATAATTTTGAAGATATTCGAAATTCAAACTTATCAAGTGACTCTGATTAACATAAATTAAGATTCTGCAACTTTTCTATCTGGCTTATTGAATGCGCTTACAGCACGAATCTATAAATATGAACTTGGAATGGTACCTGTATCAATACTACGTTGGGAGATATTTAAAGTTTGGATTTTCCAATGGCCTTAATTTGCATAATTTTCAAGACAGTCATCCCTCTTAATAACAAGCAAAACTTTATGTCTGGAAGTATACCCAAGTTTGGAGTTTCTATATTTGTCGCACAAATTTGCTGGTAAAGAAAGAAGGAAAGAAGAAAGAACAATGAAGAAAAAATCATAGCAAAACGGAATGTCTGTGTTGGCCCTCGGACATAATGAATTAGTCCATGTTTCCAAAACTCGTATCTCTGTACAAACACAAGTATGAGTATTACGTACAATGCAACGAGAAGAGACCTTGTGACATAGACAAAAGTTTCCTTTTAGATTTGCTTCCCATAGATATTTACATATGAGTGTTTACTTTTATGCTTGCCTTCTCTATCACAATAACTGTACATACATATCCCATGATTACTCATGAATAATATTATGCAGGTTAAGGTCATGTCGTTGCCAACGTGACATATTATGGTCAAACGATATGTTTGCATTCACAGACATGTGATCCATTACACGTAAATGGGACTTATTCGGAACCACTCGTCATAAGGTCTTAAGGTCCCATGTATTAAATATTATGTACATTTTCATTGATTTTTTTATTTCACACAGAGAGTGCTACAAGAATTTGGCGGTGTGCTGTGGATGGAGCCAGCAACAGTGCTTTTGACCAATGGACCAACTATTAAAAATGCTGTACAAGAGGCAAAGGAAACCGGGGGAGTTTTATTATTTGGCGGAAGAATGAGGCTCTCGACAAACACTCTAACCCATCCGGGCATGTATCGTTTTCTGTCCACCTCAATCACGAAAATGAGATCCACGGCGCAAGCTCGGACGGCGCCATTGTTGCTGTATAACACGAAAGAAGTGCGTGAAAACTTAATGAAATGGCTGCTTCTTTGTGCGTTAGATCAACGATGTATCGCTCCTTTGAGAGGTAGTAGACGTTACTGCACAAAGAAATTTAGGGCCAGAAGACTAAAGCGATGGAAGTGTCATATGTTCGACCAATCAGCAATAAATATTCTTCTAAAAAACTGGTTTAAATTTGATACAAACAAATACTTAAGTAGAACAAAAATTGCCGCCATTTATCCGGGATCTCTCAAAAGTAAGCATAAAATTAAAGTTTGCAAACCTAACCATATGCAGTAGGTATTTTTTTTTTTTACAGCGCAATTTGATGAAATCAATTGTTGAGGCAAGTGTTATTTAGGCGGTTCGATTTTTTTATTCTCAGTATCGTTGCACCACCTTGGTTTTTTGTATCTGTACGTAAAGCGGAAAATATAACACAGAAGAATGAATTTTTCATTATGTTCCTAAACACTATTGTGTAATGTATGCATAGAAATGTGTTCTGCAGAATGGAAATAGGATAATCCATTGTGTTCGTAGGTACTTTGTTGTGTAACATATAGATGTAAGGTTTGTATGATACAGACGCTACGGCATTTTATGGTTCTCTTAATGTCGATTATGGTGCAATTATATAATAAAACACGACCATTTCATTCGAAATTTCAGCTTCACCGTCGCCAAAACGTCAGAAATGACACGAAGTTTTTTTTTAGGTCAATGACATTTTCCACGGACCCGCAGAAAGTGACCAACGAGCCCCCGATGCACAGTATAGATTTTTTAAAAAACTTCATTGAAAATGGAAACATTTGCATCAGAATTTTACCTGTTGCTATCAGGATACCACGACTTGTTTCAGCTTATTTTCGTGTCCAAGAAAATCTATTATCTGAATCTTATTATGACAGAGAAAGAGTTAAATGACGATGTCGCATCGGACGCAATTAGTAGTTTTGTATCATACTGGCACAGAATTAAAACTCTCGAAAGACGTATGTTTTGCAATAATGCGAACATAAAATGAATAACAATCTGGTTTAGTAAATTTTGCACAAAATAAAAAAGATAGACAAAATCATAATGAATAAACGTTGTCCAACTAATATATTTTAATGTATTTTCCCACAAATTACTTTCTCCTGTGGACATCTGTTGGTTTCTTCCATTTTGCCACGTCGGTGGCTCAACCTCCGAATGATCAAGGAGGCTTTTCTAAACCAAGGGCACGGTCTAATGTACCTGTAGACAACCAATTGCAAATCATTGGACTGAGTTATTACAGATTCTACAACTTGTAAACTCTTCGCCTAACTCTACCCCTGCATGTGGGCTTAAATGGACTTCTTTCAGTTCATTGAAACATGTCGCAACCGTATAAATTATCCTTTCTGTATATATATATATATATATATATATATATATATATATATATATATATATATATATATATATATATATATATATATATAAATTGACCATTCTGTATGTATATGTATATATATATATATATATACATATATATATATATAAATTGTCCATTCTGTATGTATATGTATATATATATGTATATATATATGTATATATATATATGTATATATATATATATATATATATATATATATATATATATATATATATATATATATATATATATATATATATGTGTATATACAGCTGGCTAATCTTTGTATGCTTGGTAATGATTACAGTCTTCCATCATAAAAGTGTGTTAGGGAGAAATATGACACTTTTTCTACTGTTTAGTCAAGAATTACGAAATTTCGCATATTTGCTACATGGTAAGAGTAAATGGGGTACCTTTACCCATAGGTGCACCCCCTGGTACCTTGTTAAAGAATAAGGACGCTAAGTGTGCCAGAACTACCAACATCCTTAATTATTTGACCCTTATTCTTTGGTCCTGCCATAAACCTCGGAAATTTGGCATTAACAGGCTAAAAGCTGCTATGCCCCCCCCCCCCCCCCAAGAAAAAAACGTTGTGTTTATTTGGTATTTTATTGTGGATGTTGTATCATAATAGCACTGCACCACATCGAGGTCCAATGGAAATTATATACTCTGTGTTAAAAATGTTCCATCACCAACTGACTTTCCGAAACAGTGTAGCTTATCTCATATGTTTTCCTTTCTGAAAATTTCTTTGGCTTGCTGCGTTAAATCTGTTCATTTTGATTTGTGAGACGAGTCCACACATAAAACAGAAGTTCCTTGATTTTTCTTGCACTGTCTGGATGCTGTTCATTAGTTTGTGGTCAGGATAGGGTGTAGGGCCTACATGTGCGTCTTGTTTTATGGCTTGTGTTACAGGTATTTTTGTTAGCATCGGTGGAATTTGTGATTTAATATAATTTTATTGGGTGTATGCAAGTACACCATGGATACCAGTGTCAGGTGTCTATTTTCTTTTTTACATCAATCTGATAAATGTTCATCAGCTGGAGAGATTGTCTATCTATAGGTTCTACTTTTCATGCATCCCCATGGAGAGATTGTCTATCTATAGGTTCTACTTTTTATGCATCCCCATGGCGGACACAGGAATGATAATGGAAACTTGATTAATTTGGTCGGGGAGGGTCTGAGGCATGATTTGCTTCATTTTTTATTGTCATTGCTTGAAGTTCGCTATTGCCACTCGCAGAATTGGCATATCAGGCTTTCAGTTGATTCTGCAAGAATACCAGGTACATCACATCATATATCTATAGTGTTATCCGTGTTGATACGAATAAAATGGTATACACGATATAAAACTAAGGGGATGTCGTATTTGAACCATTATAGCTTGGCAGACTGTATTTGATCTCGGCTGTTGGCTCAGATGGGGCATATTGGTGTGTTCTGTTGGAGAACATCTCTCTCATTGTTTCGGCCCATCGGAAACGATCTCGTGCACCACATCATACAAATCTCATCCCATTGCTACTATGGGCGGTTCTGCGATGAGGAGATTCTTTTGTGCGGTTGTCGTCTCACCCTACATGATATCGCATTAAAGTCGCCACAGGCATCGAGTTGGGGGGGGGGGGGGAAGCGTTTAGTTTATTCAGTGACTGCTTTTGAAAAAGCAATCTGCTGCCCATATTATATAACTGCGACTGTTGTTCATTTTGATTGCTTATATATTTACTCAAGGTATTCATTAATGTATTAATTTATCTACCTGGGTAGTCAAAACATTCAAAGATTTACAACCTGCTTTCCTGGATGGTGTCGTAACTCTTTAGCCGGTCATCAACGGGTGCATCTATACATATATGTGGCCCATTTTACCCTTATCGTGTGACAAGTATGAGTGATTTGGCAATACATGTACCTGACTCAAATTAGGATCAAGTTTAATATGTCGTCCATAACACACTTTGATGGTAGAAAACAGTGATTATTGCCAAACTTTAAAGGGTTCACCAGCTGTTTAGCTATATTAAGGAATTTTTTTTTCGGTGGTGACGGCTTTCAAACTTCAATGAATGCGGAGACGCCTATGTGACCGAACCTACCTTAACAAATATGCACTTTCAGTCCAACCGGAGGATTAGGAACCAATGCATTTCAAACACGTCTGTTATAAAACAAAACAAACAAAAAAAACAAACAAACAAAAAAAAAACCAAAAAAAAAAAAAAAAAAACCAAAAACAAAAAAAAAAAAAAAAAAAAAAAAAGGGGGAGGGGGAGGGGGCGGGGCAACGTGTGCCCCCGATCCAGAATCATTTCCTGGTTGTCTTTACCCTATCCAGTAGTCCGAACTCTTTACACTCCATAAGCTAACCTGTCACTGTCTAACGTATATACACAAGGAAATACTATTGTTATCTTCTACTGTAGAATTTTGACATTGTCTGTACAAGCCTAAATAAATCAAAGGGTCTTCAGTGGGTAACCACTTAGAACATGTTTCGGAGCATGTACCGGCCTGTACATGTCTCTCTGCTTAGCGCCTCCTTGTGCAATCTAAATATTCAACAAAGACCCACATAAGAATTTAAAGTTGAACTTGGTAAATGGCGAATTAGCTAAATAGGTGAAGATTTGTTAACAAATGCAGAGCTTCAATATGAATACAGAATACCCATCAGACCAAACATAATTACCAAATTGTAAAGAACAATGTACACTATACACTTACTTTAAAAAAAAAATGACATAACAGGAAAGAAACAATTCGGTATCACAAAATATATCAGAAAGTGTCATACTATAAAAACATTTTTCTCTGCTCCTACACAATGGGCACTACAAGCAAGCCTATAGCCGATTTGACCCGCCAGCCCATTCACCCTGTCTTCCCTAAATCAGCCGTTCGTATCAAGTCTCTGTGAATTAAGTAACTTGCTCAGATTGCATGACAAAAAATGTAATATTAAAACAATAAAGGTTGTTACAATGAAAAAATTATCTAATTTTGTACATGGGTGGTGTACCTTTCTGGCTTCGTCATGTGGACGATGATTAAGTAGTGTCTTTTTGTTTTTGTTTTGTTTTGTTTTGTTTTTGCTGCTTTTTTTTGCTTTGTTTGTTTGTTCTTGTTTTGCTTTTTGTCTTGTTTTTAAGTTGATATCAAATACAGAGCGCGCAAACATTCTCACACGCAGTGTTTAGTTTCAGCGGTTTTTACGCAATAAATATCTTTTCTGTTTATTGATAAAATTTCAAGTTCCTGACTCAAAGAGAAATATAAAAAGACATCCCCGACCGCAAGTGATCGCTGAGAGGAAGCATCCCCCGCCCACGCTCCCACTTCAGTCATTTCGCTTTATAACACCTTGACCTTTGACCTTCAGAGGTCGCATGTAAGATACAAAATTGTGCAGTGTTACCAAAGCTACAATTTGAGCCCAACATGGTCCAAATCGCCAGAAAATTTACTGAGTTATGGCTCAATGAAAAATTTAAAGGACCAAATGACCCTGACTTTGGACTTTCATATGTAAATTACAAAATTGAGGATTGTGAAAATAGCTACAATTTGAGCCCAACATCATATAATCGGTTCAAGTTATGGCTCAATTAAAAATTCAAAGGGCCAAATTACCTTGACCTTAAGAGATCACATATAAATAACAAAATTGTGCAGTGTGACATTAGGTACAATCAGACCCCAACAAGGTCCAATCAGATATAAATTGATCAATTTATGCCTCAATGAATATTTCAAAGGGGCCAAATGACCTTTTACCTTAAGAGCTCATATGTATGTTATAAAATTGTGCAGTGTTGCAATGGCTATAATTTGACTCCAACATGATCCAAGTCTGATAAAAGTTGATCGAATTATGGCTAAAGAAATGTTTCAAAAGGCAAAATGACCTTGACCTTTGCCCTTTAGAGGTCACATGTAACTTGCAAAATTGTGCAATGTTACAATAGCTACAATTTAAGTGTGAAATGTTTACAATTGAATTGAAATTAACCGCGTACTGACTGGATGAAAATGTCAAAAAGTCAAATGACCTGGACCTTTGACCTATACAGGTCACATGTAAATAACAATATCGTGCAGCGACACATTTCACACATTTTGAGCTTAACGTGAACAAAATTGGATAAAAAAAGTTGAGTTATAGCAGAATAAAGGCTTTTGAGGATCAATGACCTTGACATTGAAAGATCATAAGTTAATTATAGATGTGTGCGTTGTTACACTGCCTACACATTGAGCCAAAACAGATCAAAATCGGATGAAAACTGACTGAGTTATGGCCAGTTGAATGTTTCAAGATGGCGGACGACCTTGGCTTTTCAGCCTGAAAGTTCAAATTTTGAGCACTAAAAATGTGCGCTATGAAAATTCTTATATTTTGAGCCCAACATGGTGAAAATTGGACGAGAAGTGACATCATTTGAGCAAGTTTTGTCAGGTTGAAAATGGTGAGAAAAATTGTCGGTGCCTTAAGTTTACTGCCTGTCTCAGGACCTGTTACACTGACCAGTCATTTAAATTTCTTGTATCAGAAGTAAATTAATTGGTCCATGTGGACAGTAATGGCGTTATTGACATCGTAGTTGGTCAATTAGTTTGTTACTAGTCCCTCTGTCTATGTGTTGTCACTGTGTTGTGTTCTGCAATGTGTGTAAGTGAGCACTGTGTTGTCCTGGGCTATTGTCTTTTCTCACGAGAGGAATATAAATGGGGTTCAACCCTCTTTCCGAATCGCTTTATAGATACTGTGTAAAATGCTTTGTAATCACAGCAAATGAAGGATAGGTTTAAAAGCGGGTTAAAAATCTTCAGATCGCCAAATGATCTTGATTTTGACTTTTCAATGTCATATGTAATTGTGCTTAAATAGGCATAGAGTTCAGCTATGCAACAAAGTTAATATCGCTCATATCCGTTGACACATTTTTGAGATATAGGCCAAAGTGTGATTTCCATAAGAACGTCAAGGTCACAAAATCAATGCATCATTTTAAAGGGTCTCAAAAGGTATTTTAATGTTGGCCAATAACGTTCCGAAGGTAAGTGGCAACGCAGAGTTATGACCTCCCAAATATAGACTAAAAATAGAACAGGAAAAGGTCATGATCTTACACATAGGTTAAAGTGACGAGTCACATATCAGGTAAAAAACTTCAGTACACAAGTTTAATCCTGTTAAAATAACGACTTGTAGGCCGCAGCCGTCTCTGAGATCTCGCGTGTACATTTTTTTGCGATTTTTTTTCGAACGGCCATATGACCTTGATAGGGTAGACCCTCATTAGGTTTTTGTGTGCCCCGACGCTAGCTTTCCATAAAACTTTACATCATTCAAATCGGTTGATAACTTTTCGAGTTATAAAAAAACTCCGGATTTATTCACCATGGCCGCCCGAACGTAAAATAGTATTTAGTAAAAAATTTACTAAGCAAATATCAGGAGCATAACTTTAGTATAAATGGCACTGCGTATTGCAAGGACACCCCAGTGAGCTTTACGGTTTCTGAGATTCCGTGTCTACAAAATTCAAAATTTAAAATATCGCCAAAATTTTGAACACGAGGACTGTGACAGTCCCGTGCTCAGCTGACTAAGTCGTCCTATAACCTTGGAAATGAGGTTAAGGTCACTGACCTATTCTGAATCTAACTTTGATAGAGGGCCATCTCCATGTGCAAGATCAAAGTCACAGTACAAATAGTTCTGAGGTTATCGCGCGACCAGTAAAATTCATGCTGGTGGCTCTTTGACCTTGACAATGAGGTCAAAGTAACTAATGTACGGTCTCAAACTTTCCTAAATAGATGACCACCAACAAGTTCAACATCAAGGTCCTACCTTCCACAGTTCTCAAGTTACAGTGTGAAAAATAAATTCACGTAAGTGTTTAGGTCCCAGTGACCTTGGGGATGATGTTAAGGTCAAACATATAGTGTCTAAGTCTGGCCTTTGCTCAAGACAACTATCATATTCAACATCGAGGTCCAAGTTCAAATAGCTCTCAGGTTTCCAGGTGAACAATAAGATTTGACCAAGTGGCCTTATAACCTTGGGAATGACGTTAAGGTCACTCATCTACTGTGTAAGTCTGTTTCTCATTAAGGACAATTAGCATGTGCAATACGAATGTCCTGGCCTTAATAGTTCTCAAGTTACCATATAAACAGTGCATTTCATGCACCTCGCCCTGCGACCTTGGAAACGAGGTCAAGGTCACTCACTAATTGCACATGTAGCACCCTCATACCCAGAAGTGTCCCTATGCAATTTCAAACCAATTGGCTGAGTATGTACAAGGATAAAGACTTTTGAAGATTTGGCCAAAAATAGTAAAAAAAAAAAAAAAATAAATAAATAACAAAAACTCCAAAAATCATTGGACTGTGACCATTTGCACAAACTTGGTAGATACCCAACCAAGGAACACCCCCACCAAGTTTGAAGTAAATCTCGCTGATGGTTTCGCAGAAGAAGTAAAAAAATTGCCAATTAGCATTGCAAACCATAATGACTTTGCTATCCCCATGACTTACATAGTTTAAAAGAGGAATGTATGCATTGACCAACAAGCACACGAATTGGTAAATTCGTTTAACTCAGGGATCCACAGCAACTTCATATGGTGAACAACCTTGTGTGACCCATTCCACAAGGAACATATCCACCAAGTTTCAGCACAATCTGAGAGATAGTTTTGGAGAAGAAGTCGACAATAGCAAAAACGCGCAAAAATTCGTTAAAAAATAGAAAAAAATTCCCAGCGTCACCTGTTGAACAATTTAAGGTCTGGGGGTCCCCAGAAATGTCCTTATACATTTTCAAAGTAATTGGCCAGGAGGTTTTGGAGAAAAAGATTTTTTTACGATTTCCCCCCAAGATGACAAAAAAAAAAAAAAAAAAAAAAAAAAAAAAATTCACTTGACCTTGACAATTTGAATAAACTTGGTAGAGAGCCACGCAAGACACATACCAACCAAGTTTGAAGTGACTCTGCTTAACGGTTTTGGAGCGAGGTCGAAAATGTCAATTACCACTGCAATTCCCACTGATTTACATAGTAAACAATAGGAATGTCTGCATTGACCAACAAGTATCCGAACTGGAAAATTCGTTAAAAGATCATGGATCCACAGAAACGCGACTTGGTGAACAACCTCGTGTGATCCTTCCACAAAGAACATATCCACCAAGTTTCAGCACAATCTGAGAGATGGTTATGGAGAAGAAGTCGACAATAGCAAAAAACGCACAAAAATTCATAAAAAATATAAAAAATTAGCAGCACCACCAGTTGAACAACTTAAGGTTTGGGGGTCCCCAGAAGTGTCCCTATACAATTTCAAAGTAATTGGTCAAGCAATTTCGTTGAAGAAGATTTTTTTAGGATTTTCCGCCCAAAATGAGAAAAAAAAAATCACTTGACCGAGACCATTTGAAGAAACTTGGTAGAGACCCACCCAAGGCACATTCCCGCCGAGTTTGAAGTGGATCTGGCCAGCGGTTTTGGAAAAGTAGTCGAAAATGTGTATTGTGGACAGACGACGGACGACAGACGATGGACGATGGACAGACGGAAGACAGATGCCTCACCCTCCTAAAAGTTCAGCTGAGTATCACCTGAGCTAAAGAAATAGAAAAAAAAATCGCAGCACCACCTGTTGAACAACTTAAGGTCTGGGGGTCCCAAGAAGTGTCCCTATGCAATTTCAAAGTAATTGGCCAAGCAGTTTCGGAGATTTTCAAGATTTCCCCCCAAAATGAAATAATAATAATAATAATAATAATAATAATAATAATAATAATAATAATAATAATAATAATAATAATAATAACAATAACAATAATAATAAGAATAACAATAATAATAACAATTATAATAATAATAATAATAATAATAATAATAATAATAATAATAATAATAATAATAAAATGCAAAAATCACTAGACCGTGCCCATTTGAATGAGCTTGGTAGAGACCCACCCAAGGCACATCCCCACCAAGTTTGAAGTGGACCTAGCCAGCAATTAAAATTATTCGAAACGCAAATCTACCCCTACCCCTAAGTCATGAATTTTCGGTCAAAATCACGTGTTCGGTTACAGGGTGCAAGTACCAAGGGAACGTTTCAACGTTAGCACAAAACACAGATATAATATATACATTAAGAGTTCTCTTTTATTGCCAGTAGGGAAAAATCTTAAGGGATTTTATACGTGCAGCTTTACTCATACTTGTTCACGGTTGCCGTTTTGAATCCACCCTTTCTAATTTTGACAACGCTTTGGGGCACTACCAGAATTTGTTGGTCACGGTCACAAAATTTTGACCAAACCAAGTCAGAGCAATTTGAGTTCGGTTCCGCATTGGCTGCTATTGGTCAAAATTAATGTGAGTTGGTCAGCAAGTCAAAAAAAAAAAAAAAAAAAAAAAAAAAAAAACCCACCAAAAAGAAGGAAGAAGCCATTATGGCATGAGAGGGCTTGCTGAGCCTTTTGATCACGTGGGGGAAAATGCACGCATGTTTCCAAAAACTAGTAGTCTGTTGGTGTTACATGGAAACAGTGATTACACAAACAAAAGTTCTGTGTCTCTTAGCTAGAACTGCACAAGCTTGTATCTTAAAAAAAATACAGCCTGATTTTTCAATGAACTCCTGTGTATGGGACTGATTGTGATTGACCCTAAACTGTGAAGTAATATTTTGTTGTTGTTTATCTGTTACTGACCCTATTATATGGCCATATTAGCCTCCATACGGTAATTTATCCACGGCCGGCACTAGGCCGAACATCCGTTTGATCATGGATTCGCTGAAATTTCTTACATTCTCAATTGTTTTTTTCATGTCCGGGTTATCACTAATTTATGAACACAGGAAATGGAACTTTCAAGTCGAACTGGTCTTGCAGTTTGCCGTTGATTGTTGCTTATATTTACCATATTGCGACATGTAAGACCAGCACTACTTCTCTTCCCAATACTCCGAGTTGTCATGTCTGTCCTTTCGTTCACAGCTTTCTTACCGGAGCTGGTTTCTGGTCAAGGTATGAATACACCATTGTAGCGCCCCCCCCCCCCCCCAAATTGTCTGGTTACCGAGCTAAATAGTTCCTAATTTTATTGTGCTCACTGCTTCGAGAGAAATTAACCTGATATTCCCCCCTAGGGCTTCAGCCAGACGTTGATATGAAGTTATTAGCTTGTTTGTTTTATTTGATTGATGGGCATCTTGTCCATGATAAATTTTAAAAACACAGGGCAAATCACATGCTCATGTCTAGAGACGTAATGCCTGCAAGCAGTGTTTGGAACAGGTGTTTCTTGCTATGACAGGTGAACAAATGTATAACTTTTGATTCTATCTATAGACTTCCTTTCCATATTTTCTATGAAAGGTGTCTCTACATCACTTCACACACAATTCATTTTAAACAGTGACGCAACAAAAGTTATTGGTACTTTCATCGCAGAACCCCAAGGCCTACAGTGGGTACAAACTGCAGTTAACCCATACAGCTTTTGTTTTAAACTTTGTTGCATGAATGAAAAAAATGAATTATAATCATTTTTTGCAAGTATTCGAGACAGAACTTGTAACAGATCGGTGCATACAGACATCAAAATAGGCTGTATTGTTTGGCACGGGGCCCTCAAGGATGACAGTCATGGTGTCATGAAGGTGAATTCCCAATGGTGAAACATTAGTTTGAGAGGTTCATCTACTAATGTATTATTCTTGCAAACATATTTCAAGTCAACCAGAGAGACTGGAAATACGCCACATGCGCCATGTTCCAAACTCTGTACAACTTTGCCACATAGTTGCGTAAAACTCCTTTCATGCAAACGTATAAAATGAATACAATACTTTGACTTTTCAATGTCATATTCAGATGGTTTTATAAAGAAACCCACAGGTAAAGCAGATTTCTCCCATGAGTTCCATTTACTACGATGGTAAACAAATAAATCGGTTTGATTTTTCAACCAGTCACCCTGATAATACGCAAGAATAGTTTCAGTTGTTTTGTTAAGTGGCCTTACCACCTTGGTTTAAACATAATTATCTTTCTTTCAGAAGAATACAATTGTGAAACAGGGCAAGGCCTTCTATGAATGCCTCTTGCACACGAAAAAGATGAAAGAATACACGTCACGTATCACAGGCTATGAGACAACTCACTACAAAAAAGAACGCCACAAGACGTGGACAGATAAGAGTAGTTGCGCCATAAGAGCATAAGCGGAACGATACAATACGTCACAGACAGAGGGTAGGGAGATGAAGTTCGCCTTCATTTAACTCTTTCAGTGCCAATCACGACTAAAGTCGATCTGCTAGTCAAACTAGTCTGAATTATCACAAGGATACCCAGATTCATATTCCTCGTCAAAAGACCTTTCATTGAAGTACCAATGTGCCTATAGTTCCAGAGAGAATACCCCAAGTCAACAGCATTTCTTGGCGCGCATTGGACACATTGCGCCCAATGCATGCCGAGAAAAGCTGTTGACTCAGTCCAAAATGCGACACTGAAAGAGTTAACTAGATAGAGGGGGGCAAGGGGGGGTCTTGATCACAGAAAAGATAGGATCACGAGTCACGAACATACCCTTGCCCCCTCTAGATACACAGATGATACATTTCTGATTGTCAGATTTTGATCATAATATGAATTAAATATATGTCACTGCTCCTAGTCTGTCTGTTGTTTTGATAAAGTTATGGACTGCGTCAAAAATAATTTCATTTTGCTTGGAGGTACATGCTTTGGATCCCCCGAAATAATGTCGAAACTGTAAATGCTGCATAAGACATAATTTTGTTCTGAAGTGTATTTCTCTGAGTTATATTGAAAAGACACTCGCAACAATAATGAAAATAATTTTTATTTCCGTTTCCACAGGCACACTGAGGGGAGTCTATAAGATTCTTTTTAAACAGATCTGAGTATACCTTGTTGCATCCCGTACGTAACCATGTATTGGAATAAGCAATCCTTCTGTCACATCTGTAATATAATTTGTTTGTACTTTTCCCCCATTTAATTTTTTCTAAAAGGGTGTAAAATCATGGGAATGTTCTCAGAGCAATGACCAGCATAAATTCTGTGTCACCTTCGTTTGCCATTTTCTCAGCTATAGCACATAGTTTGTTCTGGCGGTAAAAAACCAATAATTTTTCTTTCAGAGGTGACTGTTTCAACAAGGGTGTCGACAGCTTGACTAGCTGTCTGGAAAAGTGCACCTGTGCCTGACCCACTTTACTGTTGCATTGATGGTCCTTTGTTCGGTGTCAGTATCGTCCATGAACAATTCACATTTTCCGCTTCTTCTCAGAAACCGTTGGCTCGATTCACTTGAAACTTGGTACGGATGTACCCTGGGTGGGTTTCTATCAGGTTTGGTCAGATAGATACGCTCCACTGATTTTTGGAATTTTTAGATTTTTTTCATTTTGTGGCGAAATCTTTCGAAATCTTACAAACTGCTATCCCAATAGCTTTGAAATTGCATAGGAAGATGTCTGGGGACCCATAAACCTTAATTTGTTCAACACGTTGCGCTAAGATTGCTTTCTTTTTTTTTGTGAATGTTTGTATGTTAAGGCAATTTTCGGCTCCTACTCTTAACCCGTTACTGAGATTGTTCAAAGGCTTGGTGGAAATGTAGCTTGTGGGAGGATTCATCAAATTTATTCACGAGGTGGTGATCCTCTGGATCTCTGATTTTAAACATTTTTTTTCAATTCTGTTAGTTGTCCTTTAATGCATGAATTCCTATAAATTATCATGTGTAGTTTGTCAATAGCGATTGTAATGGAAAATTCACATCTTTTACTTCCTCTCCAAAATTTGCATCCTCTAGACTACAGTGGGACGCATTATGGGTTTAATGTCTGTCAGTTGAAGATAGGCTGTTCATAAAGTCCTACTGTTGTAGGTTTTATGTCAGTTTCTCCCAATATCTGGCGCTACTTTCCTTCTTTTTGTGCTAGTACTTTCTTTGCTTTCCAGCTTCTGACTGCACATTTCACACTGACTCCAGTTATATAACAGAAATTTTCCTTTGAA
The DNA here is from genome assembly GCA_964020975.1 of Hermodice carunculata. Taxonomy (NCBI): domain Eukaryota; kingdom Metazoa; phylum Annelida; class Polychaeta; order Eunicida; family Amphinomidae; genus Hermodice; species Hermodice carunculata. The sequence continues at coordinate 32,096,539 of OZ026621.1, forward strand.
ATATGGGTGCCAAAGCAAACCAATTGCTAGCTTCAAACTTATGGGAAGACATATTTGATCTGTTCGCATCCTAGGCTAGCTGTGACGTTGTGTTGCCATTTGAGGTCATGGGACTCGAAAGCTCGGTCTCCTTGACGTCACGCTTTGAAACCACGTCGTCATCAGCTCTGTTTGATGGGCCACTGATGAATGGTTTAGGTACATCAAAGGCCCTGGCACTCTAATAACTGTCAACAATTGATTTACTTGACAAACCGCGAGTCGCTTTTCCGTTATTGTTGTCAACATGCCGGAAATAAAATGGAAATGCAATAATAATATTATTGTCCTTAAAATCCGTGATGCTCAAACATGACACATATCAATTCTTCGGACCCTGACGATTGCATATATATATATATATATATATATATATATATATATATATATATATATATATATATATATATATATATATATATATATATATATATATATATATATATATATATATACATTATATGAGTTTTTTTTCCTAACGCAAATATTGTCTGATCTCTGACTGAAATGCATTTTTTCCGGTGTCTCAAGCTTAATTTTTGTATTTGTGTCTTTTTGTCCAGAACCACTGCCTGGTAGTCATTACTTGAGTCCGCAGTCCAATCTCTTTACACTCAATAAGCTAACCTGTCTTTGTCTAACCTACATAAATATGGAAATACCACTGTCCATATTGCACACAGTCTTCTGTAGAATTTTGACATAGGCTACATTATCTCAAATGAATTGAAGAGTCTGCAGCGGGTAACAAATCAGAACATGTCTCAGAGCCTGTTCCCATACATGTCTCCCTGACGAGCAGCTCCTTGTCTAAGCTAAATGTTCAGCATAGACCAACCACATAATACTGAAAAATAATTCTGAACGTGTCAGATGATACATTTCCTAAATAAGAGAAGCTTTGCTCATTAATGCAGAGCTTCAATGTGTATAAAGAAACCAAACATAATTACTAAATTTGAATAGTACAAGTTCAGACAAGAATAATTTGACTTACCCCTGAACCAGTATGTACCCTTTCTAGCTGGGTAGCTTATCTTAGTTAAACCACTTGCCAGTGTACAACTAATGTAGAAACAAAATGGGGCATTATATTCAGTCCCAGTGATGATAAAATAAACAGTTACAGTTAGACCACCTGTACGCACCGAGGGAAATCCTAACAAGTACTGCAGCTATGGGCAACCTGCACCGGAAATGTAAAGGTTACAGACCACAGTTGTGATTGGCCGGTTGCGCATCCCAACGGAGATAGTCCGTAATTTTGAAAATACTGTGCTTTCAGCATGCTGTAGCTTCTGTTTAAATAAAGTAAGCTAAGTCAGGTTTGCTGCATCACAGAGTTGCTTCATTGGTGGTCATATAGGTGCACTGTCTTCCAGGCCAGGTGGGAACTTTATGGTGGGGAAGGACAATGATGTGACCCTGGCAAGAGCATGGTTCATACACCTGTATAAAGCTGACATCCAGGTGTTGTTTCGTATTTCAATTATCACAAATTAACGAGCTGGGAATTGTATGACAAAAATCCATCCATGTTTTTCTGACATTTTTATCTGTTAAATGCCGTTCCCGGAATTTTAAAATACCAAAATGCCGATTTTTTAGACTGAAAAATGCTAATATGAAAAATAGAAGGATTTATAACTGTAGTCTGTGGCCTATTAGGGCTAACTCTGTATGTATTGGGACTCACATGGTCATGTTGTTATTCTATTATCGTCCATCAAGCAAGTTAAAAATGGGAAGTCAGCACTTTTTGACAGCTGCCTGGACAATTTTGAGTGATCCTAACAACTTTTATATGGATGGAGCATGCAAGATATGGTCCTAGGACTGTAGATCGCAAGGCAAATGGCTTGGGCTATGGTATTGTGTACCTCAAGCGAGCTTATGAAAGGAGAAAAAAAGTTTTACACCCACAGATTGGCTGTGAATATCAAGTTTAACAGTCTCAATATTCCAAAAATTCATGAAGTATCACACTTATGTCACAAATCATTGTGCAGAGACATGTTACACCTATCGGTGGAACCACGCTGCATACATAATAACAGAATTCACTGCAAGACATTTAACAAGTGCACAGGCCATGCCTCCTTTGCTGACTGCTTGGTAGATAGATAGCTTCGATAGCCCTTTGTATTCAGCGATACCTCATCGGTGCCACACAGGTAATCATATGTGTGTATGAGAAATTAACAAGGCTAATATGATATGAATAAATTATGCTATTCCCATTGATATGAAACTTTGTAACCCTCTGTTTCAAACTTTTAATTTTTTTGGCATTGTCATTGTAGGCCTATAGCCTCCATTCATATGCAGAGCTGTTTATACAGAATCATGTCAAAGTTATCTTGGGCATACCAGAAAAAATGCGCATTGTCTGTCAGTAGAGCTGTACAAATCTTAGGTAAAATGTAAATTTCTTTGTTTTTTGGTTTCGTTTTTGTTTCTCCCCCACCACCCCCACCCCCTTTTATTTTTATTATTATTATTTTTTATTTGCAGACAAAAGCTTGTCATATATGTGTGTCATTTGACTGGGGTAAATCATTTAAAATCAGGCATGCTGACTGTTGAGCTGTTGACTTCATTAGCATATTATTTTCACGTAAATGAATCAATTTATATCCATGGATATGGATGACAGCACTTATGAACTGCAGATTTTACAACTTTTATCAAGCTAGTGTACATAGGTGGCAAAACATTTGAACTTCGACATACAACCACATATAATTATAAGAGTTTCAAAAAGTGAAACAAGGGAAAAAAGTTAGCTTCCATTCAACACTTGCCTAAAAAACACTTGTGCCTGATAATATGATTGATATTTGGATGCTTATCAAATTTAAAATCCGAGTACTTGTGAATATAAATATGTATTTATGATAATAGAGTAACTGTACAAACTTTTGTCATTTTCTTTCTAATATGTGCACATACATCAGAAACCATGTGAATAAACCACAGCTTATGCAGTCAACTGCAGAAAAAAGGCATAACACTATCGGTTTGTGGAAGCTGGATCATCCAACTGCCCTCCTAATGTTCAAACAATGGGAGCATTAAAATTCCATAATTTTAGTACCAAAAAACATAATTTGCTGAATACGGCTACTCTAATCTGTGACCTACTGGTCTTAAACTGTGCATTTTAATGAGTAAATAATGTTTAAACACTGAAACTGTTCCCTTGTCTGCCATAATTCAGATTATATCAGGAAAATACTGCCATAATGACTGGCATTAGATGCTGACTTGGTGTAACTGATACTCCCCCCATCCCCCATTAATGCCTCAGCAGTGATAGATGTCATATTTTTTGTAGACAAATATTACGAATCTATCCATAAGTAGTAAAAAAATCACCAATTTCACCTAAAAATTAATAAAATTTTAGCAATATATTCAAAATTTGGATTAAAATTAAGGGGTGGGGCATTGTAATTTGATCTCTCATTGTAAGGGCAGGACATGCAGGCAAGTGATTATGGGTTTGCATCATAGCCCAATATGTATCGTATTCATACTGGTCAGAAAATAATAGATTGGATGCAATTATATAATTTTCCTCAGAATTTTAATTAATTATTTTATTTGTCATAAAAACTGATTTTTCAGATTTAAAGGTTGCTTGCAAACAAGTTGATATTTTCCTTAATATTGAAGTTTGGAAAAGTTAATGCAAATCCTTTGCAGAAAACAAGTTGTGGCTTCAGTTAAACAAGTTTTGAAAATTTTGATAAGTGTATTAGGTTACAGACCACAGTTGTGATTGGCCGGTTGCGCATCCCAACGGAGATAGTCCGTAATTGTGAAAATACTGTCTTCCAGGCCAGGTGGGAACTTTATGGTGGGGAAGGACAATGATGTGACCCTGGCAAGAGCATGGTTCATACACCTGTATAAAGCTGACATCCAGGTGTTGTTTCGTATTTCAATTATCACAAATTAACGAGCTGGGAATTGTATGACAAAAATCTATCCAAGTTTTTCTGACATTTTTATCTGTTAAATGCCGTTCCCGGAATTTTAAAATACCAAAATGCCGATTTTTTAGACTGAAAAATGCTAATATGAAAAATAGAAGGATTTATAACTGTAGTCTGTGGCCTAAAACAAACCCCATGATGATGCCTACTTCTCTCTTGAAAGTCTCCAAACACGCAAGCTCTAAAACACTGCAAACGCTGAGTTAATGTTTCAACATATTGGGTCAAGTTTGTGACATTTGAATAAATACTGTCAAATTTGAGTAATTTGTGACATTGAGTAAAGGCATGTTAGCAAGGAATTAAAGTCATTAGCATTCACGTCAAGAACATGGTATCAAAATATGATTTTTCATGACCAGATTCAAACCACAATTAGGCAAACTTGTAACTGTCGTAGGCCGCTGCTTGCTACCAATAGTCCCTCGGGGTAACCTGACAGAAAACATGTAAGCCTTAAGTGTATGAAGCGAGAATATTAAAACAAAATGATGACAAAAGACAAATTTAGGTAGTAGTAGTAGTAGCAGTAGTAGTAGTAGTATTACCGTCAACTGGGGCTTCTTTGAACGTTTTCGTTGTTTTTCTATCCTATTTGAATACTTATGCCCATACAGCAAACTTTTTTTTGTATTGGGGGCCCTAAAAGCACTTGTGATACCGCAGCGTTAAACTTTCTGGGTAGGTAGCACTACTTACATATTTTTGTCATGTGGGTGTTCAGAGTAACCCCACCTCATGGGCTACTTTGAACACGTGTAAAGTTTTGCTATAACGAGTAAGTAGTCTCAGCTGTAACCGAAAAAAATGGCTCACTTCAAAAAGTCCAGGACCATATACAGATCATTCAAAAAAAACAAAATGAGAATGAGGTAAACTAAAAATCATCTGTTTTTTAGTTTTACTCATAAAACATATGGATAGTATACCTAAACTTCACAAATGAAAGGTTTTGGCAATAAGTGGCGAACTAAACCATAAAAAAATATAAAGTTACTGTTATAAGCGAGAGCAAATAGAACATCACTGTAAGGTATTTATTGAATAATATTTTGAAATACAGTATCAATGTTTTGTAACACTATGGTAATAAGCTGCTCAAGATTGAAGATTGCCTTGTCGTAATTTTGACAATTTTAATTGTGTGTAATACTTGTACTAAAAATAAAACCTGGGTACAGTAAGGGACCTATTAGGGATAATTTATGGATACTTTTGCAGCCCAGAATTCAACTGAAATTAATAAAATGGTATTTGAATGAAAGCTGCAGTATAAAAATACTAGATTTAAATGTATATATCTCTGCTCACATGAAGTTCATGAAGAAAAATTAAAGATTTACTTCGCCTGTAAATAGTGATCTCCAGATCAGTGTATTCTAATTTATATTAAATCCCATGCGTTTGCGACAAACCTGTTTGTTTACCTAGCAATTAGACCCATAGGGTCATATTTCTACAGATTTTAAATCTTCAGATCACAATTTCATGTATACTTTTCATATATTTGCTATAATATTTTTCCATTCATGAGACTCTTAAGGTATCAGATCCTTAAAAATGGTTTTGGACCTTCACCTGTCCTTAAAATGAAATTTAAACAGACATTGGTAAATGCTTCTAGAGTTATAATGGTGCAGAAGTGACTTATGGGGCTGGCATTATTTGGCGGGGGTGGGGGGGGGGCGGGGAAGAGGCTTGCAATATAGGGAGAAGCATACATCGGCTTTTTTTTGCGCCTCCTTAATTTACACGGCTTGAAACCGTAGCAACCCCCCACCCCCATTAAGTGGTATGGATATTTTGTGATACTCCCTCACCCGAATGTCTCGCGAAACACGCCACTGGAACTAAATTAGGATATATGAATAAGTTGCATTAACTTGGATATTTGTCTGGTCTGTGTGAGTAAACTTAATAACAAGTTTTCAGCATATTCTATGGGCCAAAAGTGAAAATTTACGTTTGTACAATGCTGTATTGGTGGTTTTATGAAATTTTGGACGTTTTGGTATTAAATCGTCTATTTTAGAGTATGATAGAGTTCCTTTTTTTATGACACCACCTCCCCCCCGCCCCCCGACATGGAGATGTTGAAATTTTGTGACCCCCCTCTCTGTTTTGGGATAACAAAATTGTAGTGATAAATAGACAAAAACTTACGTTGGATGTCAATTTACATTTTGCATTTGAAGATGTTTTGTGTAAGTATATAGTCACTGTTGTGGTGACAAAAGTTCGTCTGCTATGGCAAATCTACTTACCAGTGGTCCCCATGGTTAAATTTAATGCGGGACTAGGATCTTTAGAGCAGCAGCCACAGGATACCATAAATAAAATCTATAAGACCTGTGGTAAAACCTGAAATATTAAAACACCTGCAAATATTATGTATAAGATAGTTTCATATCGAAATTTTTTTTAAATCAAGTGTTCAAAGTTCCCCTCCCCCTGTTTAAAGAAGCCCCAGTTGATGGTAGTAGTAGTAGTAGTAGTAGTAGTAGTAGTAGTAGTAGTAGTAGTAGCAGTAGTAATAGGAGGTACTTTATTTATACTGAGTAAATACATGGCTTGTGGATGCCCACTAGTTCTCATCATGGCCCAGCTTGGAGACAAATTAGTGGAAAAGAATATAGAATTACAAAAACACAGTACACATGTTCTGAATAAATTAGGCAATAACCATAAGAGCAATGAATACATTCAAAGCAAATACTCATCAAATACCATTAAACTGTTCCAATATACATAGCACCTGTTCTGTGTAGACTAAAGTTCCCCTTGGAAGTACCTTTCGCAACAAGCTGCTTTAAAAGCTGGGATTATTTTAATTGTGCCTCTTCGGGCGAACATTTTCAGGAATAGCATTCCACAGCCTCTCTCCTTCATGTTTTAAACTTCCAGTGTACAATGAGAGTTGGACTCTTGTAGCAGTGAAATTGTTAAAACCAGCAGCTCTTATCTTATAACAATGTTGCCGTGATAGTTGCCTAAAAATATTTGAATATGTTGGTGCCAGACCATTTAAATATTTAAAAATAAGTACACTTCTTTTAAAACCCACCCTGTCGTAATAGGCATCTATCTAAGATTATCAAAAAGGTCTTGGTAGAAAATTCTGAAATCTGACACTATAAAATTATACGAGCTGCCCTCTTTTGGAGTTTGATAATCTGTTCAGTGTACAACTTAATGGCAGGTCGATCCCATACAGATCAGAAATCAATCAAAGCAATAAAAAGCTGTAACGCAATGTCTCTTAAAATCAAATGCTGAAATATTTTATTATGCCTAATCTTTGCTATATTTTCTTACAAAATGCTTCATGATGAAAACTCCACTTAATGTAATACTCAACATGTATTCCTAGCAATTTGGTAGACTGGACCTGTTCAATTTCTCTCTCTTGAACTTTGATACTCAGTTTTTGCATCCTGGGAGATTTTAAGTGTAAGAAAATTGTGATTTGTTTTTTTTTAGATATTCATTCAACTTCAACTCAACATCATAGCAAAACAAGCAAGTCTAGAATCTTTAAAATTATTGCAGCCAAACTTTCTAACAAAATAATGTCATTCGCGACGATGACTTTGGTAGCCTGTGGGTACGAGGCATTGAAAAAAAAGCTACACTAAATCCTGAACTGGCTTGTGAGGTTTCGTCTAGTTCCAGGCCTTATGACATAGGAAGCATGGTAATGTGGAAAGTTGTCAAATGGAACTGGACAAAACAAAAACACAATACTACAAAAGCAAGAACAAGAAAACAAAAATGTACAAATGCGACGATACGATATATTTTTTTCATATTTTCTGGTTCATGATGTAGCGTTGTCATGGTTTTGAGGTGGGGGATCGTAGTTGATAAAATAAAACCAGCAACACGCAATTGCAAAAAGATGAAAATGTAAATGCGAAAGCCTTTTTTCGTCTTTCTGTTTCTTATTTTCGTGTTTTAGCATTGAAGTTTTCACTGCCCTGTTTTCTTGTGATTTTTTTCTTCGCTTGGAAAGAGGAAACCACTTTCAGTTGGCACTTTGGCGGCAACATACGTTTGTGCCAACGTATCCTGATCAACCACGAGTCAGGCCGTAAACTGCACACAGAATGCAAAAAAAAAAAAAAAAAAAAAAAGTCGTAAAGTTTGATATGTGCTACACTACGACCACAAACAACTGGGTAACCATGCTTTTTTTGTTATCCTGGGTGCAACGAACCACAGAAAAGCAATGAGACCAGCGTGGTACGCCATGTGCATCGTATGACCTACATTTACAATTATTGCAGTGATGAAGCAGACAAAATAGGAGTTCCGGAATATGTGCGACTGTCATCACCTCGAGAAGGTAAGATTGGTCTTTTTCGTGCATTGTTTATTGTAAAAGTACACAGTAAGGTAAATCTAATTTTGCTGGCTGAGAGCTCATGCTTGTGACTTGAAAATGTATGTGCTTCAAAGACTGTTCTGACTGCAAAAATTGATTTCTTGAGCAAAAAACTAAATTGTACCGGGAAAAAAACTTTTTATGCGCGTCGCGCCAAAATTAACAAGAAATTGGTTCAAACTGACATTTTGGGTAAAATCTCAAAGAATCTTCTCCAAAACCACTTAGCTGATTGCTTCGAAATTGCATACGAATGCAAACAAAAGTGTGATCGGGTTTTGTAAAGATAAATGTTGAAAATGAAATAATCAGTGAAGAGAAAATTCGTTCTTCAAAAATTTAATACTCTTTAGGTGCATATGGGTGGCATGTTTTCCAGACAAGCTCAAACCAAAATCACTTTTATTTATTTAGTTTATTATTGATCTATTAAATCAACCTTATCACTACCATCCATGTTCTTGACTCTGAATAGGCTGAAAACATTTTCATCGTTAATTCGAAGGATTAGATGTTGCACACCTGCCAGCATCAAGCCACGCATGCTCCACATTGGCTTAATTCCCTGATTTTCTGTTAAAACTTGGATGTAGGTTTATAAGTTTCTATTGCGGCCTCGTATTTATTAATTTCTGTCTTCAGACTCTTTTGGCTATCCTAACCTGAACTTCTGCGTGCTGTTCCTACTTGCTTTTACATTTGTTTTACAGGTAAAAATTAATGAACTGTTGAATAATAATGAACAATTTCAGGGTCATATATGTCCTTACTAGACGTTTCTTACTACCACAAGCCCTTTCCTGGAGCGCAAAAAGAGTGGCCATGCAAGCGGAATGGTTCATTATGTGGGATCTTTGATGGAGTTGTCTTAAATAATGCAAAAATGGATTTCCACCTAAGTGTGCTCTAACCTTTGTCTTTATATATAAAAGAATGTTGTGATCAGATAATTTAATAATCTTTCGTTATTACTGAACATCACGGTGCACGTTTCAGATCGAAACTTATTTGATGAATTTTTTTTCTTAGTTACTAGCTGTTCAGAGGGAAATGAATAATAAGAAAAGACAGACAGGCAAGTAATTGTGACATTGTAAAGATCTGATGTGTAAAAATAAGGTTTGTGTATAAGATTTTTTTTCGTCTTGTCATTTTAACTAATCCTCATTCCGATTTGCAAGATCATATCAATTCACTCATGTGTAAAACTTATGAAAAAATATAACTTTCAAAGAACGATAAAATCTTTTCAAGGTATACATTTCGGTCATGATATGAGGGATGGCCAGACTGCATTTGAAGATGATCAGTTTGTTGAGTTGTCGAACGTTTTAGAACATACATGTCAATTTTGGAGATTCCATCGTCAGACAGACAATTAGTATTTCAATGAGTACTAATTGTGCGCCTCGTTGGGCCAATTCATATTTATTCTACTTTGAGTACAAGTTTTTCATAAAGCTTACGAAAGGGAAGAAACTTCCTGATAAGTGTTTTAAGTTGTCATTTAGACAGTGAATAGTAGATTTAGTCATACTGACTACCTGTTAAGCATCAGTAATAAACACGTTCGAGAATATATTTCACAAATATACTCTGACGATTTGTAATAAGAGGGGACTACTGAGAATGACATGGGCTGTTCCCTTCTAGACATAATGATGCATAATGGTAATAGTGAATTAAAATATTAAATTATGTCAAGCGTAATGATTTTGAATTACATGGATATAAATAGTCCACTTGGGCCAGCTTATCGCTTCTATGTGTTAAGGTTGATTGCCTTTGCTACAGTATGCACCGAGTTTGACAACTTTGGCTCCCATCATTTTTGCTTTTATTTCAAGAACTAGTGAAACAGGGGTATTTTTAACTGAAACTAAAAGAAACGAAAGTAATCGTTTCTTTTAGTTTCTGGGTAAAAATGAAAATGTGTTATAGAGATATCAGGTGGAATTGTGGCGTTATATTAATGTTGTGGCAAATATGTAAGCCTAACAATTGTACCTGACATTTTATATAATGCGTGAATGAAGGAAAATATTTTTCTTAAAGTGGAGAATTGGTAGCATTTAATCCCTTTGCACTGGCGCTAACTTTTCTTGGTACCTGTATCAAGTCAGGAGAGAGAAAGATATTTTCCTTCATATTGCATTTCATATTCATTCCGTGATGTAAAAATATTATAATGTCAGTATGTCTCCTTTGGATTCTGGATTTATACTTTGCCCGTTTGATGACCGGGGTTTTTGTCCATGGATTTCGATGTAGTTTCTCATTGTAGAAAACTGGTAGCTGTTTTTTTTTCACGATGGACATTTTTTTTGGTCATTATGGTAATTGTAGGGAATTGTATTGCTAGGAGGATATTTAGGTCATGCTGTTATATATGATGGTGATCATGTTAATGAGCTTGTGAAGACTTGTTGGTTTTTAACCTGGACTGATATTTGATAACGACATTAACACAAAATGGTCAAACTAATATTCGGGCCAGTCCCTATGTTTTATGCTTCAAAGCAGCAAAAGCTGATACGTCTTGCGTATAACCTTATTTTTAACGTGCAACGTTCTCGACATAGGGTTACAGATTTGTGCCTCAGGCGGTTCAAATAATGTAATTTCAAGCGAAGCCTGGTGAAACATGTACATTCCTCCTGGTTTGTAAAAAATATCACAACTTCCAGGTCATCTAATGCATCTATATGGTGGCACAAAAGTGCCAACTAAAACTCTTTTCTCTTTCCTATGGTGGAATTGATGGGCCATTGATATACCTGGAAGTTACACAAAATTAGTTGGCAATATGTTGATGACACCCACATGCCTAGATATTGCGAAAATGAATGTGAATATATTGAAATAACTATAATGCTATTATTATTATTATATATCTTTATTCGTACAATAAGTACACATTATACATCATATAAGGTTATAAGAGAGGAAGAAAAACAATCAAAACAAACTCTTCATTATATTATCACAAAGTGATTTTGTTGTAGCTGGTCAGCATGTACAAAGATGATTTATGAGAATATTGCAGTCAGTAGGCGACAATTGACTGACCAGCTCGCGATCTATTAGTTGGCATAGTTGTCGTATCATATAGGCAGTTTGACTTCTACCAGAATGTGCGTCCGACGTTTTGTACAGACTCCCAATTAAATCATGTAAGCGATACATGTGAAATTTTAATTTAAGGATACCATGTTTAGATGAAATATAATTCATTGAGTCGGCTACTGCAGAACGGCCACCACCATATGCAATTTTGGCCAAAAGATTAACGACATCATTTTTGCTATGGTAAATCTTATAAAAGAATTTGAAAAAGCGTTTGTGCGGTTGATATTTAATATCCAAATTGTTACAAATTTCGTGAAGTAGTACACTATGACAAGTATATGGTAGTTTCTACAAATATCGTATTGCTTTACGCCATGTTGTATAGACAAGTTTAACATCCTCGATGTCATACCATGTTACTTCTACGATTTGAGAAATTCCAAAATTGACAACCATAAAGTGACATACAATAGGTCTTAAACAGACTATACCTAGTACCAGGACATATGTGCTTGAACTGAGACATAAGAATGTTAACTTCAGCATTAAATTCACGTATTTGATCATGTAAGTTGGTTTCATTTACCTGTGGACCTAAGTTAGTACCTAGATGGTTGCAACAATTGACTTGCTGTATGACTTCATCTCCCATACGAATTTTAACCCTCATTATCATTCGCTTGTTGATTAAAACAAACCAATTTAGACTTTAAAGACATCGTATTCTTCAGAAAAAAAGACTCACAGATATTTGATAATTTTGGCATGGATGTTGCTGTTGGAGCTCACAGAACTATATCGTCTGCATATTCTGCGGCTCTCACAATTTTATCGCCAACATTACATCCGAATTCTCTTGATTCGAGCTGAACAAGTAATTAATCGATATATACTCTGAATAAGACTGGGGACAACACACCATCTTGCTTCACCCCGTTTGAACAACGGAACGGCTCTGACTTTTCGTCATGTCATGCTACTTTTATGGTTTGGTTTACATACATGTTTAGTAACAAGCGACATAACAAAGGACGTAGACCCCTTTTGATAAGCAATGAGAAAAGTTTTACATGTTGAACTCTGTCGAATGCTTTTGTTGCATCTAAGAGTACTAGATTAACATAAGACCCTCGCCTTTGTTGATAATTTATGCATTCATTCACCACAAAAGTACACTGGGTTGTGATTGACTGGGGTTTAAAACCAAAATTAAAATTAGGTATGTCCATAATATCACGATTGTAATTCAATATTAACCAATATAATAGTTTTCCAAGCACACTATTTAGCGCAATCCTTCGATAATTTTCAGAATCAGTAAGGGATTTTCTTTTATTTTTGGGAATGGGATGGATGGACTAATGACTGTGCAAACAATGATATGGTCCATCATCATGCCCATGCAAACAAATACATATGACCAGCAGTGCTCAAACTTTTCATTGTAAACAAAAGTTTTGAGATCAATTTTCTCATATAAATTTTGTGCTCACACACCTGAGTTTTTGGGAGCATGTAGTTTAAGTATAAACTGTCCAAAAAATATGAAAAAGTGTTTAGAGCTTATCCAAAGGTGCTGGCTTCAGATCTTCCACCTTAAACTGCGAAACAGGTACCGTTAGTTTGAACGATTTCAATTTGGCATTGTCGTGTGATATACAGCTTAGATCACGGATGTCAAATCTTGACTTAGAAATATGCGCGTGCAAGCCTCTGGTTTGGGTTTGACAGTCTACTCTTTTTATGAAAAGATGACGACCGGCCTCAGGAGCTCCCTTAAACTTACTTGTTGTCATCGCTGCTTTTCCGGTTATTACTTTGTGTCATCTATTCTCTTGGTGTCGGCGATTTCTGAGTGCACACACTGGCAGTTGGAAGCTACCGTCCCGCTCTTCTGTATCGTCCCTTACACCCCACAAATCGTTTCGGGAATGAGAGGCATCACTAGTTGCTCTACTGCCCAGAGAGGAATAGCTCGGTATATGGTGTAGACCAGGTCTACTTTCTCGTGATCGGACCTACACGCCATAAAATTACAGTTGAAGTTCCAAGTATTATTAGTCCGTGAGCCTATAGGATGGCCATAACCGACTTGGAGTGTTTCCACTGCCTCGACCTCTGCCATACCCCAAGACCACGCCCGTTGCCAGAAGCGCTGAGAGGTCAGCATCGAGACACCTGCTAATGTTGACAGTCTAGATATGATATAAGTTTGGTCATTGGTATCGGTGAATTGGCTGCAGTGCGGGAGGCACAGGGCGAATGGAACACAATGAGCGTCAGGCGTAATTATGCAAGGAATTGGCAAACTCTTCTGCCTTTGTTGGTTCTGTGAATCCCCTGCGGAGGGAGCTGACACTTTAACCGTGTTTGTAATGGCAGGATCGGCATACATTTCGCCTTGTGTACTATCTTGCAACTGTATGTTCTCATATAAATCTAGCCATCTTGGTCGACATTTGTTCCAATTGCCCCTCTTGCTTGTTTAATCTGTCGCGCAAGAGATATACTATTTAGTTCTTCTAGGTGCCAATGAGATATCTTGCTAAGATTGTGGGCATGGATGGCGATAATTTGACATTTTTCAGCTTTGTCCAGTTTACTCAATCCTTGTATGATGTACTGAACATGGGCATCGCTCTCCAGTCTGCAAACCGAATTTTTTCTGTTCTTAACAGCATTGATGATTTCATTTTCATGGAAGTCGCACAACGCTTCTTTGGCTTGTAGTATATCGTCATGTGTGAAAAATCCTACTGCCGCCGTCTTAACAGTTTCTTGTGCCTCACTCTGCATACTAAACAATATGTATGCTAGAAGTGGTTGTACCAACATGTTGCATTTCTCGCCATAACACCGTTGACACCATTGGCGTGGGCATTAGAAGGAATATTGGTTTCTTTGTCATTCAGATCACTGCTAGGCTCGGTATCGCTAGTTTGTCATGTTTTTCAACATTCGCATGTGCTGCATTCAAAGCTTTTGTTAATGTTGTGCCACCGGTTGCAAATCCCTGGTCTTTGCAACTTTTGCACAAGTACAAAACACTCCAGTACAACTCAACAGTCTTGTTCTTTTTTTGCAAGCGCCATGGCCTGTGCCCATACACGTTGGCATTGTCACAGAGCACAATAGAATAAATCAATTCACGCTGTGGGGCAACGGTCCGCCCGTACAATTGGCACCCTGTTATAAACGAACGTCCATATATTGTACCCCAGTCGTTGGCTCATCTTGCAGTTAAGGTAAAAAAAGGGACGTTCAAAGTCTGTATTTACCAAAAACAAATTGACCACCAAGAGTCATTTCATAGCGTCTGGTGCTAACTTCATCAGCTGGAATTCTCTTGAAGGTACACGTAACTTCGATCTCCTTACTGGTGAAAAAACGCTTAGATCAGCAGAGCACGCACAGTTCAAAGTCCACCAACCGCGTAGGTCATGCCGCAATGTCTGTTTGGGCCTGTTATACTATTTTGGCCAGTTATACTTTGTATATTGACAAGCAACATGACCCTATATAAAAACAAGTGCACAGTGATCCAAAGGATCTATGTCCCGCGCCACAATATACAGAAGAAATCTATACAACGTATACAGCATGTCTGGATGCACAAAAAATTGATATGTTCTTTGGATATGTGACCTTGAAAATAGATCAAGGTAAAAACTACATGGCGAACGTGCCCTTGGTAGGATGCATCGCTTGGTATGATGCATCGCTGGTATAATTTCACTATTCTATCTGCAGGGGCTCCGGAGATATGAAAATGTGTATGTTCTTGGGCCCTGTTTTCAAGGTCAAAAACAATACACAGCGCACATGCCCTTGGTATGATGTATATCTGGTATAAATTTCGTTATTCTATCTCTTAGGATTCTTGATATATGCTCCTGGACGGACGGACGGAACCGGCCCCTATCCCTACTAATTCTATGTCCCCCTATGCCACCTCTGCCGGCGGGGGACAATAAAGATATATCACGGTAATATACGTGAACAGCACACTATATTTCAATAGTTATGTCAATATGCTGCTAAAAATATCATTGTTTGTTGATATGAATATTATTTAAAGTTCTGAATATGAGCAAAATCGCCTCTTTCCCCACAATAGACCTGTTCATACCGATTTGTACCGAACTTTTCCGGGCAATAATTCATTATGCATTCCATTGTTGGCCTGATTGTCCAATCAGCAAGTGGCCGAGTCGGGCCCACGCTTTCATATACTCAGGACGGATACCACGGCTAACGCTAGTGATTACAGCATGGATTGTGCTGAACATTGCAAATCTTTTACCTAAAATGTCACATCAGTGGTGAAATGTGCATGTTTAGTTTGCTGACGGTTTGATTTTTCATTTAACCCAAGAACATCCTGTGTTTTACTTTCTGATCCTTCCACGTTAAATGCGGCCAGCGTGGTGGCACAACACGAACTGGGGCCGAATAAACCCGAGTTCTAAGAACTGGTCTATTTATATCTAAATATAAAAGCAGCTTATGTTGTGCTACATGAATATGCCGGCACATTAACACTACCTAGATGAATTTAAATTAATATATCGAAAAACCACCACAACAGGTCGATCGGTCCAAAATCTGTTCAACATACAGAGGGATGTTATGTTGACGTGATAAGAAATGCAGGGGTATATCACATGACAACTTAATTTATACTCAGCCACAGACAAAAAGCAAATTTACTACACTACAATAAAGAAAAATAAATAGAAGGCCCACCTTACCACCTTTTTCCATACAGTAAAGATCATAAACATGTACAGAAAGTTTATAAAGTATATAATCCGTTATGGAGATACATTTTGACCTGATTTTAAAACCACCAGTTGCCTTTTAAGGGTGACTGCCTGTCTCAAGTCAACAGGCAAAATTTAATTCTTTACATTTGTATTTGGAAATTAATGTTAGATTTTGGTAATTCCTGGATCTCTGTCTTTTGCTCTATTTTACTTTGCTCTCACTGCTGGGTTGAAATTGATAAATATGGGCAATTTTTTTTGAACTATACTCAACATTCACATTTATAAACAAGCAAACATTTATAAACTACAGGCAAACCCATGGTATGATTTTCATACCTATACTGACAAGTAGTTCAGAAAAGCATAACCCACGCATGTCATTTGCAATCTGAAATATCTAAAACCAGAACAACTCCCTATACACTATCAGCTAATGGTCAAGTTGAAAGGTATACCTGCTTAACATTACAATTTATACGTGGAACCTTAGAACGGTCACAAAAAAAAGACTGTGATGAACAACTCCCTTTGTAAGTTGGTTGTTGACGGTCTGTGGAACACAGGCAGACAAGTTTCGGTGCTAACAAAGTCATGGTAGGATGGAAAGTTCTCATGACCCATGTATTTTGACGCAACCTTTGATGCTGGGTCTAAGTTCTGCATCTGTTGCAGAGACAGAACCTGCTTAACACATGGAAAAACTCAGGGAAACTCAGGAAAACTCAGGAATATATTCATGATTTTGGCTACAAACAATTAAAGACGGCGCAATGCAGGCAAAAACGCACTTATGATCTTAAATTCTCCGAACGTCAGTACAGTCCAGAAGATTTTGTTTACCCATTGGCTGTTACACCTGTGGGCTAACATCGTTGGGCAACTTCTTTTTTGTCCCTCAGGCTCTGTCTCCTGTGCTATATCACTTATATCGAAAAAGAGGCTGTAGCTCACCACGACAGATGAAAACTGTCAAGACAGGGTCATACCTCTGTGGATGAATGCCTTGACTCTTGAGACATATTTTCAGATCTAGACACAACAATTTTATATGATGGGCAGGAATTGGAAGTATGTAGAGAAAAAAAAATCAACCCATTGATTTGTCTTGTCTCTTTTCTAATATTATCTCACTTGATCCGATGGCAAGTGCATCACAATATTCTGATTCAACTTTACTTAACTTGCTACAGGAGTCAAAATGGTACCTTGCCTGTAATGGCACCATCCAGGGATGGTTCACAGGATCACCCTGTTGCATGGTGCTCATGAATAGGAACAAATAGCGAACCTCCATTACTTCTAAGATTACCTATATATATATATATATATATATATATATATATATATATATATATATATATATATATATATATATATATATATATATAGAGAGAGAGAGAGAGAGAGAGAGAGAGAGAGAGAGAGAGAGAGAGAGAGAGATGAAGCATTGCCAAGTAGCTGATCGCTTGTAATGTAATATTTGTGAAGTGATGTGACACTGCAAAACTTCATGTTGATGGGTATCTGTAACATATATATATATATATTTATTTTGTACTCTGGGTACACATTTCTTTACAGAATAAGACAATTCAAACATGAAAAAGCACATAGGAAAGAAAACGTAGTGTCCAAAATCATTGTATCACATCTCCATCACACCAATACGGAAGTACGATCTTCCTCCTGACAATGGTCAGGACGCCAGATTGGTGAGAGGAGAAAAAGTAAAATAGCAATAATTAACATATACATAGGTTTTCAATTAACATTTCTACCTCTGCAGGCTCTAGAATAGCAGTGAGTCTCTGGTCTTTAATATCACACAGCTGTCGGATTGTAGATGCGGTGGTTCTCACTGTATCAGAGCTATGCGTCGCAGGTTTATTGCATGTAATACAGCTGAAGCATTGCCAAGTAGCTGATCTCTTCTATAATGTTATATTTGTGAAGTGATGTGACACTGCAAAACTTCATGTTGATGGGTATCTGTAACATGAACACTACAAGCTGTGGCGCATATGTTGGTACAGTTAAAATGTAGTAGACGATGTGAAAATGATTAAATGCTTTGTTTGCCGTGATATAATTAGAGGTTATTCCATGGCTAAATCAGTATCCTACCCGGTACAGTTCCCCTGAGAGCCTGTATAGAGGATAGAGCTCGAGGGGCAACTGTACAGGGTAGGAGACTGATTTAGCCATAAAATGATCTTTGTATCCTAAATGTATTAACCATGATTAGACGATATAGGCAAGCGCAGCTTTTCCTGGGATTATGTAAGTTGCTACATACCAACCTTGTAGCCAAAACGCACAATTTATACTTCATAATTTAGAAATTTCAGCGTGAGAAAAACCCACCTCCCCTCCAGGAAGAAATAGGCCCATACGCATCTCCTGTCAGGTCATGCATCTTGTGCGGCATGCACCCCTGCAACATGAGTGACGTCATGGCGCATAACGTCATTATAGTCACTGTTTGCGCAAAATTAAGTGTAGAACGTGAGGGATATACTGACTTTCAATGTTATTTTAATGGGGTGATTGTGTTTCCCTTGGGAAGATACTGGTTGTTGCTTGTGTAACATCCATGTGTTTCGATTGGGCAGTTTCAGTATCCTCCCGTATTTTGGTGTCGGTATGCCCGCTGAAAGACACTGTATGCTATAAGACTAAAATTGCAGTACGACGGCAGTTCTAACAGTACACTTTGGAGTCCATCTGATATATCACGATGACCCTTCTTTTTGTTGTATTTACTCCCATTGATTTACCACCCATACGAGTCCCTGGATTTTTATTTCACCATCACTAGAAAAGTACGTAAAAATGTTAGGTTTTTTAGTTAATTTAATAAAGCAATTGTGGCAAATGTTCACAAAATATTATTCACGAAAATGCAATGTTTTGATTATTCTTGGTTCCGCAGTCCTATGGTAGTTACCGTGGTCGATAATAGGTGGCGCAGTAATTCAAGAACATGTGTACTCCGTATCCGCTGTTGCCGCAAATGCTGCGACAACCAAATGTAGCAAAGTTACAAACCTTATCATGCCATTACTCCACAGTTATTAATCCAATGATCTCCACACATGAAATGACAAGTCGATGCAAGTGCATTGCAGACACACTGGGTGAATAATCCTCCAGATAACCAGAACCACTGAACCAGTGTCAGTAAGTACAACTACTAGGCCTAGAATTTAAAGTAGGCCTATCCATGCCATGGCATCCTATTCCGCCGGCTCCACAGCCAAAATAGATTCTGCTAAGTACTATCATAATTGTTGTGTAAACCTTGCACTTAAAAAACCCTGTCCCGTAAAAGTAATCCAAACAGAACACGAACTATGCAAATTGGAAAGGCACACGGCGAATTTGCCTGCTTGCCATCGTCGTTTACCTTCAACCGTGATATATTGATTTGTCACATGACCATATTTAACCAATCATATTTGTTGGACATCGTTTGTCCAGGGGTGCCCTATGAGGTTTTTTAACGTTCCAAAGAGCTTCCAAAAACTATTGCTAGCTGTTGGATAGCCAAATGTAGGCCTACGACATGACCATGTTATACTTGGGTCTCTGTTTTTTATAATCAATATTTTGAGCCTGGGCCTATTTGGGAGGTTGTAACTTAGAGCGGTACAATCTTCACACCTATGGCTCGCCAAATAGGGCCCCGCTCATCTCCAAAACGGTAAATTCTGCAGTGGAGGGAGTACGCAGGCAAACGTGAACGGCATAAGCAAAAACGATTATAACGGGTAAAAATAGGGCCGTTTATCCTTTTCTTGCATCAAATTTGGGGGAATTTTAACTTGAAACCATATTATAATAGGAATTAAGTATGGCTCGGCATTCATTTTTGTCAATGTATCACTCAAGAAGCGCTGAGACTCCATCAAATGCCTATCGGCTTGCAATCGGACTTTGATCTCACCGCCTCTTTCCTGATATATTGGCAACAATGGGTACCACGCCATACTTAATTCCTTAAATATAAAATCAATTATTTTATCTTAAAACTGAGATTTGAAAGGACTCAACTTAGTTCCCCATCTTCCTGGATGTTGGTTAATGGTCTAGTGCCATCACAAATTACACTTTATCTTGAAAAAGTAACACAGTTATATTCTACAGCAAAGTTGTTTCTAAATTAAATCAGAGGCGGCATGTAAATATGAAGAAAAAATATGCATTGATGGTAGAGCTCTTGGTCTGTATGTATGGAGATCAGTTTTTAAATTACTCACCATGATGCGGAGCCTCAACTCAGGGTCCTTGCTTAATAATCAACTCATTTCCAAGTGTTCATCTGGGATTCCCTTGAAAAGCAATTGAAATGGTCATAATATAAATCTTTTATACAACCTGATAACTTTCAAAATTAAAGAAGATTATGCCACTGATAGTTGTTTCTCTGCCAGGTTATGACACTCCCTCTCACATTCTTCACTGCAAACATCCAGAACAAGTTCATTTTGATCCTACATATAATGATCTAGTACAATGTTCTATCACTGGGTTGATCCTACATATAATGATCTATTACACTGTTGTATCATTGGGTTGATCCTACATATAATGATCTATTACACTGTTGTATCATTGGGTTGATCCTACATATAATGATCTATTACACTGTTGTATCATTGGGTTGATCCTACATATAATGATCTATTACACTGTTGTATCATTTGATTGTACATATAATGATCTATTACACTGTTGTATCATTGGGTTGATCCTACATATAATGATCTATTACACTGTTGTATCATTGGGTTGATTCTACATATAATGATCTATTACACTGTTGTATCACTGGGTTGATCCTACATAAAATGATCTATTACACTGTTGTATCACTGGGTTGATCCTACATATAATGATCTATTACACTGTTGTATCATTGAGTTGATTTACACCCATTGCCATAGCTGGTCGATTGATAGCTGTTTCTACCTATAACTGGGTATCAGTGGTGGTAGTTTCTGGAAAAAAAACCCTCACTTGTCAAACTGTTTGCTGTCATCTTTCTGGCTGTTAAACTGTTTAGGCAAACAGCAATCTCTTCGCGCCCTAGATTTCTTCGATTTCGACTGGAAATAGCATAATACCAAGCAAGAAAAAAATTCAGTGTATACACCCCTGGAATTATATTGAAATGGTTTACTACTGAAATATGATTGTTGTTGATATTGATATGGTAAATAATAAATGTCATACTAATACAGGTTGATACTAAATTAAGTTTGAACATTGTGTACATTAAAAAAATTCAATTCAGTGTATACACCCCTGGAAGTAAATTGAAATGGTTTACTACTGAAATATGATTGTTGTTGATATTCATATGGTAAATAATAAATGTCATACTAATACAGGTTGATACTAAATTAAGTTTGAACATTGTGTACATTAAAAAAATTCAATTTAGTGTATACACCCCTGGAAGTAAATTGAAATGGTTTACTACTGAAATATGATTGTTGTTGATATTCATATGGTAAATAATAAATGTCATACTTATACAGGTTGATACTAAATTAAATTTGAACATTGTGTACATTAACAGATTGTTTTAATTTAATTGTGTTAGTACTTTAAGTAAATCACCTTTTGTGCAAGCAGGATTTATTTGTGCTTGGACATTCTAGGGCTGAGAGAATAATAAAATATAATATCTCTGGTACTGAAGAATGACTATTAACTATAGATCTTAATCTTGTCCTACTTGTTATTCTTTAACAAGCACAATCTACTTTATTGAGGTAAAGTGAGGAACATGAAGATATCCTTTTACTTTCTTGCAAAACTTTGACATTTACCACTTTGGGTGTATACAGCGTCTCTGTAAATAACAATTTAAAGATGTCTTCTCTGTATGAAATAGAATAATGATGTTTTATGCACTGTATCTCCTGATCTTTAATACGAATTCATGTATATTTTAGGATTTTCCTAAAAAGTAATTGGAGTTTAGGGCAACTGAACTCTAATTAATTACTAACATATATAACAAATTGAACAGATGTTTTACTACCTATTGCATCAAAAGAATGAGCAAATGTGACACAATTACGTGTACTGCACTAAAACTTTTACATATAGTTACCATGCAAGGAATAATACAGCTCTGGAAACGGAGTGTTGAATTAAAGTACTTGAATTAAAAAATTGAATACACTAACACAGGAAGGTGTTGGAAAAGGAAGATTTTACCCATTATTATGAAGAGAACATGAACCTCCAAGGCAACTACAGCTCCCGAAAAAAAAGGTCAAAAGATCAAATACTTCAGAAAAACATTACGCATTCATAAGGAATTTCATATGCTTGAAACATTGACTGGGCTCCAAACCGGGATTTGAGGGAAACTCCTGGGTTCGTTATAATCTTAGATGTATCCCTAAGTGTTTGTTTATGTTATTTATATGATAATGGCAGTAGTTAGCCCCAGGTGTGCTTGCTGGTCCTTTCATTTTATCTTGAAGGGAAAACAGTTTCCTTTGTTGTCACAATGTGATGGGCTTTTTTTTTTAATTGATCAGCGTTTACAATTACTATTAATATGAGATAAGAGGTTCACAAAAGGAACCTTCACTTGCTGGACAGTGCCTCAAGGTAACTGTTTTCAGCATGTTTTAATAAATTTCAACACAACGATGGCACCAATGCGATTCAAGAGTTACCAAAACATCAACATTCATCTTCCAATACCCATGCGAAGAAACAAATTTCCCTCCTCACTTGAGTCAAGCATTCACCCATAAAGAGCACCTAGTGGTTTAAATTTATATCAGTTCTCTCAACCTTTGAAATATTCTTCAATAACTACAGGCTTTAAAATTTCCAAAACCTATAGGCCTAACAATTTAAAACACAAATTTTATCACTTGTGCTAAAGATAAAAGACGCAAGTTAAGCCTGTCACTTTTTGTTTCTCCTGACCAGTGGTACATGTCTTGCCAAGTTCAGGCACTATCGCCACCATGCCATGAAGATGTATTTTCCTGGTTTTGGGAACTTAACACTACCTGCGGAAGCTGTAATCACCCATTTCTGTCCCTCTGCATCTACTTAGATAATCATCATGCTGGAGAAAGGTTAAATGGAGAATTTCCCCTCGTTTACAAATCACGCTAGAAGTTAACACAATGAAAAGTTTATGTATGTTTCATGTACCTATCATACATTTCTTGCTGAAAGTACTGTAACTCATAATTTTCCCGTTGAAAAACAGCCATTTTGATCGTGTATTATATGAAAGACGTTTTGTAATTTGAAATCAGCGAGCAGTTTTTGGTATGTTTTCAGTGGGCTTTTTGTCTCGTTGGTTTATCAAGTGCTTTTGTAGGTTCAATGAGTCACCTCGCACAAGAGGCCAAGCTCTTGGGCAGAGCAAAGGACCCACAAAAAATTAAACATACAATGATAATCTGGCGACCCATCTTTCGTTTTCAGGAAACAGTAAATTAATATGGTGTCTTTGCTGCTTAAATTTATCAGAACTGAGCATGGAGGTTGTTCAGCTACAGACAAATGCTGGAATGGATGGCTGTGTACAATCATGTCAATAGGCCAGTTCATAGGACTCGGGTTTATTCGGTTCACTTCAGGAAGCGCACCCTGCTTTGTTTCCATTTTGTGCTCGACCACGCTGGCCGGATTACACGTGGAAGCATAAGAAAGTAAAACACAGGATGTGTTTGGATTTAACGGAAAATCAAACCGTCAGCAATCTATGAATGCACGTTTCACCACTGATGCGACATTTAAAGTGAAAGATTTGCACTGTTCAACACAATTCATACTATAATCACTGGCGTTAGCAGTGGCATCCGATGTAAACATATGAAGGCATGGGTTCAACTCGGCTACTTGCTGATTGGACATCAGGCCAACAATGGAATGCATAATTAATTACAATCTGGAAAAGGTCGGTACAAGTCGGTATGAACAGGTCTACTGACTGCCCTTTCAACCAATGTCATACTGATAGGACACTAGAGCATGTCAACAAAATGTGCAAGTTGTCAGGTGGCTTAGTTGGAATAACGCGTCAGCAGTCTTCATTATTTAGGTGCATGCTGACATGCTGTGACAGAATGAATCTTATAGACTGCTTGCACTCTTTAGTTGTAGGCATCGGCGATAGTTCTGACCAATTCCATAAAGAAATGTTACATTCTGGGCTTCAAAAGGATGAAAGAGATCTCAAACACCTTGTGGATCATATTAGACATCCTAATCCCTTTTGGGCGTGAGTCTGAGCAACTCTTGTTATATCTAAGAATGACGTTGCCCCACAAGACATAGCACACAACTTTTTATCAGCAAATGAGAAAGGACAATAAATTCTAGAGGAAATCATGTCAGAAAGGTCAGGAATGCTATGGGCTTCTATGATACCATTAGAAAGACAGAAAAAAAAGTTTGCAAATATATATGAATAAGGTCAATTTGCACACAAAAACTGGTCTCACTAGCACTATGAATGCAGATAGAAATACTATGAAATGTCTATTCACTTTAGCAAAGAGTGGGTGCAGTGTTAATCTGCCAGACCTAGTTAAGCATGAAATGGCACCAGTCCCTTTGGCACTTGCAAACATTGATGTCACACTTTTTGCAGAGAAAGCTCCATTGGCATATATTATCTTAGTGACTTCTGCACGCAATAAAACACCCCAGAATCTCCATTGAAGATATGCTTCATTATAGATGCATGGCCCTAGTGCATCCAGTTGTCAGTAAACACAACAATGCAAAGATCTTTGGTGACTTTGCATCTGTTGCATCCAAAAGTGTGTTTCAACCCTTTGCCGCCACATGTAATCGTGTTGATGTGCTGTTTGACACTTATAAACTCAATTTTGTGAAACAGGGGGCTAGGGATGTTCGGTCAAAAGGTTCCAGGAAAAAAATAAATAATAAATAATAATAAGAATAAAAAAAAAAACTGTGGACAGTTCTGACATTTCAGTTCCTGATCGTCATGGCGATCATTTATGTGTATGGTTGGGAACAAGTCCACCCTCCAGCAATTCATAGCCAAAGAATGAAAGGAATGGAACCAAATGCTCACAAACAAACAAGAATTGGTTTTTGCAGGTGATCTTAATGAAAATATGAAAATGAGAAAGTGTATTCCTTGTTGAAGCGACAAGTGCAGCACCTATATTCTGCTCAAGAAGAAGCAGATACTTGGATGATTCTGCATGCTTCAGATGCTGCCAAGAAGGGATACTCTTGTGTCATTATGTAAAGCATAGACAGCAATGTTTTAGTTCTGATGTTAGTCTATAACATACCATCAGAAGTGTGGATTTCTGCTTGCATGGTGAAACAACCAATGTATATTTGTGTACACACTGTGAATGAATCATTGCCACAAGTTCTGCGCAGTCCTCTTTCATACCACTGTATTGCAGGGAGTGATACAGCCAGTCGCTTGTATGGTATAGGGAAAAGTCATCCTGGAAAGTATTCGTCGGGAACAAAGACAAGCTAGTTTTATTTGGAGATGACAGTGAAGTTTATGACAAAGAGTCACAGCTCAAGTCAGTAGAGATCTTTATGATCAAGTTCTACAATCCCAGAACAGATCTCTCATGTATATACACTCTGAGAGTCGTCATGTTTCCCAGAGCTGATGAACCAGCACGTTTACCTCCAACTAGCAATGCCCTTCATTTCCATGATTAGGTGCAGATACCAAGAACAGGCATGGAAACAGGCAAATGTAGCTAAACCTATCCTGCCTAATGTGCTTAGTTCAGGATGGCAGATGGATGATTCATCATTCAGGGCTCCCACTGGTACTTTCGTAAATTACGATTATTTCCAGCTAATGACAATAATAAAACCCTATGCATTCGCATTATTTACGAGCGAATATTTTTTTCAACAGTGCAAAAATTTTTTTTTCAGGCTTGATTTAACGCTACTCGCACGGCGAGAATGGCTTGCGCTGGCGGCTGTGTATGTTCACAGCAATGTTTTAACCCCTTCAATCCTACAGCAGAGAATGGAAGTGCCCATTCTAACTCCGAAGAGCCGTAAATTTAATTTATACATGTGCCACACGTAGTGAGGAACTAGTTAATTGTGAAGTACAAGATACGGATTTCTACTTTCAAATTTTTGGCATATTTTGTGGATTGTGGGGTATAAGTACCTAGAAAAAGGCTGTAAAATAAAAACAGCTGATCTTGAAACAGCAAAATATACCTTTGTACAAAGAGAAGGAATTCCGTCAAATTTACATGGATGTTTGAAACTCCTGATATACATAGATTTACATTACAAGCTGTTGAAATCAAATTTTGGAGTGAGCCTAAAGTTTTTTCTCTATATTTGAAATATCTAATTTTCTGTACCAAATAATTCTGCAACAAACAATAAAAATCGGATTTATTTCACATGCTTTACTATTTTGCACTAACACTGGATTAACACAACTGTGGTTTCAGACAGGTTCCTGCATATTAAAGACTGTTAATATGCAGGAACCTGTCTGAGACTATGTACTGCCTCTGTCATGGATATATTGATAAAAATGGCCGCTGTACTTTCTTGCACATAGTAGCTACCAAGCGACAACCAGCTCAAAAAAGGCCCATTACTATGTTTTTAGAGTTTAGAATAGTAGCTACCAAGCGACAACTAGCTCAAAAAGGCCCACTGATATGTTTTTAGAGTTTAGAATAAGAGCTACCAAGCGACAACCAGCTCAAAAAGGCCCACTAATATGTTTTGAGAGTTTAGCATAGTTGCTACCCAGCGACAAACAGCTCCAAAAGGCCCACTTATATGTTTTTAGAGTTTAGACTAGTAACTACCAAGCGACAACCAGCTCCAAAAAGGCCCACTACTATGTTTTTAGAGTTTAGAATAGTAGCTACCAAGCAACAAGCAGCTCAAAAAGGCCCACTAATATGTTTTTCAGTGCAGAATAGTAGCTACCAAGCCATCACTAGCTCAAAAAAGGCCCACTTATATGTTTTTAGAGTTTAGAATAATAGCTACCATGCGACAACCAGCTCAAAAAAGGCCCACTGATATGTTTTTAGAGTTTAGAATATCAGCTACCAAGCGACAACCAGCTCAAAAAAGGCCCACTAATATGTTTTTTTTTAGAGTTTAGAATGGTGCTAACCTTTTTAGCAAGACAGGGAGGTCGAAACCCAGGATTTCAGATAAATGCAATCTGACTATTCTTATAGAGTAGTGACTATTGAGGGATTCGGACAACTGATTTCTTTTACATAGTTACATATTTTGTTCTGAATTGGATACTGTGGATCTTGATTTAAACATATTTTATTGATCAAATACATCGAAATTATCATACAATATAATAACCTCAGCAATTGGGAAAAAGGGCAAAACCCTATTCGAATCCCTCTTGCGAGAAGGACAACACATAAACTGGACAGAACTAGACGCATTAGACAAATAATAAGATGATGAACACAGTGACGTAACAGATAGTGGGGCTATGTAAATTATTACTATATTAGGTCTGCAAATGTGTATCATAAGCTAGCATTGTAGCAGAATCTGATATGTGTTCGTTGTGCCTAAAAAATCTAACCTATGCCTGCCGGTTTGAAGCGGCCGGTTTGGGAAATATACTCGTGTACTGCTGAAAAAATTGCAATATTTACTTCGAGAGAACATTCAGGGCAGCCGTATAATACTGTCTGTAATGTGAACGGAGCATACAAGGAAATCGTAGTATGGAGAACTGATTGCTGAACAGCATAAGAAGGACATATAAAGAAGTAATGCCACGCATCTTCACTGGATATACCACAATCACATAAAGGTGTATCTTTCACGCCGATCTTAAACAGGTGAGAATTTAATTGGCTCGCACCCAGGCGAAGGCGGGTTTGTTGAACTTTGAGAAACCGGTCACCAAAATTGTATAATTCAGGGAATTCGATAGCTCTGACCACTGGCTTCATAATATTTGACTTGAATATTTTGGTTGAAGCTGAATGTTTAGTTTCCAGAGGTAACTGATTCCACAGCCTAATAGTTGAGGGGAAAAATGAATTATCAAAGAGTTCAGTACGAGCACGAAAATGGTGAAGATTAAATTGTTGGCGAGTTTGATAGGTTTGGTTACCCGCAGTAGACGCAGTAAGAAGAACTTATCACAATGAATCAGGAACAAGCTTGTTAACAAGTTTGTACATTAATGTCAGTTTTGATATTTCTCTACGTTTGGCAAGAGTTGACCATCCGGTTTCTTCGTATAGCTTAGCAATGCTCGTTCCATGCATTGCACCAGTAACAATACGAGCAGCACTTAATTGAACGTTTTCCAGCCTTTCCTCGTCAAATACCGAACACGCACTCCACACTTGACTACCATATTCGAGAATCAGCCTGACAAAACTAATATAAATAGTTTCGAGTGTACTTCTGTCCAACTTAAACTTCAAGTTTTTCATAATGTTAATAAGTTTACTAGAATTGTTAGAGATTTCAGTAATGTGATTGGACCATCTTAAATCGGAGCGTATTGTAAGTCCAAGGTGTTTGTGATGGGTAACATTTTGCAAACATGACCTTGAAAATGAATAGGTGGGTGGTTAGTGTGGTTTGTCCTCCGAGATATGAGCATGGAGTTACTTTTTAGAGCATTAAAGGTCACCAGCCAATCTTTGGACCATTGATCAATATCAGCAAGATCGGAATTCATAATTTCAGCGGCAGTAAAGGGATTCAAGTACAGAGAGGTATCATCAGCGAACAATTTTATGTAACAACGAACAAGATCCACAATATCGTTGATGTAAATCAGGAACAAAAGAGTCCTCACGAAGCTTAGTATTGTACTGGTCTTCAGCAGTTTTAAGCTGTTGTTGATAATGGTTTCGAACTTGACAAAAAAAAAAGGTCCATGAATGGGTGTTGAAATTTTGACATTTAGCATTTTCGTATTTTCTTTTAACTTGACGTTTAAGTGAACGTAGGCTGGAATTGTACCACGGTAAATCATGTGGTCTGACTTCAATATGTTTGTTTTGGATCGATTGTTCGGCAGTTTCCATGAACAACGTGGACCAGGAATCGCAACCGGAATCAATATCTTCAGAAACAAAACACAAATTCCAGTACACGCTTCGAAGGGAAGTTCTGAAGACTTCAAAATCTGCTTTACCATAAACCCAAGTGCGTTTTTTGAATGTATGATCTCTCTTTTTCCCAAACATTAGGTTAGCACCTACAACACTATGGTCACAGTTAGAAATTGGAGGAAGCACATAGGTATCACTTACATAGTTAGGAATGTTAGATAGGATTTGATCTAAGCATGTATCTGAATGGTTGGTAATGCGTGTGGGCTCATTTACGACAGCAAATGAAAATTTAGTATTATGAAGTCTAATTTCACACCATAAAATCTCCAGATCAGGTACCTCAAGATCCAGTCGTCGAGTGACGTGTAAGGATTTGGACACGTACAGTGCAACACCACCGCCTATCCCATTAAGACGATCTTTTCTAATGATGTCATAATAATCAGGTATATCTAGATTGCTTGCTAAAGAGTTCAGTGAAAGGAAAGTTTCTGATAGAGAAATTATGTCAAAGTCTGGGACGATGTCTGTATGGATGCACCGCAATTTATCTGGTGACAGACTCCGTATATTTAAATGGCAAAACGAAATGTCTTTAGAATGCTATGCAGGGCCTGGGTTTTTATGAACATCTCCCGCTAAGAGTATCAGTAGAAGACAAGTGAAAAATATATTTACAAACTTGAGTTGCTGTCTATGCAGAACCTTGAACATTATATAAACCATGATTCAGCTTCAGATTCAGATCTATTTATTCGACATAAAATAAGATACATTGTAATCAGTAACTGGTAATAACAATAACAAAAATTCTGTAACTGCAGGTTAAGTTGAACATACAACAATATTACCATACATACATCAAGATAGTCAGGATGACCCAGCTACGGATGAGGAAACATCCGCTATCGCTTGGGCCACCTAAAATAAATCTACGTGGCAAGTTATACACCTAATTTCAATAGAATGTTACATGTGTACAGCCATTGCATTAAAGAAAATTAAATAACTTTGACATTGGCAGAGTACAGTTGTTACAAACAGATTATAGACGTTTATAGCAGACAAAGCAATTAGAAATTGAGCAGGTTTCAGAATATTGATTTATATAAAATGTTTTGACATATCGAGAAAAACCATAATGCGAATGTGTGTGAATTTTATCTGTTATGTTTAGGGGCGAATCGAGAAGCAATTTAGGGATCGAGTGTCGAATGCACTTTTCTGTGGAGACATACTGGGGTATAGCATAGCGGGGGATATGACGATGTCTGGTAGGATAATCATGGGTAATTTGTAAAGCAGAAAATATGTCATTGAAGTATCCGGGTAATTCGTTTTTAGTATATCGATAAAAAAATTCAGAGATTTAAGTTTATGAAGATCTGGGACTTTTAATAACTTTAGTCCTTTAAATAGTGGGTCGGTATGCGCATTATAACGTGCAGAACATATCAAACGGATGGCAGGTTTTTGTAATTTAAAAATACGACCACAATCATAACCCCAAGCGAGTATTGAATAATTGATGTGTGGTAAGAACAGGGAATTATATGTTAAAAGTAGGGTATTTTTAGGAAGAAAGTGGTGTAGTCTTTTAAGTATTCCAGTTGTGTGAGCAGTTTTGTTTGCAATTTTATTTAAATGAGCATTCCAGTTTAATTTGTCATTAATCGTTAATCCAAGGAAATCAAATTCATTTGTCCTTTCTAGTCGTGTACCAACCATTTCTAGATCAAAGTTAAGGTTCAACTTCCGTTGAGGAAAAGAGAATAACATATATTTGGTTTTAGATACATTAAGGGATAATTTGTTTGCTGCAAGCCAGCTATGTACCTTTTTAAGTTCGGAATTAATGGTATCTGAAAAGTTGTTATTGTTTGCTTGAGCTCTGAAATTGAGAGTAGAAACTGAGTTGATAAGAGTGGTGTCATCAGCATATAGTAAAGATTCAAAATTGGGGAAGCTAAATAAAGGTCATTGATATATATATAATGAAAAGAAGTTGCCCAAGGATGGAACCTTGAGGCACACCAGTTGTGATAGGTAATGGTTTGGAAGAGAGATCATCAAACTGAACATATTGAGATCTATTTGTCAGATAACTTCTTTGAGAGGGGTTCTCTTTTTGTCTGAAAGGTTCAAATTTATAAGATGTACAGCAATAGAGGTATACGTGACCAAATAAATGGTAAGGTATGTATGCTGAGCAATTTGCCCGAGATTCGTCAATTCATTGTTGAAAGTAACAATCATGTACGGAGTAAATAAGTGATTGGAGTAAACTAGGTCATATAAATGATTGCACACCAACTTGAATACATAAGTAATGACATATGATACGACTTTTAACCTAGGTATCCACGTCAGCTCCAGAAAAGTAAAATACAGTAGCATATATTTTGCGGCGAATAATAATCTACAATATATGAAGGATTCCATCACAGTTATTGAGATACATAAGATAACACAATGTTCGGAATAGAGTCAGTGGAAACAGCACATGAAATAAGTAACGGCCGGAATATATATACTGACTGCCCCGATGCTGAAACAGATGAAATGCATGTAGCAGCTTGACAAAAATTATAATATCATAAATTCAAAAGCAGATACCATACTTTGCATGTCAGCAATGATAGAAGTCGCAAATGTATTGAACAAATGTACGAAAACGATGAGATACACGTAAACGCCAATGCCCCAACATATAACAGAAATGTGTTGACAGAAAACGCGCAACACAAAAACTCAAGTCAAACCACATGAAACCAGAAGCTAAAGAATACACACAGAAAACATAAAAATACAATAAACATGGGTACATAATAGGATGAAAATATAACTGGACGGTTGTCTGGATATGCATTCCGTATGTTGTTAATGTTGCTAAAATGACAACACTGTAGCAGAAAGTACCTGTGACAAGTGATCGCTGGTTACAAGTTCAAGACCGTAACAATGTATCATGTAACATCGGTTAAGGTAGCGGAGGGGATTGCGCCGCGCGCAGCGGTCCTGCGACTTTGACGTTGCATAGATGAACTATGTTTCACATTTCACCCACCAAACCATACATTTTATTCATTGTTCAGACATCGAGATTTGTTAGAAAGAAGTTTCATATCGATACGATAATTTTCAAGGGTTTTATACGCCCGTTTACAAGAGGGTATCAGATGTGACGTTTTGTCAGCATTTCTTTAAAAATAATGGATAAAAAAGAGTATTACCTATGTCAAATTAAAGTATAGACCAATATGCAGGAACCGTATTTTTTGTTTACAAATGAAATACATAATAACAGAATTATCGAATTCTTTGATCATCATTTTAAACATCGACAGTTACTTCATTTTATGAGCTACAAAAGTCTCGGAAGGGGACATCTGACGGAAAAACAAAAAAAAACGGTTCCCAGATAATATATTTATCTTTCAAAAGACGATTATTTGAGGCAGATCGATCAATTAGCTTTTTATTGACGCTGTCCACAAAATTGATTCATAAGCAGAAAACTTCATTCCGAGAAATCGGCGTTGAAAGATTTGAGGCCCTTTTTTCGCACATTGTTGGCCATAATGACAATACAGCTTTCCAAATTCGGTCCGTTTTGGTCTCAGTACTTCGAAGAAAGGTCAATCAACATCTTTGATTTATAGTTTCCAACATACAATGATGTTTATTGGCTTAAAAAAGCAGTTATTTACCCGAATGACACAAAATGCAGCCACACTCGAAAGCTTGTCAGTCGGGTTTCCACGCGAATGGGACAGCTTCAAAGGGGGATTCGAAAGCGGATTAGCCACGTGACCCGAAGGTGCCATCACCTTGACCCTAGCAACATTGTTTGCATATGGCGCCGCGTGAACAAACGGGTTGCAGTTTCACAGCTTGCTCTACTCAGAAGGCTGCCCGGTAGGCAGGAGTTGCTCACTCACTTCTCATCACATTGGATCAAAGAACAACACGGCATGGATGGGACATTCGCCATTCAGTGTCTTGGACTACTTGCGACCTTACCGAAAAGAAAGTCGGAAAAATCGACATGCCACGATCACGGATGAAAAGGAAGCAGATGGATGACAACGTGAAAAAAGTGTTGACGTAACATTTAAGACAATAGTCCAGCTACTGATAAACAAACACTCCCAGGATAAATTGTACTTCAAAGAAGAAACAAAACAAAACAAAAACAAAACAAAAAACAAAAAAAAAAAAAAAAAAAAGGCGAACGTTTTATATGTGTTGAGAATCCATTAGTTTCAATGTTGTATTGGTGATGAAACTGTATTGCTAGATTGAATAACCTAATCCATTGATTTGCTGAAGTAGTCTTTGATCAGACCCTGACGGTTCCATAGATCAATATAATGCACCAGACCACGCTCAGATGCAAAGTGATGACGCTACACTTCGTGCGCAAGGGTAAAACTTTCTTGCCTGCCAAGACGGACTGTGTTTGCTTACCTGGCGACACGCACTTCAAGTGCAATTTTAAAATTACGCAGAGCGAGTCTGTCTGGTAGTCAAGAAAGTTTCCAATTCCCACAAAATTGAGAAAGGGATGGGCAACGTGAGGGAGTGTGTTCTTCGTGGCCTTGGCGTGTGCGGTTTTTTTTTGTTTTGTTTTTTGTTTTTTTTTTGTTTTTGTTTTTGCCGGGAGCACAATAGAATACGCCAAGCCTATTTCATTGGTTCCTCCACATATTAGCGCCTTCCTTGTGATAAAGAATGCCATGCACTTTGCCATGTTTTTCTCGCGTATTGCCATTCGAAACCTTGCCACTCATGTAACATATTTTTTATTTTGTGGAGATAACTAGCCCACTGAAAGATAGTTGGCTCACCCTTGAACTGCAATAAACTGATCGAGACACAAAACCGAAACTTCCTGATGGGTGAGTGCGGGCGAGTGGTATTGGAACATGCCGCGCACAGTGAGACAAAATAATTTTATATGACCGATCAACCAGCTAAAAGCAGAGTGCAGAGTCGCTTTTCGCTGTCATTTACCAGTAATCTGATTATTTTATCCCCCTGATGGTCAATTTTTTTAAGCTTTTTTTTTCTGTCCCCTTGCTCAGTGTACTTCGAAACACCCCTGTATGAAGTGGGCAAGTCCGTGCATGTGCAATGTGCCAGTCTTCCAGTTCCACAAAATGCGACAGCGGTACAGACGATACCAGTTTTAGTGGAGGCGTGTTTCATACAAATTTACTTCAAGGTTAACATTTAATGCTATTAACCGTTTCACATTCAGGTAAAGGCACATATAATTATTGAAGGCAGATAAAATTATTTACGCTGAATCGAATCCCCGCTTTTATAGTTTGCGGCATATTTATAGCCAAGTGGTCCAGTGTTAGGATTCCTCCATCGTCATGTGTACTTTTTGCCAATAAACATTAAAAGCAAATTGGTCTTGGATAGGGCAAGATTGTAGAAAGGGTTGTAAGCCTTTATAATGTATACAATGCCATGATTCTGAGTAACGATTTACGCATAGGTTAAAATCGCCTTCATTGAAAACACACTGAGGCTCACGTCCATCGCCAGGTGCCGTTTTGACAATCGCCACCTTTTATCGTCCCTTATTTTTTTTTTAATCACACTCTGAGAAGGAAAACATGAGCCCATCGATTTAATTATCTACATGGCCATTTGATCACCACAACAAACCAATTAATCAGTCCTAATCTTGTCAAGCAGCTTATACAAGAATTGGTAGCAGCGCACATCAAAATGTCACAGTTGGTCGCTTGTCGTTGCTACGGTCCTGGATTGTGGAAAGCAGCCGACTGCTATCCAAACTTTTGTGGACTAATTACCATACATTTGTAAACAGACATGCTCATGCTGCAGCCAGCTAAAACATGGTCATGTTTTTTCCCCTTTTTATCACATAAATTTTGCTTTTTAAGTATTCATGTTTGGTGACAAGAAAGTTAAAGTGCCAAACTTTACGGAAATGGAAAAAACTCATTTTCTGTCGGGTCACGATTTTGCCGTTATAGCTCAATCCCCTCCGCTACCTTAATGAATGAATCAAACATTTGGTACAAATGTAACCAGTTAGTATAAAGATAATTCCACGTCAAGTAGTCAATATCAAAGTATTATAGGGGCATAAAAACGGCTGACACAGTCGAAGTACATGGTGAGCGTAATTCTGACCAGGGAACATGTTTAATGTTTTAGTGTGTCAGAACATTTACACACAGAAATACCTTTTTGATTCTTCACTTGTCTAGGTTGATTGACACCTGGAAACAAACAGGTAATAGCGAATAACAATATCAGTAGGTTATATCACTGTCAGGCTTGTAACGTACAGCATGAACGTGCAGCACTGGACGAGATTTAGCGAGAGAAGGTTGGGTTTTTTTAAGCTGGTGTAAGAGTAGCAGATTTTGTGCAATTTTAGACAGAGTTGGACCAAATTGGAACGGGATTAGTTTTATGAATATATAGAGGCATCGTAGGGAAAGTTTTAGTGATAAACTCGGGCTGTTTTTAGGTATTTTGAATTAGAAAGTTTGAGCGAGCGGAAATAGGACAGTTAGCATGGGAGCCGCCATTCTGAATCCATTAGCGAGGAGTAAAATAATAATAAACATACACGACGTAAATAAATAAACACAAGTTCTAGTATGTCGGGACGTGGGTTACCAAGGAGAAGCAGGGAGGCAGGACGAGGGAAGGCAGCAGGAGGGAGGCAGGTCGAGTTAGGACACGAGCGGACAGGAGGGGAGGATGAGCGCAGGGTAGAGATTGAGGGGGGTGAGTGGGACGACCACATACAGTGCGAGGGGTGCTGTATGTGGGTCGAGTTTAGTGCTGCAATACTAGCCTGCTCTCTGCACGAGGCGAGGGAGGATAGCTTCCAGTTTAGATGAGGGCAGTGTAGGAGGGTGGAGGTTTTGGAGGCACAGCTGGCAGCCCTCAAGATAGAGTTAGAGGAGGCCAGGGATAGTTTCCGGGCTGCAGCTGGTGTGAGGGAGGAGATACAGGACAGGGTGGAGCAGGTTGAGGGGGAACAGGATGGGAGGAGAGGTCTGGAGGGAGGTGAGGATGAGGGGAGGCAGAGAGTGGGAGGGCCCAGCGGGAGGGGGGAAAAGGATGGGGGGAGAGGTCAGGAGGGAGGCGACGATGAGGGGAGGCAGAGAGTGACAGGGCCTAGCGGGAGGGGGGATCAGGAAGGACCTAGAGAGGCAGTGGTAATAGGGAGTAGTATAGTAAGGAAGGTAGATAGGGTTTTCTGTAGGGCTGACAGGGAACATAGAGTTAGGGTGTGCCTTCCAGGGGCCAAGATTAGGGATGTTGAGGAGAGGCTTGAGGGGGTTGTGAGCAGTAGTGGGGAGCATCCGAGAGTCATTGTGCAGGTCGGCACAAATGATCTCTCGGACAGGGAAGAGCAGGGGGAGAGAATAGGGACAGAGACAGTGTTAGGCAGGTATGGGAAGCTTGTTGGGTGGTTAGCGCAGTTAGACTGTGATGCTTTGGTAATGGGGATATTACCTAGGCTTAGGATGAGTGGGTGGGAAGCAAGCAGGATTTGTGGGATTAATAGGAGGTTATAGAAGTTATGTAGACAGGGGGGAATAGCTTTTAGGGATGTGTGGGAAGATTTTGTAGGGAGGAGGGAGATGTTTGCTGGGGATGGGCTGTACCCAAGTCAGAAGGGAGGTGATAGATTAGGGCAGGTTTACAGTGAGTGGGTGCAGCAGCAGGAAAACTAGGAACCCCAGCAACTACCAGGTCAGTTCGGGAACAGGGTAAGAACCACAGACAAACAGGAAGTAGCAGTAGAGCAAGAAGGAGCAAGAGAAAGAAAAACAACATGAAAATAGGGTATGTCAATTGTAGAGGATTCAAAGGGAAGATAGCAGAAATAGCAGAGGTAGCTGAAAGCGAGAAGATGGATATTATAGCTCTAGTAGAGACACATATTAGAAAAGAAGAGATGGGAATAGTGACCGGCCCAGCAGGATATGATATAACAGGTAAAAAAAAGAGAGTGGGCAAAAAAAGGGAGGAGGAGTAGGGTTTCTGATAAAGAAAGGGGTTAAGTGGCATGAAATCTGGAAGAACACATGAGAAGATGATAGCAAGATCAAAAATGAAATACAGTGGATAGGAATAGAGACAAATGGAAATAAAGTAGCGACAGCTGTAGTGTGTGTGGGTCGCGAGGGGTTACCTAATGAATGGAATGACCAGATATATGATAGGATGAAAATGATGATTAGTGATATTCAGCAGCAGGGTTACCAGATTATGATAGCTGGGGATTTTAATGGACACATAGGAAATGGAATGGGTGGTATTGAGGGAGGGGATAGTGGAATCAATGGAAATGGAACCAGGTTACTCAACTTCACAAGGGAATTTGGTCTGAGGATAGTTAATAGGGATGTACAATGCACGGGAAAGTTGACATGGGCATCTGGAAAAAGACGGTCAATAATTGACTATATTCTAGTAGACAGTGAAGTACTTCAAATGACACAAGGATGCTAAATAGACGAGGAAAGTAGATTGGATATAGGCAGTGATCATAACTGGATTATAGTCTCAATTAACATACAGTGTTAAAGCAGAAGCGGAGGGGGGGGGAGGGGTTAAATGGGTGTGAAATATAAAGAAGGGAACAGACTGGACAGAGTATCAAGAAAGCCTAAAATTGGAATTGCAGGAATGGAAAAGTAGATGGGAGAATGAAGGGGAAGTACAGAAAATGAATGGGGATCTAATCAGAAGGATTCTTAAGGTAGCAAAGGAAAAGATAGGTAGAAAGAAAGTTCCAGTTGGAAGTCTAGGGTATTGAATAGACCCAGAGCTGAAAGGGGCAATAAAAAGAAAGAGGACTAAAAATAGAGCATGGAGATTAGCCAGGAAAAATAAATACCCTGAAGGTGTAACAGAAGAAGCTAAGAGACAGTATATGGAATGTAGAAGGAACATAGTAGAGACGAAAGCAGAAAGTAGGGCCAGTAATAATGACAAAGAAAATAATGGAGAATGGGGTAGAAGGGTCAACCATCTTTTGGAAACAGGTTAATCAGCGTAAACAGAATAAAGCACAGGAAATCACACACAGAGGGAAAAGAACAGATAGCAAAGAAGAAATACAGGAGGCTTTAAGGGAGCATTGGCAAGAAGTTAAAATTCCACACTGGGGTCAGGGAACAGTGCCAGGGTGTCAAGCAGAATACACACAGGATCAATGGGATCCAGAGATGTGTGGCAGAGTCAGAAGTATAGAAGTTGAAATAGCAATTGAGCAGATGCGACTACGCAAAGCACCAGGGCCTGATGACATACTGTCGGAATTCAAAAAGAGAGGGCCAGAAGAAATTAAGGATAGCTTACAGTTGCTGTTCAATAGGGTTATTGAGAAAAGACAAGTACCAAAGGAATGGAATAAACTCAGGATTTCATATATTCCAAAGAAGGGCCCAGCAGGCCAATTGGATCAATGTAGGGGTATTGCCATTTCATCAAATGTGGGAAAAATATTCAGTAGGATAATGTACAGGAGATTAAGTAGAATAGTCGAAAGGCTTGGACTTCTGGGGGAAATTCAGAATGGATTGAGACCAGGCAGAAGGGTAGGTGATCACATTTTCACATTGACCCAGGTGTTAGAATTGGCAAGGCAGAAGCGGAAAAAAGTCTTCATGGGGTCCTTAGATGTGAGGAAAGCTTATGACAGGGTATGGAGAGATGCCCTGTGGGAAAAACTAAGTGGACTAGGCTTTGGTGGGAACTTTCTAGAAATTCTGAAAGCATTGTAAAAAGATGTACACTGTACACTTTCATTAGGAAAGGTAGAAGTAGAGAATGCACGCCTGGATATAGGTCTAAAGCAAGGATGTGTGCTGTCCCCGATTTTGTTTGCCCTGTATATTAAGGAGCTGGGGGACCAGTTAATGGAGTTTAATAAGCTAAATAAAGGTAGGTGACCTGAAAATTCCAGGTCTATTTTTCGCAGATGACATTGTACTCATGACAGAGTCCCAGAAAGACCTGCAAGAAATGCTGAACATAGCAGGGGAATACGGGAATAAATGAAGGTTAGAATTTAGTAAGGATAAGAGTAAAGTGATGACTCTAGGGAAGAAACCAGATTGGAATAAAAAATTAAAAAATTGGGCAGTTCCAAATTCCAGAAGGTAGGGAAAAGTTCATTGAAATTGGGGAGGTTGATGAGTATGAATACCTAGGTGTTAAGATAAAAACAATAGGTAAAGGCATGTTCAGATATCAGGTGGAGAAAATTAAACAGAAAGTGAACCGTACAAAAGGAATGATTAAAGCTACTGCACTGAACAGTTTCAACAGAGCATACACAGCAAGGGTATGATGGGAGAGCGTTGCAATACCAGGGATGATATATGGCTTAGATGTGATTTCAATAAGTGAAGGAGATATCCAGGAAATGGAGAAAGTACAGAATGAGATGGGGAAATGGATACTGGGAGCACCACCATGTGCAGCAACAGAAGCAGTCCTAGGAGAGTTAGGATGGAATAAAATTACAGACAGAATTGCCAAAGCAAAGCTTAAGTACTGGGGGTATTTACAATCAGTAAATGAAGACAGGTGGTGGAGGAAGGTTTACAATGAAGTAGTCAAGGAACAAACAAGATGGGTCAAAGATATAAATAAGTTGGCAGAGAGATACGAATTGAAAAGATATGGTGAGGTTGAAAACTGGAAAGTGTATTTAGGTAGAACTGTTAAGGAGGGCTGGAAGGAAGTATGGAAAAGAGGTGTCAGGGAAAGGTGTACATTAAAAGCATACAAGGTACTAGAAAAAACGAAGAAAAGTGTGTGTTGGGATGGAGGGAAGGGATCCAGGCTTCTTTTTCAAAGTAGGGCAGGAGTAATCAATCAAGAAAAGAGAAAACAGAAGTGGACAACGGGTAGTAATGGTAAATGTAAGGTATGTAGACAAGAGGCAGATGTGACAGTGGATCACTGGCTGTTGTGGTGTGATGCATATAGAGAAATAAGAGAAGAATTTTTCAGAACGTGGCACAGAGAAGACTATAATAACAAGGGTCTAGACGAGGTTCAGTGTTTAGAGGAAGAGGAACGTGTAGCATGGGTTTTAAGTTTGAAGGGTGGCTTTCTGGGAGGTAGGAAAGGCACTGAAAGTGTACAGGACTACTTGGTAGGGTGCTGGGAGAAAAGAAATGAATTGACAGGGCTTGATAGCAACAGGGTGAATTAAAATCTTAGATGCAGGGAGGAGAGGAAATGGTGGTAGCCCTTATAAGGGCTCCCATGGGATCCACCATGGGAAATGCCTGAGCCTTAGAAGCGGGGATAGGGTGTATGAGGGAAGGTTTTTTCTGTCTTTTTATTGGGGGGGGGGGTACAAGCGATGAGTGTTGGGGGATATATCCAGGGCCAGGGGCCCAACACAGCTGTGAGAGAGTGTGTGGTGGACTCTTTGCCTCGACTCTGGTCCTGGTAAACATGGCAGCATGAGCTGATTAGGCTAACCATGGTTTCCTCCATCTCATCATTTTTTTTTATAGGCCACCTGTGTCACACAGGACCGCAGCGCATAAGTGGAGAGCCACAGTATTATTATTATTATTATAGCAGTTGGTGATCGCCACTTACAGTTTGAAACTGAATGAATTAGTTGCACTGCTGACAAGAAACAAATTGCACATTGATTGTCTTCACGGTGGGGGTGGGGGGGATTCGTTGTTCCAACAATGAGCAATGCGACACAAACGGAAATTTCCGTCTCGAAATATAATAATAATAAAAATATATATATAATAATACCATACTGCCCACGCATAACGCACACAATAGCAAAACCCATTCTGGAAAAAAAACTTCAATAAATAACGCTAAAGTTGTGTCACTGAAGAATGAATATAGTCAAGTTTCCCCCCCAAAAAATCACAGCGTTTAAAGTTTAACTCTTTTCAGTCTGGGATGGCAGCTACAAAACTGCATTGATTATGAGAGACGGCATATTTACGAAGTAACAATGAGCACAATATACTCTAGGAAGAGCACAAAAAGATGAATCCCGTAGTTCCATTCCATAGTCTGATAATATCAACAACTATTGTTTATTGGTACTTATCTAGGTCCTCCTTGTAATGGATTTGGACAACTTTTCCCACATTACTGTTTGCGTTCCAAGGGCTGAGCTCTCGCACTAAGAGACTTCCATCCTTCCACCAGCAAGAGTGAATGCAATTCTGTCTCTTTAACCCCCGTGCCAGGTATAAAATATGCGCTCGTTTGCGAGTGAGATCTTCCGTAATAAATACGTCAGGTTTCTTCTTCCTCGCCTCATACACTCTTTGACGTACCCTATACGAAGTAAACTTGACTATGATGGCTCTGGGCTTACCATCTTGGGGTTTGTCCACACGATGCGAGCGACTGATGGTACTCTCTTTAACCCCCGTGCCAGGTATAAAATATGCGCTCGTTTGCGAGAGAGATCTTCCGTAATAAATACGTCAGGTTTCTTCTTCCTCGCCTCATACACTCTTTGACGTACCCTATACGAAGTAAACTTGACTATGATGGCTCTGGGCTTACCATCTTGGGGTTTGCCCACACGATGCGAGCGACTGATGGTACTCCCATCTATATGAACGCCAAGACTCTTGACCTGGTCCAACATCATCTTGTCAGCGTCCTCACCATCTTTCTCCTCATCCTTGGACCATATCCTTAGAGCATTACGCCTACCATATTGTTGTAACTCATCGAGCTCACTCTCCAGGTTTTTGATCATTTTACCGTGTTCCCTAACCTCTAGATACCCCGCCTCCAGGGACTGCAACTTAGTGTTCGCTACAGTGAGTTGAAATTCAAGATCGGTTACTTTTGACTCCAGTTCAATTATCTTTTTCTCATATGCACCAACTTCCATTTTCACTGACTGACCTATGATTTTACGAAGCCAAGCCTCGACTTTAGAAGTGGCCAACAAGTCGAAAAATTCGTCCACTGTCATGCCGCCAACTTTGCCAGGTTCCAAGCGTATTTTCTCCGTTGGCGGCGGCGGCGGCGGTCATTCACCTGTCGGAGAAGACCACGGCCGTTTGAAGGTGGTGTTCCCGGCTGTCACGTTTTGGAGTACTCACAATGGCCTCAGCAGACGGAACGGAGTTAACAACACTAGCTGTACTAGTCTGACCTTTATGCGCCATTGTAACCCTGACCAGCGTAATCCTTTATGGCGGAGTATTCAAAAGATCGTGTCCCAGAAAAGCTTCGAATAAACCACTGCCGGCAAATCCAGTCACCCAGTTTGGTCAGAAGGGTCACTGATATATCATAAATCCATCGTACATAGATGGAAAAAGATCTGAGCAAGATATCAAGCAGAAATTTGAAAAAACATACACACCGCAGAGTTGATGTGTATTCAACGACCAGCCAATCACGTGACCTCTGTGGATCTTCATTAGTAAAGGAAATTGATTTCCAGAAAATCCACATACTGTTTTGTTAAATTCATTATCCTTTTAGGTTTTGAGTCATTTGGTTTCTTTAGTGAGAAATTCAAGGTATTTTGTAGTTTTCCTGGATGGAATTCATTTGATACTCCAAATGCCCATAATAGTACATTAGCAAGTAGTATGATGTGCATCTAAAAATAATTTAAGAGTTAATGTTTGACTGGTAAAGTTAACATTTTATTATTTCAACACTTTCTGCATTTAAAAACTTAATTCTTTATGAGGGGGGAGAATGTAGTAAACACTGTAAATATGCTCTCATTTATCCATAATTAAATGTTCACGCTGAATCAGTGGCCTTGACCAACAACAAGGGCCTTTCATACTGATGGAACTAATTAAAGAAATGCAAACTTGCATCGGAAACTTTATGTGTAGCAATGTGCACCAAACGTAAAAGCTGCACTCATGCACAAGGGCATGCCTAATGGTGGTGTGAAACTGCTACATTTCAAATCCCAGATGAACGCATTGAATTTTAACTGGATTAAACCTTTATTTAATAATGGTAATCAACAATGGATATCCCTTGACATTCAATCTGCTCACGTTTCTTTGTTTCTGCGAAATTTAACTCATTTCATACCAGTCCCTGATTTTCCCGTAAATTTACCTAGATTAAAGACAACAATTGCATATTTAGATTCTTTATGAAAAGAGCTTTCGCTCAAGTACCAACATGCCTATAGTCTTAAGTCAGTGGTTCTGGCACTGCCTGGCAAGTCGTGCTGCAGCTGCCACAAGGGCAGCTGCAGCAAAACTTGCCAGTCAGTGCCAGAACCACTGACCAAGGCCTGTGGCAGTAGTATGGAATGAGTTAACAGTACATGGAAGGAAATTCAAGAGACATATATCCCTAATTCTAGAACCAATATTATAAATGAAATGTTATAGCGTAATAATTTCATTAAAATTGAGAGAAACCTATATTTTTGAAACACAAGTATGAGCGAGGAGTCAAATTAAGGGATATTCCTGACAATAATAGCACCTTCTTATCAATTGAAGACTAAAGAAACGAAAATGTTATCAACGCAGACTTTTTAATACTAATCTTTATGGTCCGGAATACAAGGCCTCTGGAAGCAACAAATTCGTTCCAATACTATCACAATTCCTGAGGAGTTTCCAGTCGTATATGTTAATATCTCTCTTGTAAACAGGTTTATTGGTACTTTATTGATTCTAAATTCAAAGATGTAGCAATTAGGAAAATTAGGTCGCCTGAAACATTTGAAATTGCCATTTTAAAAATGTCTGAAACATTTGAAATGACCATGATTGTGTCGACATTTTTTATTCCTGAACCATATAAACAAGTTTACG
This sequence comes from Hermodice carunculata, assembly GCA_964020975.1. Taxonomy (NCBI): domain Eukaryota; kingdom Metazoa; phylum Annelida; class Polychaeta; order Eunicida; family Amphinomidae; genus Hermodice; species Hermodice carunculata. Next base: position 32,140,753 of record OZ026621.1, read on the forward strand.
AGCATTCAATTATCATTAATCCATCGTTTTGTGTCCATAATTCGAGGCTGAAAAATGTGGCTAACAGAGTCTGAACTATGTCCTTATTGCCCACCAGGGGATTCTATGGTTTACGGATTTGTAGATGTGATCAGATTCAAACATTTTGGAAAAAATAATGTAATAGAATTACCTGTAAGTGTCCATTAAGACAGATAATGAATTTGGTGCCTTTAAGTGTCCATTAAGACAGATTACGAATTTGGTGCCTGTAAGTGTCCATTAAGACAGATAACGAATTTGGAGCATGTAAGTGTCCATTAAGACAGATAACGAATTTGGTGCCTTTAAGTGTCCATTAAGACAGATTACGAATTTGGTGCCTGTAAGTGTCCATTAAGACAGATAAAGAATTTGGAGCATGTAAGTGTCCATTAATACAAATAACGAATTTGGTGCCGGTCCATAGGCATTTTACAGGTTCCTGCTAGATAAATCCAAGGACATGCTTCGTATGGACCATCGAGTCATTCCTTATCTAACACATAACAAAAGATACATTTGGAAAGAAAAATGTCCCGACCCCTACAAATGGCAATAGGCCTATTTATAACCACACATTGACAGAACAATTCTACTTGCATCAAGTGTTTCATGTATGTTAACCCAGTAAGGTAGTACTAATCTTACAGTATTTTTGGTCATGGACATTTTGTGCTGACACAGTGAACCACACACTTTTCCACCCCGGATATGACTGTTAGAATATAATTTATATAAAACCATCATTTGACATTGTTTGCTTTTGTATGCTCTGATATTGTAACAATATTTCGTCGTGTGGACCAATCGGAAATCAGCGTACAAATAAATCTCACTGTGTTTAATAGGGGAAATAGCACACCTGTTTCACATACACATAACCCGAACAAACAATGTATTCGTACGATTTCGGCGTCTCGCGGAAATTTCGCACAAACTTTATTTTCTTTTATTCTATTTTGTTTATTTGTTTATTTATTCATTTTTTGGGGGGAGGGGTCTTTTTGCCCGATATTCGTGAGACTTTGGGATAGATTAATGTCTCGTGAGATCACTAATCACAACTTTCAAATTTCGTGGACTCACGGGAATTTCGTGAAAATTGGCAATAATACAGTGCCCTGAAGCTATAAAGAAAAGAAAACCCCATTTGTAAATTCGTTGCCAGCTGCATAATGACAATATTCGAGCACATGGAGCAGATTCCTAAAGTAAAGCAATATACCATAGTTGTCGGGGCAAAGGGCATATGTAGTGTAACCCTCAAAACGAAAGGGCCTATGTGATATGGTTGGTCTTAGTTTCTTGTCACAAAAAGGCCCTTCTGTAGCCATTTCTACTTTTGGCTTTAGCATCAATGCATATTGTTTTGGTTTTTTGGAACATAGGAAGTGGCAAAGCTATCATTTCATATAGCTAATGACAAAATTCATGTAGTCTAGACACAAAAACGCTTATTATTGAGTAACTTGTCACTTTTGATAGATACGCCTATTTAATCTGCCCTAATCTTATTTCGGCCTATTTTGTTTATTTTTAAAGTTATTTCCCCTTTGTAAATAATTTTGAGGGAAGGAACATTGCATACGTCAAGGACTTTAATCGCAAAATACTTCACGCAATGCGTCAAATAGTCTTAGATTTTTTTCAAATTTTGTGCCATTTTACCAATAGAGTTAGTTAAATGTAGCCTGCCTTTCGAGTATCATTACAACTGCTTCAAACGTCTATTACACTCACACAACAGTAAATGACCAGAAAAGAAGGTTTGATTCAAAGCAAATATGTCTGTGTGCCTTCAAAGGCTGTAAATATTAAATTCTACAACTTTATTCCTAAGGTACTTCACATCACATTTAGCTTATGGCTGGATGCAAATTTCAAAGTACAAATGACCTTCACCTTTGACCTTTACAGTTTACATGTAAATTGGACAGTGCCCACAATTCAAGCCTAACATAAACCAAATCGGATGAAAATTGACCAAGTTATGGCAAGATGAAACTTTCAAAGGGCCAAGTGACCTTGACCTAAGCCCTTTTGAGGTTACACGTTCTTATAAAAATGTGCAGTGTTGCAATACCTACAATTTGAGTCCAACATGATTAGACATGGATGAAAATTGCCCAAGTTATGACTAGATGGAACTTTCAAAGGTTCAAGTGACCTTGACGTTTTACCTTTAGAGGTCACATGTAAGTTTTAAAAAAATGTGCAGTGTTACAATAGCTACAATTTGAGTCTAGCATGATCAAAATTGGATGAAAATTGACTTAGTTATGGGTAGAAGAAAGCCACCATCGAAAGTGGCCTTCGACCTTCAGATGACCTCTACCTGAAGTGAACCTTGACCTAAAAAATGACATTTTGGCCTAAAATTGACCTTTGATCTTGACATGATCTTTGACCTTGACATGACCTTTGACCTTGATATGACCTTGACATTTGAGCTGACATTTACCTTGCTATGATCGAACTCCTATACACTCGGAACCACATCTGCTATAGTATATAAGATATTGAAGATTTAAAACTTTTATCAACTCTCATTTGCATAATTTTGAAAAACATGACCTTTCATTATAAAAAGATGAGACTTCATCTATAGAAGTATAATTATGCCACGTTTGGAGTTTCTACTCGTAATACTTTTTTAATAAAATGTCGGAAAATTTGTCTGTAAAGAAAGAAAGAAGAAAGAAAGAAACAAACAAACAAAAAAAGAAATCCTAGAAAAACTATATGGCTGTGTTGGCACACAGACATAATAAATATGTGAGTCACCCGTTTTAAAACTTGCATTGTGTTCTACAGTTTAAAATAAGTTTAATGTTGAAATCTGTCAAAAACGTAAAAGATTAATGAAATTGTATGTCAAAGAATGAGTACGACTTTTGCAAACGTTTATAATTATGGTACAAAAATAACTCCAAAGTTTCCATTTGCCGCCGTGCCACAGCATGAATCTTTAGTTAATGTGCTTTCCTGGACTTAAATTTTGTCCACCTTTTGTAAAAAGACTACTTATAATCCCTTTATAATAATTCATGCTGCCTGGAAAAAGGGATATTTGAAAGTATAATGAGAGGGTCTGCACAAATAAAAATTACTTCGAATGCGTACACTCCTTTTCGATTTAACATTAAAATGTTTACTTTACTTACATGTGCATCTTTATCCTTTAACTCCTTGGGTTGTGCATGATGTGCAAAGCAGTTATTTCATGTACCTGTTGCTCCATATATCATTTTTTCCGAAGCCTGGGTCTGAATATTACGACAGTGCAAGTACGTATATATCATAATTACACACAAACACACACACACACACACACACACAATATATATATATATATATATATATATATATATATATATATATATATATATATATATATATATATATATATAATATATACATATAATATATATATATATTAATAATAATAAGCATTAAATCATAACTGGTTCTTTCTATGTTTGAAACAAAAGAATTATAGACTTTGCTTTCTAGCGTGGTGATATTCGGATTAATTTAGGTTGCCCTTAGAAAAAAAAACAGGCCAAGGTTATACATATTGTACACAACACATGTGCTTCTTACTTTCAAATATATACGCTCAGCCTTAGATGCTTCCAGCGGTCCGGCAAGACGATGATGACGAATGCACGCCCGTCTTCTAAGTGTCTTCCAATTTTTCCTACGCTGTAACATTCGGTGGCACGAACAACAAAAGCTTTAAACACACCAAGCAGGAATTACTTGAATGGATCACTGCTGGTTTCCGTGTTGATAAAATATGTATCTTCTTAATAAATGAGACCTAATGTATCATAAAAAGTATTACTACGTAACGTCTGCTTTACAAGAGGCATAGGTTGAAATGTATTATTGCAAACGTGAAAGTTTGGTTAAATAAGAGAAACTTTAATGCCTTTACTGATTGGTTTACCTTTGCGCATACATGGCTCATATCGCCTTGAAAATTGGACCAAATTCGCCAAAATGGAAACAATGAAGTGGGCAGTAAGTGTTGATACCGTCTTCCTTAACAAACGGAGGACGGCTGGAACCATGGGCCGAGGGACAGATAGCAGGAAGAATGTACAACCCGAAAACATAATGGATCCGCCAATGGTGTGGATCCATAAATATAAACGGCAAGATCTCTATACAAATGTGTTAATAACTTTTTGCGAGTTTAGTATGATAATATTGTTTTTGCACCATAATTGTATTTATGCGGTTTATAGGCGTACACTTTAAAAAAATGTGGCTTAGATTCACATATTAACGGGTCTTTCAAACTTGAAATGGACCACCCACCAAATGAAAAACCATTAAAAAAAGAAAAAATAAATAAAAATATCCAGCTCTTCATAGAGCAACCACAGATAAAGCAAATCGCTTGGAGAATTTTAGCCGGATAGGTAAACATGTATGCTTAGCAGAAAATTCATAATTTTATAAAACCTATCTAAGTTATTTCAAACTGTGGACAGGCGTGTGATATTTCAGATGCACATCAACAACATACGTTTCAATTTATGAGTCCTGTTTCGTCCAAGTGTGCCTCTTAAGGAAAAAAACTAGAAGCACTATGATTAGGCTAACGAAGCATCATTTGTGTTTATTATGGTTTTGTGTGACCACGCAGCGGCCTGGTCTAATTTGGTAGGAAAGTGAAATAGAATATGCGTTATTTTCTTCAACTTGGTGTTGAAAGTCACCGCCGATGGCCAGTTTCTTGCATTCAAGGCACCATACTTTCTTATTTGACATCCGATATTTGATACACCTAATGCTTGGGTAAACTGCGCGAATGAAAACCCTAAGTGCAACGAAAAGATCAGAGAAAGTGGTATTGGACAATACCCAGGAGTGCCATGGCGCCATCCTTGAAAACACATAGAAGCATGCCATGCCCTTGTCATTCGGTCAACCTGTGGATACAATGGTAAGTAACTGTTCTAATGTGCCAGCAGAAAATATTCCAAGGGATGCGGTTACCGTCAGATTAAAACACAAATCTAATATCAAATGTAAATCATAAAAGTTAATCATTGAAATGTTTGGTGTCGACAATATATTAGTGAAAGGCTTTACATAGTTGTAAACTGTAGGTTTTCATACATAGTAACATGGATACAAGGAGCGCAAAAAAGCTTCGCACATTCTTTGAATATTTTATGCCATCCTTGAAAACACATAGAAGCATGCCATGCCCTTGTCATTCGGTCAACCTGTAGACACAAAGGTAAGTAAGTCACAGCCTGTGTTAAATCCAAAGTCTGGTCCATTCATTATTGCTACTCGCTAGCCCACATGAACTGCTTCCAACATCATTAACATTTTATGGTTACTGAATACCATCTCATCCGCAATTCTGGTGTACCATTCACTCATGTCTATGAATGTGGAATGTACTTTCATATTACAACATACATTTTCTATCCTGATATTTCCTTTATGTGATTTTTGAGGATTTTGTTTCTTCGAAACATTCCAACCTTATTGACTTAAGGTATTTCCGAGCACACACATCACGAAGCCATAGGCTGAGGCATGTATGCTCTAGAAGACCTAGCGAGGAACATTTGTCGATGGAGATCTAAGATTCCATTCATCCTATGTAAAAAAGCAAAAAGACAATAATTTGGCCAAATACCAACAAACTTGCACAACGGTGGTGAAAGAGGCAAAGCAGCCTCTCACACTGACCTGCATGCGGTAGCACACCACAACACAGAGGTCACTGCAATCTTTACATTCCAGATAGTAGATCAAGTGAGAAGCCCTTCCAGTTTAGAACGTGTACAGGAGCCATATACCCTGTGTCTGGTATTTTTTGGGAAAATGCGCCAGGTTGCAACCATGCTAAATACTATTGGACTAATAATTAAAACTATATGTCAAAATGTTCAATGGAACTAGTACTCTTGGGTTCGATATATAGTGTCTAACACTTGGTTACCATGGCAACCATCTGCGGTTAATTTCCCCAACTTTAATGCTGGGTTATTACATTGCATTTTCCCTCAGTACCATACCAAAAAAGCTCATGTTCTCAAACGTTTACCACTAGTGCCGGGAACTACGTATTTGCAATTTTGTTGTTCAAATAGCCCAAGGGATCTGGTGCAACCTTGGCTTTCTACTGTTTTTAACCAAAATTCCATATCATTTGTGACACACTGTTTTTTTAGGCCGAGAGATACTTACAATGTCAAAGAAAGCACCAGATATGTCAAATAACAGTTCGTCTCCATACTTAAATCGATAATTCAGTGATGCAATGACCAAAGACAACAAACAGTCTTATAGTGAGACGAGGTTCCCCGTTCTTATTTTTAAGTTTACATGTGCAATATAACAGTTGCTGAAAGGCAGCTGTTTCATAAAAGATGTATATACTGATGCTCAATCAGCAGTGGCTGGTGATATCATGGAAATGCTGTATGCAAGGGACAAGGTGATATATTTGACAGGCTTCACCTATGATGAAATTCAAACTATGATCAATACTCTGCCGTAATTTGAAGAAAAGCTGTTTGTATATAACTGACTTATCATATTTGCTTTTACTATGAACTAATTATATCTTTAATACGAAATAAAATAATATATAATGATTGAAGTAAAAAATACAGACACGCTTATACAACAGAAAATGATAATGAAGCTAATAACCTTTAAGCACGGCAACTGGTCCATCTGAAATACAGCAAATCTGAAGGCTCAAAAAGTGTTGATAATATCCCATAACCAATGATTATGAAAAAGAATGTATCATGAAACTTGATAATGCATCTTTTTTGGGCTGACCTTCACCCTCAATAATCGCAAAAAAGGGCCCGCAAAAAGAGTGAATTAAGTAAAACCTTTAACTCACTCTTTCCGAATTAACCCTTTCAATGTCTAACAATAAAATTTGAAATGATTTACCTGAATTTCCATGATAAAAACTTTCCATTCAAGTACCAGCACGCATTATACCATCAGCCACAAAACTTCCTCGGGTCAGTAGTCTTGATGCAGTAGCATATATCATGAACGCAAAGTAAACTTTGATTGTGAAATTGTAAAAACACTACAAATAAACACCAGCATACCTCCCAGTACTGCCGGTGCCGTCATTTCTTAGGAAAAATAATTGCTGAGATGCAATATTATCAAGTTCAATTAGAGGCACGTCATGTTCCATTTTCTGGCAGCTTGCAGATTCACGAACTACCTGAATGCCTGAGCAAAATCAAGAATGAAGTGACTCAGAAGTGAAATGACACTGTCCCACGTGTGTGTAAGAATTTGATTACGTAACTGACAGATAATACGCTTTCAATCATGAAATCACTGATCCGACCTAAACACAAATGACCATTCCTACCAGCTTATGACAAATGTGTCATAACATGAAAGGAGACGATTATGGCTATTACAACTGTCTCGTGGCTTCGCCACTTGACAGTTATAAGCCATAATCGTCTCCTTTCATGGTATAACTCTCACATATAAATCTTTGACACCGTTGACAATAACAGCTTGACAATTAAGTAACGGAAGTCACGGACACGTTGTCCTAGCAATACGTGCAGTCAGTAGAGCTGTTGGTGCATGCAAATTTTTTCCCGAATTTTAATAACGGGAAACGTAGCTAATTTCGCCCTTTTGTTTGTTTTTTTTCTCTTTCTGTCTGAAGTTACCGTCGTCTTTACTGGTCTCAATTAACGGCCTATTTGTCCATTGAATTTGATTATCTGTTTTAAAACAACGCTTCTGCAAGCGGATTGGTTATAATATGACACGGATTCAAATTACAAACACGACTGATAAAGTATCCATGACGACATGGATATAACCACTTCAAAGAAATGGGCAGCTTCTGTGATCTTTGATCTTTTTAATCTGCTCGGCCACTGCTCTATACCTGTTCAGAATGAATGCAGCGACGTCTTCATCACTTTCAAGCGCTTCACCCTGACCCTGACCCTCTTTTACAACCCGCTATCGCTCCATATTTTCAACACCGATGAAAACTCTGTGTGTGTGTTTCTTAGTTCGGGTCGGGAACCATTCTTTTAGCTGTCAGTGAGATAATTTTCGGGGTTCCATGATATTTGACTATCGTCCACAATTTCACAAGCAGACAAAAGCCGACTCTGACGGAAAACATAAGCTGTACGCATGCGCAAGGTCTGTATGTAAATGAACCAAATGACGTTGTCCAGGAATTCCCTGTCACACTCTGAATATTCAAGCGCCACCGGTGACTCACCGACAGAAATGGCAATGTTTTGAACCCTGAAAATACTCGACAACGCAACAAACAACTTCAGAAGGAAGACTTGGGTGATTTAAGCGGTTTCATTTCTACATTCATTGCACTATAGTTTGATCATATTGATACTTTGGGTCAGCTACGTCGCGGAAGGCAACTTTAATATACATATTAAAATTTGTATCCAGGGGAATTCAGGTAAAATAAACCAGGCAATATCAAAACCTTCATATACAAATATTTGAATGGTAACTTCATAATTGCTCTCGTTAAAATCAGGGCAAGCCATGTTTTGGAAGCATATATACAAAGAGGTACAGCAGCATGATGAAGATCAGCTGAGGGTAACTCAATCATTTTAGCTTTCACCAAATAATTTATCTTTACAACAGTTACAAATGACGATCAAAAAGCATAATATAATGACATGAATATAAATTTTTCCAAAGCTTTTTAATTGGGTAAAATATAACAGCAAATAAGGCATGTTTATTCCGCTGTTTATTTTTTGTATGATCAAGTAAAATGTACTATTACAGCCGAATACGCATGTTTGACAAATCTACTTTATCCCGCTGTTACCTGATATAGTCATACAGATATGGAGAGAGACAGGAGGGCATAACATACTCTAAATAATGTATAGGTACAATTTAAGCGAGTTTCTCACATTGTTTGTATTGTTAAAGGTATTATAGACGTATATAATTATGTACATATGGGATAAAATTATAAATCTTCACAAGCAAAATTACCTTGCTTTTAAATTCTCTATGTAGTGGTACAGTGTCAATGGTGAAATTGATCACATTAAAGCTACTCAATATTTGAAGATGAAATCTATAAGAAATGAATCATCTAAAAAGCGCAGTTGTGAAGTCAGGTTTGACTCTGTGGAATGTTAAGAATTTGGCACCACATATTAATCCGTTGTTTCAAAATACGGCACACATGACAAGGTATGCACAACTGATGTTGCCGAATATTTCTCAAATCGATTATTCTATTTTCAGATGAACTGGCAATAGCACTTAAAATGGCCTACATTTCCGTTGAAGTTTATCTCTTGCTCAACATTTTGTAGCCAATGTTGAGAGAACAAATTCCATTTTACCATCAGAGTGTGTCCGTTGCTAATTACCTCCTTTTGGTCATAGTTTTGTTGCCAATGTTGACAGAACAAATTCACTTTTACCATCACAGTGTGTCAGTTGCTAATTACCCATCTTGCTTCTATAAAATAACTGGATTTTTATCTTTACCTGAACATTAAAAAGTTCATCTCTTGCTCAACATTTTGTAGCCAATGTTGAGAGAACAAATTCCATTTTACCATCAGAGTGTGTCAGTTGCTAATTACCTCCTTTTGGTCAACGTTTTGTAGCCAATGTTGACAGAACAAATTCACTTTTACCATCACAGTGTGTCAGTTGCTAATTACCCATCTTGCTTCTGTAAAATAACTGGATTTTTATCTTTACCTGAACATTAAAATATTTCACACACAGAAGGCAAAACGCAGGTTTGGTTTTTGGTAACCCGGGTTATAATGTTGCCCAGGTTTCTAGGTACCATGTCAAATTGCAGCCTGTGAAAATTATATCCTTAAAAGGATACAGGATGAACAGTTAATTTTCCATCTTTAAAATCTGTGCTTTTATTGACCTGGCACTGCATTACTAGTGACATTAATTTTGACATAACATAATCGCGTCATTATAGAAGTTATCATATTAATATGGTACTCAGAGGCAAGTTTGAAGGCAGATAGCACTTGAGAAATGCTCTTGTTTGGCAATCTCATTAAAAATTAGAATTATTTATATTATGTAAGAAGTAGTCTTCATTTTTAAGGGACAATTTCTGGGATTCCAGAATTATTTGCAGTCACGCCTCGTTATATGATCCACAATCAAACAGTTGACCTATTCAGCCACCAATGGAAATCTGTTATTTTAACAGTAATTCCTTTGAGTGTAATAGTCTTTAAAGTAATGTTCAAAGCAAAGGCCAACAACACAAGATGGACACCAATAGTGAGTATACTGTCGTTTTCTTGGACTTCTTCTGACTCTACGTCTTTGCTTTTTAGCGTGGTCATTGGAAATCTTGCAAAGTTGTCTTGGATGGTTCTGGTTGTCAGTGGGTGGTGATCTGGCTGGGAAATGACGCCCTGTGAGACTCACAAGGGGAGTGGAGGCTGTCTGCTCCCGCACTGCTTCTCCGGCAGCATACGCTAGACCTCGGGAAACAGCTTTGAAGAGCTGCTCCACAAAATCTTTCGTTGTCCACTTTTCGTCATGAATTTGTGTGTACAAAATGCTTGCGTCCACCAAAGCCATGCGGAACATGTGGAAAAAGTTTCATCCAGCATTGCATGCCCTTTGTGTTGAAAGGCATATAGTTCAGTAATTGATCTTAATGATCAACACCAACATATAAGTGTTGTACTCGTGGCCCGGCCCCCGCACTTAGAACCAAATATGTACGCTTGATCGTTCCAAATTTCGCGGAAAGAAGGGTATATTTTGAGCCTCGACGCGGTCCGCGAAATCGGAAATTAGGGGTGATTTTCAGGGGTCAAGATCCGCAAAATCTTAAATTATAGGTATGTTTTGTACAACCTTCGCGTTTTTATGAAATAGGGGGTATAAAAATAAAAGAACCGGGTCTCCGCGACTTCCCCCAGGTGAAGGTTGTCAAGCTATGGCTTGTGACGTGAATGTGACAACACTTATATGCTGCATAATGCAGATTTTAAGGCATGGACCACTACATTTGTTTCCTTGAAATTGAAAAATAGGGGTACTTTTTGAGGGTCAAAATCTCCTTGTTTTCAAAAATAGGGGGTACTTTTCCAGGGCAAAAATCTCCTTGTTTTCATCAAAATGGGGGGGGGGGGGGTTAAATTCAGGGAAAAATCCTTGAAAAGGGGGTGATTTTAATTTATGGAACTATCGTGTGCTACCACTCTTGTGGGGAGTGACAGGGCCGGGACCCGTGGTTAACTTCTGGTTTCTTCCTCCTCTCACCACAACGCGTTGCAACCTCAATCATATTGGGCTGGTGCTTGCTGGTGAGAAAGTTCACTCCATGTATGTCTTTCCACCTCAGAGCAAGCAAATTTTTACGTTGTTTGTATACTCTATCACCGCGATGCAAGTTGGCTTGTTGGAGCTCAACTGGCATGCCTCGTCGATTACTCGGAGCAGTTCACACAGCCATAGTAAGTCTTGCCACAAGATGGTCAAATAGATCTGGACTGGAGCAATAGTTATGTGTGTAGAGGATGTAGCCCTTATCTGAAAGAAGATCAACCAGCCGCAACACAACCTGTCTGGGACTGCAATTAACACCGTCATTTCTCCCATAGTTACCCATGTGGAAACACAATCGCTCCCAACATAAGTGTCGAACGAGTTTACGGCGGAAATGAAATAAAAGAGAGAAACCTATTGGTTGTTGTTTTGTTTGTAAGCCAATCATATTACGTAAGACAGAAAAGAGTAACTGAAATTTCTTTCTTGAGTGACGTACCTTAGCAATGCAATGTTGAAAGTGAACAAAATGGAGTCGAAACGGCTGCTTCAAGCACGCTAAACCAAGTAGTTAGGGGGCTGTATCTCAGAAGAGCCTTAGAAAACACATTTTGTGGACATGAAAGGGTACAAGCATCAAACATATATAGGATTAATCAGCAATTCCTCTGGATTCAGAAAAGCTATGGTGCCACTCTGGGAAATGATTTAAAGTGATTCTGTGGATGATTTTATACGGTAACCTTCTTTTGCAAAAAAAAAGAGAAAAATTATGTTGACAAAAATTTAGAAATTATGATAACAAAAAACCATTAGGAAAATCCTTCAACAATGATAACTTTTTATGTTTTTGATAAAATTTAGGTGTCTTTGACTCGCAACTACTATTTGTGTAGCATGACTTTCATATCTATTGCCTAATTTGCATAAATCAAATATGGCCGCCACCAAATCATTTCTTGGGTCTTTTTGTGTACTTCGTCATTTTTTAAATGACCCTTTAAGACTGTTCAACGCTTGCTAATGTTCAATTCCCATGTGCTAAGCACAATTCTATATTATTCAGAGAATAAACTATCATTGAACATTTCAAATATAGTATGTAATCATGTAATTGTCCCTGCAAACCATCAAAAATCACGTTTGAAGATTAGTGAAACTTGCTACCCAGAACAGAATTTGTTGCGTCCTGACCCCAATCTTTGCACCTCCAAGCAGGTTTTGTGTTTTATAAATGCAATTTTAGGGTATGCAGCAGTGCTAACAATCAACATTTCTGTACTTTCAAATGCTTAGCAAAATGCTAATCAATCATAAAACACGCTAATCACTCGTAAAAAGATAGTGAAGCACTGTGGCAATAGCATTTCCGTAGCTAACATTTTATAGCCATTCTGCCATGGTCAAAATAACTAATACTTCATCACAAGTCGTTTAGCAAGATGCTAATCAAAAAGAAAATTAAGGTACACACTACAGCTGTAATATACGGACACAGATGACACGTCAAACTGTTAAATGTTTTGGCAAACTAATCACTGTCTGGATGAACATTTTTGGGGTTGAGACACCAGTCTCGACACCTGCAGGCTCCAGTGCACCTTAGCTTGCTTCGGTTGCACATGCATAGGGCTGTTTTGCTTCTATGACCAGTCTGTGTGCATCTACAGGTAGTTACAGCTACACATTCAGCTGAGAGCCCTTCCTTTGTCATAAGAAGGGGAAGCAACTACCATGTGCCACCCAGAGGTCAGAGGACTTGGCAATTTTGGGTTTGCGACCATAGCATTTTTCCAAATCAGTGCCTGGTAATGAGCACGTTTAATGTGCAAGTGAAGTGCATCTTCTGTTGGAGGTAAGCTTTCTAGCCTACATTTGCCATTACGGAACTGACTGCAACGCAGTGTCTGGATTGACTTAGTGCCATTTGTTGGTTCATGTAGCTTGCATACAAATTCCTTTGCTTGCAACAGAGCCTGTTCCCCTTACTGGTGTGCCACCCCTAGATGACAAAGCAACTGTGGTGCTTTAATGAACACCTTCCAGGCAACCTTTTTTGATATACCTGCAAACTGACTGACAGTATCACAACCAGTGATTGCATGAAATCTTAATATGCTGTCCCTGATTTCATCACCACATTCAACATTATGTACAGCAATATACCGGCAAAATTTTGCTGTACCAAATTTCACCCATAATTCATTGCTCAGCTGAGGAAAGAAAGCAACCAGGAGCACAAGCGCATCTGTGTCACTACTTGAGATAAGGATTCTCTCAAACCCAGCAGACAAATACAACATCCACCCTAGTACATGGCTCACGAAAATTTGATTTGATGTTCATTGCAAAGCAAAGCACTAACAGGCTTACTCATAGCCTGGACAACAGCCATTCCATCTATGATAATGCATGTTGGTGTTTGAGATTGGGGTAGGTCTTTTAGTGATACATCAATTCCTGCCTCTAAAATAGACAACAATTGGGCTTCATTGGCTGGCTCAGGTTGCCATCTGTTGTTGCCAAAGAGAGAGGAACTTTGCTAAGTTCTTGTGCCAACAGATTGTCTACATTGGCTTCTCTTCTAGACTCCATACTGACAATAATGCATTGGAAAAGATCACGATCTGCCTGGATGACTGCAGTTTTTTGCTTTTGTTTGTCAGTTGTAACTTTAACAGATATCATGGATGCCATGGTTTTTAAGTACTGTCTAGGTATAGTTGCATGCAAGCTGATGGATTTTTCTATCATTCGGTCTGTTACAAATTGGTCTACAATGTTCTTGCCATGCATTTCTGCTGTTTGTAAGTCATGAACAATGCTTTCTTCTGCTATATTACCAGTTGTGAGAGACACTAATTCTGGGGATTGCCGGTGGAAGACATGAAATGCTTGGAACTGGGAGACTAGTTTTGTGACATCATTAGCATCTCGACTTCCCCTTGCATGCCCACAATCTTTGTGCAAGCCAATCTCTTCCTCATCTTCACTGAGGCAAAGCATATCCCTGGTATCCATAGCTAACCGGGTTCGTTCTACATATGTAAAACAGCAATTACATGCTGTGTCTGAACGTGTTATGCCAATCGAACCTCCAGCTGTTTTACTCAAGTCCTTGGTCATCTGAAACTTGGTTGAAAGTCCTCTTGGTTCCTTGACCACAAAGTTGCCTGACTGAAAGCCTTCACACACATCAGGTGCCACATATTGTAGTTGCTTCATATCAGCTAGAAAGACTGAGCCCCAGCAAAGATAATTGTAACAGTCATATGCTGCTATCCAAGGTAAAACTTCAGCAAATGAGGACAGGTACAGTGACCAGTTGCCATCCGGCAATGCTCTTGTTAAGCGAAGCAGAATTAACTCATTCCACCCTGATAGAAGACTGAGTCAACAGCTTTCCTTGGCGCGCTCTGGGCGCATTGCGCCCAGAGCGCGCCAAGGAAAGCTGTTGACCATGGGCATATAATTTGGAATGATCTTCCATGCAAGTTTCATCCAAAATATTGAAAAATAATCCCTAAATTAGTAAAATACAATTAGCAGACGACATTTAGATATTAGCGGGAAAAAGCGTCATCAGGGTGGAATGAGTTAACACTAGATGCACATACTCCCTCCAGAAAGTGAAACTGGCATTATCCTTGTGGGACTCGTCAAACCCATCCAACAGACTATCCACATGTTGTAATTTGGGCAACATCTCATGCAGTGACATTACTGCAGCATTATTATCTTTATTGAGAAAGCCTTGTGCAAGCTGACTAGCCAGCTCTGTGACTAATGTTACAAGTTGCCGCTGTCTGTCGCCTAAACACTCTACAAAAGCTGGCCACAAGATCTGCCACAGGGCCTCATATGTGAGTTTGTGTGCACGCACCACCCTGTTCCACAGGGAGCCCTGAAGATTATTATCAGCTGTATTCTCTCCATATACTCCACTTTCTACCAAAATGTCACTTAAACCAGAATCAGCCATGTATTTGCTAATCACCTTAGAGAAATTCATTTGAATATGGAAGCCTCCCAACATGACAACCAAGTTTCTACATTCTTCTGCCTGAAACCACTGCAACAGTTTTGCTTTG
This sequence comes from Hermodice carunculata, assembly GCA_964020975.1. NCBI lineage: Eukaryota > Metazoa > Annelida > Polychaeta > Eunicida > Amphinomidae > Hermodice > Hermodice carunculata. The sequence goes on from OZ026621.1 coordinate 32,156,181, forward strand.
CAGTACAGCTGCTCGTCAAAAGTGATAACTGTAAACATCTGATTCAAAGCAGCAGTAATTTTTGACACCTCTGAATGACAGTCCAGGGGGTATCAAAGTCATGTGCAGGTGCATTTATGATTGGAATCGGACCAATGGCTGTTAAAGCACGATTGACATTGGACAACTGTAGATTAAAGCCTTTCCAGGCAGGAACATGCTCATCATCAGGTTCCTGAAGCCTTGCTAAAATCCAAGCCATGTCTTTAGCTTTTGCCTCACATGTGACTGCAGCATCAGGTCTGTACCAGATCTTTTGTGCAGGTTCTAGGAATGAGGGTTTAGCTTTATTTGCACCAATAGGGGGACGGCATAATGGCTTGAAAATCATCAGGGACAGACACAGATTTTGCTGATCCAGGATCAACATTTAGCTCTGTTGTCACATTTATGGAAATGGTTCTCCTGAAGGCAACCATTTGTGATGCATGAAAAGTGCCTTTCCCATCAGGGGTTTCCTCAATGATGTCAATGTTATCATTTGCATGCCTAATATAACCACAATATTGAGCATGAACGAAACTATGAGGAATCACTGTGTTTCCTTGTTCCCTGTATCGTGTCAGCACTGAATTTGTAAGTGCTCTATCACACAACAACATGATAAGAGATATGGTAAAGTGTCCACTTAATGGCAAAACTTTTTCAAAGTGGCCAAAATAAAGATGACTGTTCCTTATGAAAGTTGGAATGTTATTGCATCTGCACTATAATTTTACTTTAAATAACTTGAATTTTAACATGCGTGCACTCACACTCAAACACACACACACAATATATATATATATAACATTGCATATTTGCTTTGCTTTCGGAGGCATGTAAAACATTTTTTTTTGTTACATTGAAACCAACCGGAAACTGAAATTTCAAAAATTGTGTAGAAGAGAGTATTTTTCCTTTCTTTACAGTGTCCTTTCATATAATTTTATATACATAAGGAAGTCACAACGTGCACTTATATTCTTCAAAATTAAACACAGAACATCGCTGGATAACAACGTCCAGACTGAACTAAATAAAAGGCTTGAAATTTTCAGTAAACTAACCCAGCCTTTTATCAAGGGCTTATTATTAGAATTTGAATTCTGGTAATTTTTGGCTGGAAGCCGGGGTCTGATATCACCTTATATAATCTCATGTAACTCCAATACTAATTATCTGCCAAAGTGGCAACATAACTTTTCTGATTTGCAAGAATTTTCTCTTTAAAATGAGGTATGTTGCCAGATTGTGCCTCAAAGCGTCCACAAAAGTTACATTTTGAGCCAAAGCCCCCTGACTAAAGTAGGCTTTTGACAAAAACATGATTTAATGCTCTTTGGGAGAAAAAAAAATCCACATGGCCGTGTCATGGGAAATTGATTTAGACAGCACGATTTTTAAAACCGTTCACTGCGAGTCATTGGCTAGCAGTGAACGGTTTGAAACAAGTGGTGTATAAATCCATTTCCCATGTTACGGCCATGTGGAATTCTATATTTCCACTCAGAAGCTCATATGCCCATCGCTACCCTGCATTTGCTTCACAAAGTTGATAGAACTTCATGCCCCACTTGTGAAATTTCTTGGGCATGTATATCTTGAATTTCACCCCTTCCCCCCAATGGACACATTAACTCTTCGATAGTGACATGTTTTTCTATAGTGTAGAGACTTCTGAACTTGTGCTGGAGATCATCATATAGCAAATAGAGGCTTTATCTGAAACAATGGGTCAAGACTTGCTGCCCCCCCCCCCCCCGAAATATACAGGTCATTATAATTTAGGTGAAGCACTTCAAGGTAGCTCGAAAGCAATCCATAGGCATCAAGCGCTTTGTGAAAGTTGACTGGAGGGCTAGATATAAAATGAGTTTATGCAGTGTGTTTTGATATGCATATATAGATACAAATATAGTACAAGATGCATACACACAATGTCAGTGACCACTTGAGAGAAGAAAAAAATAAACTAGGAAAGATGTTTGCTGCATAGCAAATCAGGGTGTGTGTCTTCAAGGTATATTGGTATGGCAATGTACAACTATTCCATAACACAGGAGAAGAAGTTGGAATGGCATCTCTATCTATTAAAGCTTTGAAGTTAAATATTTAAGACTTAAAATTTCTAATGGTGCTATTTAGCATAATTTAAATTGCGAAAACTTTTATTTTTAATTCATTAGGTGCGCAATGGTCAACAACCCCCAAGTACAGTTGGAATGACATCTCTATCTAATATAGTGTTGAAGATATTCAAGTTTTAAAATTTCAAATGCTGCTAATTAGCATAATTTAAATTGCTACAACTTTTGTTTTAAATTCATTAGATGCACAATGGTCAATAACCCCTAGTAGAAGTTGGAATGACATCTCTAACTATCAGACTTTTAAAGATATTCAAGATTTAAAATTTCAAATGCCCCTAATTTGCATAATTTTAAACATCTTCATTATCCTGTATAGAACCGTCAAACTCCTTGTATGCAGGTACAATCATGCCAAGTTTGGAGTTTCTATGTATCATAGTGACCGAGAAAAGTGTCGGACAAATTTACCGGTAAAGAAGAAAGAAGAAAGAAGAAAGAAAGAAAGAACTCAAGGAAAAACAGAAAAGTGTGTGTTGACACACACACTTTAATTAAAAATCATCTAAATTACATGAAGGCGCATACACCAGTCAATTGTGGTTGCAATATTTTTTTTTTATATTTTTGATATATTTCCGTCTTGTAACCAAGCTTCCTGTATAATGGGATTGTGACAATGTCGGAAGGGCTCTGGAATGGCACCTTTGGCCGTCATAGCCTCTCATTCAAGTAGACAGTGTATGTTGAGGATTGAGTTTATCGTGTTCATCCATTTTGAAGAGTTTTTGAACTTGTGCCTGTAACTAAAGTTCTCATGCAATCGGATTGTCACCTTTCTGAAGGGACTCCACGCTGGTTCCCGTCTTTTGTCCCTTTCATGTAGACAATTCACACATCAGGAAGCTTAAGTTAATTCTGTGCATGCATTATACTTGTACGTGTAACCAAGGTGTCTGTATAATGGGATAGCGATTTAATCTAGTTTTCCAACTTGAAAATGTAAAATGGAATGTTGGACATGGGCACTGTCTTGATTAAGGATCGGCAAAATCAAGACAAGAGAGTTCTCGGGATATAAAATGTGTTCCAGCCTGTAACTGCTCCAGAATGGGCTTTCCATTATACGGGAAGTCTGGTCATACATATAAGTTAAAACACGTTCTGTGATCAATGAGAAACACTAAATGACCCATTTTAAAGACAGGCCCTGCACATTGCTGACGATCCTATTATACAGGAAGATTGTCCTATCAATCTGTGATAGGACAGGCTTCCTGTTTTGTTAATATTCTCATTGTACTGTACTGTGTGTCTTGTACATTCTCTGTGTGTCTCTCTTTGTACTGGAGAACCACTCGATCAGTCTCTCTTGTACTATTTTGGTGATCCAGATGAAATAAATATGTTTAAATCAAATCAAATCAACCAGAAACAGTAATTAAAGGCCCATATTTCGTGCCAGAAGTCTCTACATAACACTCTATAAGGGTCCATCCTGTTAAAACGCCAGTATGGCTCCAATCCCATTATGCGGTAAGTTTGGTGACCAGACAAAAATTTATCCAGAATACATGAAAACATTGAAACTGCAATTAACTGAACACAACAAGCTTCTACATAAAGTAGGAACGTTATGGATCCCTGTTGAGGCAAACACATCTGCAGGCTGGCTCCAGGACACTCCAGTATGAAAACAGTGCCGTGTACAACAGTCTATTTTAGATCTTTATGGTAAAATCGTTAACGTCACTAAGAGATCTTAAATGGACCTTTTTTTATCAAAGTGACCCACTACGTGTCCTGTCTCGGTATATGAGGACAGTCGGCCAAGCATCGAGCTGCTCCAGAATGGTCAATCCCATTATACAGGGCCCTTGGTTACATGTAAAAGTGCAACAAGTGTCCATAAATCACATACACAATTAACATAACTTCCTGCATGTCGAGACTGTTTACATGAAAGAGATCAGAGTCGTGATAATCAGGGCCTCTCCGGAGGGCCCCCTCCGCCACCTGGTTGCAATCCATCAAAAGTGAATTCTAGATGTGGGTGCCACTTCATAGACTCTCAATTCCCTACACTTTTCCGGACTAAGTAAGTGGCGCTCCTCCCTCGCCCCCCCCCCCCCCCCGAGCAACGATTATGATATTATGATTATGGAAGGAAGTTTGTACAGTCTTGGAATCATTATAAAGTCCCACAAGGTTAGAGGCAAGGGCATCCCACTGGTCAGGTGTCATCTTTCCACGGTTCACCAATCTTCTTAAAAGTCCAAAAAAATGTGATAATATGAGATAAATCCTGGCAACCGCTCGCCAATGTAAAGTTCTTCACTCCCTAGAAGAGAGAGATGTCTTTTACTTCCTTTATAATGTTAGGGCTTGTTGGCAAACGCGCGGACTCGCGTCACTTCAGAAGATTCACTGTTCCATAGTGCAGGTATGATAAAATAATACAGTCGCGCAGGCAAGCAGGGGGGGAGACAACCTAACACGTCTGTTCAGTGGCCAAGATGGTAAGAAAAGTTGTTTATTTCTGATGTACATAGCTTATGTAGAATACATGTCACCTTTACTGAGTCACCAATATGCTCTCGTGGGTTCTGTTTTGATAATACACTCATTACGACAATGACTAATGAACTCATGTAATCTTTCTTAGATCAGCACCGAGAAGCGCCATTGAAGTCTAGTACTGTTTCAAGAACGTATATTTTTACCAGTTACCTGTTTTCAATAAATACTTCAATGTTTACAATAATATCTGAATGTCTGGTTTACCAAATAGCTTAATGCAATATTTACGACTTCATGACTAAATAAGCAAGGATGGACCAGATGCCTTGTTGACTCTTCATCAGGTAATAACTAAATGACTATTTAACGACTAGAACATATTTTCACAGTCTTATTGGCTTCTCGCTGTGTGGTGATTAATGACTTGTTAATGACCCACGTGCATCCGAACTGCTTAAAGTAAATACTAGATAAGATGGTTCCATCACCTATCCACAAATAACTACAATTTAGCTAGTGTGCAACTTTTACTGCCATTAACCCTTTCCTCTTACTTTTGAAATTCTTAATATTAGAAATATAATTAAAGTCACTGCAGGACTTTGATATTTAGAGGTTTACCAGAAAAAGTCACTGCAGTACTTTACATACCTTCCCCTTCTTCAGTTTTGTTACATGTATAAACATGTATCAAAACTCAAATCCAGTATCTAGCTAATTTGAAATTTATAGGATTAGAATAGAATATCTAAACTGTTGAACAACATTAATCAGAATAATGAAGCATCTTCAAAGTAACATGGAGCCAGAGGTTACTAGCACATGGCTCACCGGTGGGAGAAGTCATTCAGCACTCCTCCATAACATATACATATATGTAAAACTATTACATAAAAATTCTTTTGGATATTCAACATTGTATAACATCATTTACTGACCATCTGTAAATGACCAAACCGGTCAATAGTACCTACATTCTACATATATACTGTTAGGACACAAGTCTCAATTGTAGACCTGTGGCAGGGGTGCCAATGCAGTTAACCCCTAATATGCCATATTAACTGGTCTACAAGGTTGACACTGTGTGTACCAACATACTCAATTGAATCAATATAACAAAGAAATAATAATGGCAGTGATATAATTACATAATACAAATAAAAATATGAAAAATATGAGAAACATTAAAACTCTGTAATTGACCCGGATTCGTTTTCAAGCTCGCCAGTACCTTTTGATAGAAGGCACAAACTAAATTTAAAAACATTAAAGCATCGATGTCCTGGAAATGACAACAACATCATTAATATCTTACTATATAATGTTTCACAGCGTCCCTCCGGTGATTTCCATCCCAATATACCATATAATAGTCTATGGTGTCATATATTTGTGTGTAGTGTTTGTGACACTTCTGTTGGGACTAGTTCGTTACTCTACTTCACTATTTATGCTAACCAATAACATAAAAAACATATAAAATACGTTGATCAATGTCCTATCATCTTAACACCAATAGGAATAAAACAAAAGGGTAAATCGGGTATACTCGGTAGAGCCCTCAAGTACAGGGTACCAGTACTGAGTCAACCATTAACTCTTTCTCTGCCGTCCTACTTCAATCCAGGTGGCACAAAAACAGTCTAAAATTAACAATTTCATATACATATTAACAAGATAGTGATAGGTGGGCTTGCCCTGATTACATGTAACTTGCTTTCATTATTCAGGCCAACCTTGTCTGTCTATATGCGCAGAACAAAATGAATAAAATAGAATAAGATAAGATAATATAAAGATATATAATATAGATACATGCACGTTCCTGGGCCAGCACAGTTATCTGCCATCTTGGAAGACTCAACGCTCTGTTTAGGTTTTCAGAGGGCTGGGTGAATCCAAACAGGCACAAGGTAACTACGAGGCACACATCTGTCACCATTAGGACTAAAGCTATCTAATTTAACCTAGATATTTTAGCTATACATTCACATAATAATGCACAAGTTTATACATAGATGTACATATAAGTACAATTACTCAGTTACTCGCAGTTATGGTGGAGTTATGCAGAAGTCTGCATTCACAGAGCTTTGTTATGCAGTTTCAATGCTACCATTGGAGTACTATACTATATTCCCTTGACATTGATACATCAAGATAATGTCAAACTTATTCACCTTTTGCAGCGTCCTGCATTTAATCACCTTCAATACCTAAAACATACACTCTATATTAACAGGTTTCCGTTACTCATTAGATTGACATGTGGACAGATAAGATGTTAATATGTCGATAATATGATGAACTTACACTTAAAATTAAATTATCATCATAAATTTTCTATGTAGGTCCAGGGGAAACAGCATCAGCCAACTTGACAGCCACGTGTAAACCGTCACCCACTAAGGGTCACCCCCAACTTCACGTGGCGACTTCCCTAAATGAGCTGTGGCAATGCCTCGAAGTTGTCCCCTTTTATGCCCATATTAGGAGTAATATTTACTCAAGACCAGAAGGTTTGGGGTCAAGGAGAGATATTGGTTGAGTAGGAGGATTCACGGTGGTATCTGAAGTAGCATTAATTCCTGATAAGTGGGTAAAGGATGGGTAAATGTTTGTTCTCTTTCTACTCGACCTACTTTGCCATTGCATCCCTCTAACATTTACCCATCCTTTACGAATGGTTCGTTATTCACAGTAGTTGCTTTTTCCGGTTGAATTTTTGAGGGCATTAGACACATTACAAGATAGTCCCACTTTTTTTAAAAAGCACCACCCCAGCAACGACAGCCACTACAATTAAAATTAATAAAATGAAGAGAATGCCAAACGAGATCCTACTACTGTGATGTGTCCAATTGAATGTAGAGGGAGAGAGGGGTAATGGCTGTAAGTTTGTTTGAACAAATGGTTTTCGGTTGTCAAGATGAGGTTGATTTAGAAGAGATATAGCCTGTTCAGCAGGTATAATTTCAGTGATATTCAGAATATTAGACGACAACATTTGCAAAGCTTTGACTGATATATGTCCTACACGTTCAATGAGACCTGTTAGAGTGACTCCTGTTCCCATAACTACACATCCAGAAGGTACCGTTATCAGGTACGTACCTGGATTTATAGCTTGTCGTTTCCCCGGCTGACCTTCACACCTAGTTTCGAAGGTCTCCCCCCAGGTTACAACAATATATTCCCCATAACTAATTTCAGTTACTTGTGTCAAGTTAGATTGCTGGCTAATGCTTACTTGACATGTGTGACTGTGTCTTACATCACCGGCAACTTACGTTCGTGGACAGTGCCACCTTTGGGTATTATATAAAGGTCCTGAACGACATACCATGGGCTTCCATCCCATACACCCGGTAGGGTGGAAGATGTCCCCATTCATTGTGCTTAGTCCCACATCAGGATGGTCCACCAATATCCGGATAGAATACCCTTGCTGTGGATAAGGGACTGGCCAGGTGGCTAGATGATATCGATTATAGGTGTAGCCATCTACCAAAGGTAATTTTACCCGGTAAATTAAAGTATCTTTTCCCAACACAGGGTATACATGCGTGTGTTCGTAATACCATTGGATTGGCTCGATTGGGTAGGCAGTTGAGGTAGTAGCCATCTGCAATACCTCCCTTAATTGAGATGGATTGAGGATATCCTCTGTCAGTCTTCCCAGTTCTAGTGAAGCCTTTTGTCGTGCATAAGTATGCAGCAAGTTTATATAAGAGCTGATAATTTGTTCCAGAGTGGAAACAATCCGTTAAAAAAAAAGGCTCGTTCTAAACGATGAACCTTCCTCTGCGTAATATTTAAAACAGTTACCGCCTGGTTTAATGCGGGAACCAACCTTCCAGAAATAAAATCAGTCACCTGAGAAATTCTGTGTTGGTTCCATGCTGCAATTCCTTGGGTTCAGTTCAACACGGTAGTAAGCTTATTTACTTGATGCACCACATCCCGTTGTAGAATTTGAGATTGTGAGATGGTGCGTCGGCATTCAGCTATACTGTCATCGGTCGCCAGTCCAAATAAGGTATGCCCTATCTGGCCAATTACATCGAACCATCCCCATAGGAAGCAGCGTGTTAGAGACTTTGGTGGTAGTACTTGACCCTGTGCCAGGAAGATTTGAGATATTTTAACCGTCCTGTCCAAGAGACACCTTGAGGTTTGGCAATTATGCCATTATCTACCGCCTTCTTGGCCTGGGCAATGACAAGATTGATGTTGTGACCAAGCCCTGGGTCCAGCTCAGGGTTATCAATAACAACCAATATTGTCCATTCTGCAGACTGGACACAGAGTTGTTCAGCTCTCGTCACGAGTAATCCATCTGGCAAGGGTTTTATACCGCTAATGAGGGTTGTACACACCAAAGTATTAAACACACATAAAGGCTGCCAATTCTATTGCAGCCAGACGTTGTAGCTTCTGATCCTCGGCACTTGGAGAACATTCTGTGGCTCGCCTTTTTACTGGTATTGATGGGGGTGGTGGTGAAGGCGGTGGTGGTTCAGTTGCATTTTCATTCAACACTAGCCCTCTTGATCTTGTAAAATACTGATGAGTCGTCACAGGCGGGGAGTGTATTATGGGAAACGCATGTGCACTGTGTCCTCCGCGGGTATTGGTTGGAGTCACACCACTGCTATTAGCTGAAGTTGGGTCATGGCCAAGTATAGCAGGGACGGGTTGCTCATAGTCATCCACATCCATATCCATCTCCCCCCTCTGATCTAAGCCTTGATCAGGGTTCTCAAGAGGTTGTGGAGTTGGTGTGGTAATTTCCTTATTTGGGGGACGTACATCCCATTTGGGAGCAGCTGTGAGATTGGCACCTTGCCGCGGATTTCGGTGCGGCCTAGTCGCCACCTCATCCCAAGCCATATTTGGATCAATTAATAATGATTTATCAGGGTTCACAGAACGAACTCTTCTGGTCCGTTGATGCCGGATCCAACAAACAGGTCCTCTAACCCTAGGGACTTCAAACTGTGGGTCCCACCTAGAGGTAAATGTCATCCGCTCTTGGGCTTTGAGAACTACTGTATCTCCTGGCTGTAGCTCACCTGCATTTGCAAGCCTATTCAGACGTTCACAATTATGCTTTTGTGAGTCAGCCAAATGTTGTCTAGCCGTCGTAAGAGCATCTGACAAGTCACTCAAACGACCTGTCACAGGGTGGCCCCTGGTAGGAGTGTTCAGACATTTGGTAAAGGGAGTCTGCCCCTACGCCCATACATCAGATAAAATGGGGTATACCCAGTAGAATCATTGAAGCTGTTTCTATAAGCACATAGGGCCTGTGCTAGTTTATTCTGCCAATCTCTAGCTTGATTATTCCCTAGTTTCGTGATTATTTCCTTGAGAGTCCGGTTCAGCCTTTCAACTTTCCCATTAGTCTCAGGATGATATGGCGTGGTCTGTCAGTGTTCAATGCCATAGTCCTTCAGAAACTGTCGAAAATGGCCAGATGAGAATTCTAAACCTCGGTCTGTTATTGCAATCTCATGGGCACCATGTCGAAGTATAAATTCCTGAACAAGGACATTTTCAAAAACTGCTGAGCTCTTGTTAGGTATGGGGAAGGCTTCTGCCCAACCTGACAAATGGTCTACCACCATCACAGCATAACGGTTACCTTGGTCACTTGGCAAGAATGGGCAGATAAGATCAATACCGACTACCTGCATACAGTATGCTGGCACAGGCATCTCACTCATGGTCGGACGCTCCGCTCGCTTCTGGTTCACTGCACATACTGAACAGAGTTTCATTCTCTGTAGGACCTCCTGTCTCATACCAGGCCAGACATAAGCCTCCCGAATGCGATTCAGTGTCTTCGAGAGGGCCATTTGCCCAACATCTTCATGACACCTATGAATTACCTTGTCACAAAAAGGCTTGGGTAATATCAACCTGGGGTGCCATGGACAAGCTGGTGTTGGTCGCCTATTTGTATACAACAGACCCTGTGTACTTCATAGTCTGACTCCAGAGTACCCCCCTCTACAAACAAAAGATGGAACTCCTCCTTCTGCACCTTTTTGATGGTCTCTGCATCCAACAGGTCTGCCTCCAGGGGAATGCGTTGTTTACATGCTTCACCCATGATGGCATCTGGGTCAACCCAGTCTACAGTATCCAGCACAGCTATGTCCATTGGTGCAGGCAAACGAGACATTAAGTCGGCTCTCACATTAAGGGCCCCTTTTACATATTGAATTTTTGCACCAAATTCTGCAAGGAAAACCCCCCCAGCACTGTATTTTTGTGTTGCGCATCTCCCTCATGAACAAAGAGCGTAAGGGCTTGTGATCTGTATAAATAATGAAATCAGCACCATAAAGGTAGGCCCTTAGCTTGTCTATACAGTGTACTACCGCATAGGCTTCCTTTTCTATGGTCGACCACTTTCTTTGGGTGGATGACAATTGGTGAGAGACATACTGTATCACCCTCTCTACACCAGAATTGTCATCCTGAACCAGAATACCCCCAACACAGGTGTCGCTAGCGTCTGTGTATAATTTGTAACTCTTATCAGTCTGGGGGTATGCCATGACCTCGCGTGACATAAGCAGTTCTTTTAGATTTTCAAAGGAGTGTTGTTGTTCTGGACCCCACACAAAAGGCTCGTGCTTTCGAGTCAGCTTCACTAAAGGTTCTGACATTCGTGCATATCCAGGGATTGTTTTTGAGTAATAGTTAGCCATCCCCATGAAGGAGCAAACTTGCTTCAAGTTCTTTGGGGCTGGCATTTCAACAATAGCTCAGACCATCTCTGGATCATTGCGAATGCCCTCAGGAGTGATGATATACCCTAGTAATTTGACTTCTTCCATACCAAAGTGGCATTTTGAAGCCTTTAACTTTAGCTTGGCTGTTCGCAGTCTGTCAAAGACAGCCTGTAAATCTCTGGCATGAGCTTCCGGGGATTCAGATGCGATTATGAGATCATCTATGAAAACCCACACACACGTACCCAATAAATCAGACAAAGCCATCTCCATTGTCCTCTGAAAAATACTTGGCATATTGGCTAAACCAAAGCTGCCAACAGTAAAATTGAAGAGGCCACGGTGACAGATAAATGCTCTCTTATTTTGGTCTTCTTTAGCCACAGGGAGTTGATTGTATGCGGCTTTTAGGTCACACACACTATATATAGACTTACCTCCAAGTTGGTCAAAGATATCTTGTATGAGTGGTAATGGATATCTATCCTTTACAGTCACCTCATTCAACTTACAGTAGTCAACACAGAACCGGGTAGTTCCATCCTTCTTTGGGACCAAGCACACTGGAGATGCCCATGGGGAGTTACTGGGTACTATGACTCCATCCTCCAGCATTTGATCTACACATTCATCAACTATCTTGCGCTTGGCAAGAGGTGTTCTGTATGGCCGTTGCCGTATAGGCGGGTGATTCCCTGTGTCAATGGTCACTTCTACTAAAGGGCACTGACCAAAAGGGCTCCCTTCTGCATAGAAAACATCCCTGTTTTGGGCAATTACTTCATCAAATTTTGAACAGCCATTGCCCAAAGAGTTAGTACTAATTTCAACATCATGCATAGTTTGAAAGGGGCCATTCAAGTCTTTAGTGGGCAACCCATTGTAAGGCTGTACTGGTAGCTGTTTCCCTTGCCATATCAACAATTGTCTTGCATAATCTACCACTGCTCTATTGGCAGCTAGTGCATCATCGCCAATGATACACTGGTGTTTAATACCATCTACAACTAACACTGTAAAATTCCCTAACCCCTTGAAATGGATCTCAGTTTTACCATGTACCTTAATAGGGGTTCCTGAAACAGTAAACAATGAAGTTGCAGGTTTCAATAACCTAATCCTACCACTATCATTACATATTTTCTTAAATACCACATTGTGCAGAAGCGATACACTAGCTCCAGTGTCTATGAGACAAATTATACTCACATTTCCTGCTCTTACAGACAAACCCAATCTGGAACTCGCTTGATCAACTCCTGCCAATTCTAGTTTTCCAGGGTAGCCTGGTTGGCAGCTGTTAAACCTCCGGGCCTTGGACGTGGCGGCCGTAGTGGACATCCCACACGGAAGTGATTTCCCCCACACATGAAACACTCAACTTGTTGAGGTGATTGTGGATTGCTTCCTTGAGGAGTCTGTTGTTCAAATCTGTGTCCCTCATCACTGCTTTGATAGTCCCTTGGATTCCACTTGGCACATTCAAGCTTAGTCATGCGAGCAGACATTTTCTCCTGACCCTTCTGAATCTTAGTTAAGGTAGTCAAGATCACGCTGATCTCTGTCTTTTCTGGTGTTGTATTAGCCACTGCAGCAACCTCCATTGGTTCCTCTAGGTGATCATCCCTTTTTAATCCTGCATGCCTTTCCAAGCCTGCTTCCACGCATTTAGTGAATTGCATTGCTGCATCTAAAGTCTGGTCTTTCAGCTCCAAACTCAATTTTCTGGCTAATTCTGCAGTGCGCAGTCCACGCATATATTGACGCAAAATGATACGTTCTGCATCTTCCGAGCGAGTCACTGGGTATGCTCTTTGCACTGCTTCACGAATCCGGCGATTATATGAAGCCAAAGTTTCAGCGTCATTCTGCCTCATTTGTTCTACTTCAATGCGCAGCCTCTCTTCTTCATCAGCAGACAGGAATGTTCGCTCTATATGCGCCTTCACTCGATTCCATGGTACCCTATGGCGGTCCTCTGGTTGATTCTCTATAAAGCGCAAGATTTCCCACCTTAAGGGGCCACAAGTGGTCTGTGTCACCAATTGTATTACACCGGCATTGTCATTCTCAAGTTGAGGAAGTAGGAGTTCTATGTCATACAGAAAATTGCGAGTCTGTGTACTAACTTCCCCATCACAAGGTGTGAGGCTTTCTCTCAGTCCTCTTAATTTTTCTCTCCTTCGTTGATTTTGCCCCACCGCATTCTGTTGATTATGGAAGGAAGTTTGTACAGTCTTGAAATCATTATAAAGTCCCACAAGGTTATAGGCAAGGGCATCCCAATGGTCAGGTGTCATCTTTCCACGGTTCACCAATCTTCTTAAAAGTCCAAAAAAATGTGATAATATGAGATAAATCCTGGCAACCGCTCGAGAATGTGAAGTTCTTCACTCCCTAGAAGACAGATAGATGTCCTTTACTTCCTTTATAATGTTAGCGCTTGTTGGCAAACGCGCGGACTCGCATCACTTCAGAAGATTCACTGTTCCATAGTTCAGGTATGATAAAATAATACAGTCGCACAGGCAAGCAGGGGGAGAGACAACCTAACACGTCCGTTCAGTGGGCAAGATGGTAAGAAAAGTTGTTTATTTCTGATGTACATAGCTTATGTAGAATACATGTCACCTTTACTGAGTCACCAATATGCTCTCGTGGGTTCTGTTTTGATAATACACTCATTACGACAATGACTAATGAACTCATGTAATCTTTTTTAGATCAGCACAGAGAAGCGCCATTGAAGTCTCGTACTGTTTAAAGAACGTATATTTTTACCAGTTACCTGTTTTCAATAAATAATTCAATGTTTACAATAATATCTGAATGTCTGGTTTACCAAATAGCTTAATGCAATATTTACGACTTCATGACTAAATAAGCAAGGATGGACCAGATGCCTTGTTGACTCTTCATCAGGTAATAACTAAATGACTATTTAACGACCAGAACGTATTTTCACAGTCTTATTGGCTTCTCGCTGTGTGGTGATTAATGACTTGTTAATGACCCATGTGCATCCGAACTGCTATAAATAAATACTACATAAGATGGTTCCATCACCTATCCACAAATAACTACAATTTAGCTAGTGTGCAACTTTTACTGCCATTTACCCTTTCCTCTTACTTTTGAAATTCTAAAAAATTAGAAATATAATTAAAGTCACTGCAGGACTTTGATATTTAAATGTTTACCAGAAAAAGTCACTGCAGTACTTTACATACCTTCCCCTTCTTCAGTTTTGTTACATGTATAAACATGTATCAAAACTCAAATCCAGTATCTAGCTAATTTGAAATTTATAGGATTAGAATAGAATATCTAAACTGGTGAACTACATTAAAATAATGAAGCATCTTCAAAGTAACATGGAGCCAGAGGTTACTAGCACATGGCTCACCGGTGGGAGAAGTCATTCAGCACTCCTCCATAACATATACATATATGTAAAACTATTACATAAAAATTCTTTTGGATATTCAACATTGTATAACATCATTTACTGACTATCTGTAAATGACCAAACCAGTCAATAGTACCTACATTCTACATATATACTGTTAGGGCACAAGTCTCAATTGTAGACCTGTGGCAGGGGTGCCAATGCAGTTAACCCCTAATATGCCATATTAACTGGTCTACAAGGTTGACACTGTGTGTACCAACATACTCAATTGAATCAATATTACAAAGAAATAATAATGGCAGTGATATAATTATATAATACAAATAAAAACATGAAAAATATGAGAAACATTAAAACTCTGTAATTGACCCGGATTCTGTTCAAGCTCGCCAGTACCTTTTGATAGAAAGCATAAACTAAATTTAAAGACATTAAAGCATAGATGTCCTGGAAATGACAACAATATAAATATCTTACTATATAATGTTTCACAGCGTCCATCCGGCGATTTCCATTCCAATATACCATATAATAAGCCAGGGAATAAATCACACCATATTATCCCCCTGGGCACATGAAGTAAATATTATTGATATCAAATTCACATCTAGATAAAATATGACAATCTTACATAATAATAATAATAAATCAATCCATAGTCTATGGTGTCATATATTTGTGTGTAGTTTTTGTGACACCTCTGTTGGGACTAGTTCGTTACTCTACTTCACTACTTATGCTAACTAATAACATTAAACAGATACAAAATACGTTGATCAATGTCCTATCATCTTAACACCAATAGGAACAAAACAAAAGGGTAAATTGGGGATATACTCGGTAGAGCCCTCAAATACAGGGTACCAGTACTGAGTCAACCATTAACTCTTTCCTTGCCGTCCTACTTCAATCCATGTGGCACAAAAACAGTCTAAAATTAACAATTTCATATACACATTAACAAGATAGTGATAGGTGGGCTTGCCCTGATTACATGTAACTTGCTTTCATTATTCAGGCCAACCTTGTCTGTCTATATGCACAGAACAAAATGAATAAAATAGAATAAGATAAGATAATATAAAAATATATAATATAGATACATGCACGTTCCTGGGCCAGCACAGTTATCTGCCATCTTGGAAGACTCAACGCTCTGTTTAGGTTTTCAGAGGGCTGGGTGAATCCAAACAGGCACAAGGTAACTACGAGTCACACATCTGTCACCATTAGGACTAAAGCTATCTAATTTAACCTAGATATTCTAGCTATACATTCACATAATAATACACAAGTTTATACGTAGATGTACATATAAGTACAATTACTCAGTTACTCGCAGTTATGGTTGAGTTATGCAGAAGTCTGCATTCACAGAGCTTTGTTATGCAGTTTGAATGCTACCATTGGTGTACTATACTATATTCCCTTGACATTGATACATCAAGATAATGTCAAACTTATTCACTTATTGCAGCGTCCTGCATTTAATCACCTTCAATACTTAAAACATACACTCTATATTAACAGGTTTCCGTTACTCATTACATTGACATGTGGACAGATAAGATGTTAGTATGTCGATAATATGATGAACTTACACTTAAAATTAAATTACCATCATAAACTTTCTATGTAGGTCCAGGGGAAACAGCATCAGCCAACTTGACAGCCACGTGTATACCGTCACCCACTAAGGGTCGCCCCCAACTCCACGTGGCGACTTCCCTAAATGAGCTGTGGCAATGCCTCGAAGTTGTCCCCTTTTATGCCCATATTAGGAGTAATATTTACTCAAGACCAGAAGGTTTGGGGTTAAGGAGAGATATGGGTTGAGTAGGAGGATTCACAGTGGTATCTGAGGTAGCATTAATTTCTGATAGGTGGGTAAAGGATGGGTAAATGTTAGAGGGATGCAATGCCAAAGTAGGTCGAGTAGAGAGAGAGGGGGAGGGTTCGTTATTCACAGTAGTTGATTTTTCAGGTTGAATTTTTGAGGGCATTAGACACATTACAAAATAGTCCCACTTTTTTTTAAAAATCACCACCCCAGCAACGATAGCCACTACAATTAAAATTAATAAAATGACGAGAATGCCAAACGAGATCCTACTACCGTGATGTTTATACGTAGATGTACATATAAGTACAATTACTCAGTTACTCGCAGTTATGGTTGAGTTATGCAGAAGTCTGCATTCACAGAGATTTGTTATGCAGTTTGAATGCTACCATTGGAGTACTATACTATATTCCCTTGACATTGATACATCAAGATAATGTCAAACTTATTCTGCTATGAACCCTTTCCTCTTACTTTTGATATTCTTAATATTAGAAATATAATTAAAGTCACTGCAGGACTTTGATATTTAAAGGTATACCAGAAAAAGTCACTGCAGTACTTTACAAGGTGAATAGAGAACTGCCTTTTGCGTTTTAAAAAAATGAAGCAGGCTCATTACAATCATAATATAACATAAATGGAGATGTAGTATACAAATTGCACCCAACACCAGAACTCTACACAAAACAATATCCATTTTGTTTAAAAAACAAGAGGGCTGTGTGAACAGCCCGTGCCTCAGCTGATCTTGACATTCATCACACTTACAGCTCTATGAACTTTGGAAAGGATCAAGGACACCATGTTCTGAGTAAGTCTGACCTTTATAGAAGAACACTTACATGTGCAACATCAAAGTTCAAGTAGTTCTCAAGTTATAATGAAGAGTAAAATTCATGTATGTTGCACTGTGACCCCACAAACGAGGTCAAGGTCATTCATGTACTGTCTCAGCATGACCTTCATACAGAATAATTAACGTGTAGCTAACTCAAAACAGATCTCAAGTTATCAAGTAAACAGTAAATTTCGTGTCAGTTGTCCTGTGAATTAGCATTAGAACGCCCATCGACTTACATAGTAATCCATAGGAAAGCTGCATCGAACGATAAGTACCCGAATTGAAAATCCTTAAAAATCAGGAATCCAAAGCAGTGCCACCTAGTAAACAACTGTTTGACCCTTCCACAACAACATATCCATCACATTTCAGCTTAATCTGAGGGACCGTTCTGACAAGTGAAAAATAGCAAAACCATACAAAAAATTCCTAAAAAAATTGCAGCACCACCTGGTGAACAAATTGGGAACTATGGTGTCCCTGGGAGTGTCTATGTATGATATCAAAGCAATTGCTAAGCAGTTTCGGAGAAAAAGATTTTTTAAGATTTTGTCCAAAAAAAAAAAAAGGACAAAAAAATTCATTAAAAATCCAAAAATCACTGGAGCATGAACATTTGAACAAAATTGGTAGAAACTCACCCAAGGTACATTGCCACCAAGTTTGAAGTTAATCTGGATGACCGTTTTGGAGAAGAAGTCGAAAATGTGAATTAACATTAGAATGCCCCTTGACTTCCATAGTAATCAATAGGGAAGCTGCATTGACCGACAAGTACCAGGATTGAAAAAATCTTTAAAAATCAGGAATCCACAGCATTACCGTATAGTGAACAACTTTGTTTGACCCTTCTACAAGAAACATATCCACCATGTTTCAGCTTAATCTGAGTGATAGTTCTGGAGAAGAAGTCCAAAATAGCTATAACACACAAAAATTCATAAAAAATTAGGAAAAATATGCAGCGCCATCTGGTGAAGAAATTAAAAATTAGGAGTCCCAGGGAGTGTTCCTGTGTGATATCAAAGTAATTGGGTGAGCGGTTTCGGAGAAGAAGATTTTTTAAGATTTACCAAAAAAATAAACAAAAAAATTCATTAAAAATCCAAAAATCACTGGACCGTGACCATTTGTACAAACTTGGTAGAGACTTACCAAGGGCACATTTCCACCAAGTTTGAAGTGAATCTGGCTGACGGTTTTTGAGAAGAAGTCGAAAATGTGAATTGTGGACGACGGACGGACGGACGGACGGACGACGGACGGACGGACGACGGACGGACGACGGACGACAGACCCTCAAAAAACCTCAGCTGACTGACAAGTCAGCTGAGGTAAAAATTGACGGAGTCTTGGATTAAATTCAAAAGGACAGGGTGACACAATAGCAAGACTTGATTACCCTTTTTTATAAGAAGTGACTCCAGGAAGGAGCTGTATCAAACCTGGAGCTGTCATGGAACTCTGTTGAGGAGTCGATAACTACTATCTCGTTCAGGCATCATGTGCTGTTACTACATCATTATCACCTGCTTGCACGTTATATTGGATTTCACACAGATATTTGGCCATAATGCATCACATACACGTAAAACCTGATCGAGGTGATTCCATGACAACTTCTATTTTAATAGAATTTTTAAAGGGCGTTGGCAAACAGTAATAAGTGTTCACTTTAACTTTGGACTGTTTTCATGACGTTTTCGAGCAGTTCAATGCAAGCAGTAACCCTAGCAAGTGTTTACTTTGACTTTCGACTGTTTTGATGACCTTCTCCAGAGGTTCAATGCTCGGTTGGCATGCCTGCTCTCGAACCTAACCTTTTTTAAATAGAATGTCAAAAAAAAAAAAAAAAAAAAAAAAAAATGCACCTGCTTCCTCCAATACATGTACGTTAACTTCGCTTTCTAAATCGTTATCCACATATGAACATTCCCTGCCACAGCAAATGCTTCACCTTTTCTACTGTTAACATTTGCTGTTGTTGTTGTCGTTGTTGTTGATATCTGTTCAACCTACTGCGCATCATTACTGGTCACAATGGATTACACACTGAATAGTGGGAAAAAAAACGCCTTGAATGGACTCTCTAGAGATTCCAGTCCAGTGAGGATTATGGTGGTATTGATTTTCAGTTTGAGTTTTGCAACGTGTAGGAATGACAAAACCAGGTGGCGCATTTTGGTGCAGTGTTATTTTTGAGGAGAACTTTAAAAAGTAAGTGGTGCAAGATTATTACTCTTTCCCAAGTTGATGTGTTGTGTACAATGAAGATCTTTTCTATTTTGTCAATCAGGTGTTCCTTTGTACAAGGTTTAACGGATATTTACTCAACAGTCTCCCTTTCGGGACTGCAATCGCAACATGGAGAGTCAACAATATCTAAACGATGCACGTGGAGTCTATTGTGGCCAGATAGCAGCCTGATGCAATTGGCCTCTAGCAATCTGTCACGGGTAGATATGTACCTGTTGGGTTTTACTCTCGGTATGCGAAAGTGATTATTTCTGCCCGACTCTGAAATTCACTCTCATTGCACTCAACTATAATGTGCCTTTCAACCACAACTTTAGCTCAGCTGGTTTGCCAGGCTCTTACAAACATATAAAATTGGACATCTCAGTCATAAATTATGTATTTTTTTAGGCATCATGAAGTTTTCCCTAATTAGCCCATTAGTAAAATCTTTAGATTTCAGACACTGGGAGATCTGTAAATTACTTCAAAAGGCCTCTGTGAATTATATTTTGATTATACTCCTCAATTCCCAAATTTTCCGCCATATGTACTGTAAATATGATTCCCATATGCCATATGAGCACAGAATGATATAAGATGTATATAAAGTACATTTGACTGTGGTATAGTTACTGGTGTGCATGTACTGTATAAAACTGGAAGTCACAGTGTATTTAATGTTCTTTTTTAATCATACAGAGAGCCACTTTTTCCTTGTAAAAGGGAATTTACTTTCTCTCTTGTTTTTCTTTTTCTTTTCTTTTCTTTTCTTATTTTTTGGGGGGATACTATTTTTTTGTTCGAATTTATTTCTAAATTGTATGAGGGTGACTTACTTTTGGTTGGGCTGGTGGGGGGGGGGTGTGGGGCATGTGTGTGTGTGTGGGATTTTGAATGTACGACCAGCCTGTATCCATATTTTGTAATGTGAGCCACCTATGTTATAGTCCGACTAGGCTGGACCTCTGAATTGGAACCAATGAGCCCAGCCACCCGCAAGCTAATATACATTTTCAAGCAATGATTTCAACATCAAACGCTCAAGTTATTAATTTGAAATGACAATACATACTCGTATAAATATAATTATTTTGAGACATAACACATTGTTTCATTTTTTCAAAGTCTTAATAATTTATCGTGTAAACCTTGCCATACTGTTAGGAAACAAAACGATTTGCCATTCGAAAACTGTCTGTTTTCTCTCTTTTTCTTTCCTTTTTTTGTGAAGAAACTTTTTAGGGGATTTTAGTGCAGAAAGTTTTAGGTGCAGTTGATATGGACTAGTGCATTGACTAGGGACCCGTGTACCCGACACCCACCCATCCCCATAAAAATGCTGAAAAGTTGGGTCCCGAATCCAATTTTGAATACCCGACTACCTTCAATATAAATAAACAAATTATAGATCTATGTGTGTTTCTGCCTTTTCCACTGCAATGTTCTTTATTTTTATTTATTTATTTTTTCTCAAGAATAGCCAACTTGTCGAATGGTAGAATTATTATACTGTACCTGAACAAAAGTAAGTTAAAATATGTTTCTATAAGTCATTTCATTTCATTGAGGGTTTTTGCTGCTGGTCTCCGGGTCCCCGGGTCCCGGATACCCGTTACGGGTCCAGGGTATTGAGCATAATTTATGTGCGGGTCCTGGGACCCGACTTTTTTCCCAAAGTCAGTACACTAATATGGACCTGTGGGTTCCAATTCGGTGTTTCAACAAGAGGAAAAATTGGACACAGTCTACATTTGATCTCCATAATGCTAGGGGAGGGAAGTACATGTAGCAACACTAATGCCCAAAAATTCATTTCTTGGTTTTGGCTTGTCTGATAGAAATACCACGTAGTTTGTCTTTGATCATAAAATGGCACAAACATTGTCCATTAATTTATACATTATTTTGTGAGCATACATCATTGTGGAATGTGCACCATATATATAACTTCAATTTTCGATATTAATAGAAACCATACGAATCCTTTACTGTTGAGGTTGAAGTGTCACTATTGGTCTCGAATTTAGCAGTACCAAGATAAGGTAAGCCTATATATGTCAAATTTGCTGCTATCCCTATACTAATCATGCTGACAGCTTTTCTCTTTGTGTTCTTACCCATAATGCATACTTTGGAGAATAAGTTACAAATCAATACCCGTGTGGTGAACAAGAATGCTGTTTAGGAGAAGTTAAAAGTTAGAAAAATCTACAAAATTTTCTTAAAACAAACAAAACAAAAACTGCAGCACCTTCTTTGAACAATAGAAGTGTTAGGTGTCCCCATGCAATTTCAAAGTAATTGTTTAATTGGTTTTGTAGAAGATTTTAAAAGATTTTGCCAAAAATGATTGTTGAAATTCATAATTAAATAATAAACAAAACAATGCAGCGTGACCATTCAAACAAACTTGATAGAAACCCGCCCAAGGTACATCCCGATACAGTTTGAAGTGAATCTTGCTGACCGTTTTGAAGAAGTAGAAGATATAATTGTGATGAGACACCAGACAGATAGAGACAGATGGATAAAGCAAGACCCATCTCATACGCTCAAGTGGCTGACAATTGAGCACACCTAAAAATCACAATTTTGCTGAATTTAATTTAACTATATATAACACCAAGCTGTTGTGCTCGTGCCTGCCTGTCTGCAAAATCAATATACTTCGTGCATGTCATTATAGCAAGAGTGAAGTTGTTCATACAGTACAGTAGCACAGTTTATCCTGCACAATTGTCATACTTGTGTCAAAAATATCCAAGAAACAAATATATAAGTGGATATGTAAGTTTTCATTAGTTTTTGCCACATTTGATGTGCTGGCTATTTACATGTTGCATGAGAAAAATGTTAAATCAAATTGCTTTTACACACTAATAGTAAATTTGTTCTGTGTAATACTTGATTCAATATAAGCTCTCTGTCAATGATTGTACATTAAATGATCCTTGATAGATTCTATTCCAGTAGGATAACATCCATGCTATTTGATAGATTTGTAGGGATGACGTTTGTCTGGTCCCTTTTCTGTGTTTCATGTGGCCAAGATAACGTATATGCTCCTGAATACATCTGATTCTAGAAGGATAACATTCATGCTCCTAAGTAGATTTGTGTTGGTGATATCTATTTGGTCCTTATATGTTCCATGTGGCCGCAATACCTGAAATACTCCTACATAGACTTGATTCCATTAGAATGACATTCATGCTCCTGCATAGATTTGCGGGGTGGTGGTGTCTGTATGAGCGTTTTTATGCGTTTCATATGGCCAGGACAACTCTAATGCTCCTGGATCAAATTTATGCTCCTAGATCAAATTTATGCTCCTAGAGAGGTTTGTGCCAGTGATATCTGTCTGGTCCTTTCTTTTTCTGTGTTTCATGTCGCCAAGATAACTTATATGCTCCTGGATCAAATTTATGCTCCTAGAGAGGTTTGTGCCAGTGATATCTGTCTGGTCCTTTCTTTTTCTGTGTTTCATGTGGCCAAGATAACTTATATGCTCCTGGATAGACTAGATTCTAGCAGCATGACATTCATACTCCTAGATAGATTTAATTTTAGTACGATAAAATTCATGCCCCGAGATAGATTGGTAGGTGTGTGTGTGTGATCCTTCCTTTCTGTGATTTCTGTGGCCAGAAAGAAAGAAATAATTTTAAGATAGAATGTCTGTGTTTGTGCACAGACAATATGGGAGGTCAGGAGTATGAAGATCAAAGTACATGTATAAAAGGGAAGTTTAGTGTTTCTCAAGATCACCACTTTAATCCAGTATATTATTTTTTGCTGTTGTGCAAATTGTACTACTGGCATGTTTCATATAATAAATATAGTTTTGCTATTTTGTAGCTTCTTGTTTTAACAGATCACTTTCTCTTAACTTGAAAGTTTTCCCCATTCTTTGGAATAAGCACAACCTGGTCCCCGGGGCTTAAAATTACAGTTTTGTCGTCAAGTGACAGAGATTGCATGAATTTTTCATTGTGAATCTTTTTGACACTTAGTTTTCCCAGACCACAGATCCACGAAAACTTGTAACATTTTTAATTTTTCAGTCAGCTTAATGTCACCCTGTCCCACCAAGCCCTCTCTTCCGCGCTATGTACCGACCTCGTACCAGGTCATACAACTTTGTAATCAACTCAGTTAGCTGTTGAGGTCTCTAGTTGACCATGTCCGTTAGTGTGCCATTTATGCTCTCACAGTTGTGGTTGGTCCAATACATTGAATCTGTATGTGACGGATACTTAACCCTTTCCCCCTTAAATTAAAATTGATTCAACAGCTTTCCTTGGCATGGGTTGAGTGCCCAACCCATGCAAAGGAAAGCTGTTGACCTGGGGCATGTGATCCTCATAAGGCTCATCTCCACTTCTCAGTCAAAATTGTTTTTTTATCGCTCTTGAAATTTGTTGAAAACGCTGAAGCAGACGACATTTGACCACCAGCCGGTTTTGGCCGGTTTGAGGGGGGAAAGGGTTAATTCCTGTGTCTGCTGCAGCTTATGCGCGAAGAAAATTTCAACAGTTGCACTGGTTACACCATCTTTGCCAAATATTGCATCCAGAATTTGTATTCTATCTTTGCTGGGGTCTCCTACTTTACTCTTCAGTTGTTGAGAAATATTATATTTCAGATATCTTGTACATGAAATTCTGTCGATTGAAGAAAACTAGCCTTCACTGCATTCACCATGGTGTTTTCGTCACCGGAGTCAATGATGGGACTGGATGGCGGGCCGGCTACTTCTCCTGCTAGTTAAGAAACGAGTAATAGTCCCAAAAACAAAGGATTGTCACCCGTCTCCCGTTGAACAAGTGACAAATTTTCAGTATGGTAGCTGTGATATGAAGGTCACCAAGGGTAAAAATTTTGTCTGAACCTGGAACTGTTGAAACTGGGTTTGAGGAAAAACAGCAAAATCTCTTCATATATTGTATTTGGTCTTTTGTGTACAAAATGACAGTGGGTACCTGTCTTTGGAATGTATGACTGCATGTACAAATCGATGAGTTTGTGCCATATTTTCCACATTGTTTATGTGGTGTGCAAACTTCATCCGTTCCCCATGTTCACATTGTATTGTCCTCTTTTCAGGGTATTTAGCATTTACAATTTGTTTTTTTGTTTTTGTTTTTGTTTTGTTTTTATTTTAATCAAAGTACAGTGATTACATCTGATTTAAAGCAGCTGCTGGAACAGTTATTTTGGTGCTGTGTTTGGTGCATTTCCTTTTATGTAGTCCATGACGTCAACGGCATGCGTATATATTCCCTTTGTTGTACTTGCTGTTTGCATGAAGTGCTCCCCCTGGAAAGTTCCCAATACACTCGGCTGTTGCAGTTTGTGGTACTCCATACTCATCTGGATTCTCTATCCATGATATTTTTTATTTTGTATTGCCCACACAAAGAATGGTTGCCTCATGTTTTGTATAATATGAGGACTGCGTCTGGCTCTGGTTACCTATCTAACAGTTGCAACACGTCCCCGTTTCTAGTCTACCTTCGTCCTTATTATTACACGATTCTAATGTGCCTAAGAGCAGCTTCCTGCAAGGCTTCAGTTTCAGTCAGAAACAAATAAGATGTGTTTATGGCTGAACTGACCCATGCTCCGCAATCATCCCAGTAACGACTTTTCTGGTTTTCTTTCCTCTGTTCCAAGTTTTCATTTTTGAATACAAGACACTGGTTTTCTTTGAACCAGTTGAATGGTTATCTTCTGATGTGTCCAAAATTAATGTCTTGAGTTGTCAGTTGAGGAAGGTGTTGCTGCCATACTGCTAGCATTGATTGTTGATTGGGATTAAGGCCATGGAGAAAGTGGCTGTGGATCATGAGCATGAAAAAGAGCAGGTCTGGAGATGTGGTAAAAATAGAATCTTCACTTAGCCCCCGCTGGCTAGAGGAAACCATCTGTCACCCTGGGCTGAAAGGAACATGTAGGATTGGTAGACGTATTTCTCAGATTTATTGTTTATTGGGCAATCGTATTTCAGGAAAATAAGTTACATAAACAAGCCAGGATTCTACCCAATGGATATTAGTATTCCGGTCATGTGGACATAACGGTCTGTGCTCTAACGGTATGCAGCTTTTTGAGGGTATCATGTTGTGCTCACATCAAAAAAAAAAAAAAAAAAAAAAGAAGAAGACAAAAAAGTCAGTTGAAAGTGTCAGAAACAGATAAAAAACAGTTTGCGTTGTTAAAACTTTTTCCATTACGTTTAGTTGACGCGAACAAATTATACTCATTTTCTCCGTGCAAACACATGTATTTTACGGTGGCAAGGTGGTTTTAGGCGTGTTGCAGCCTTTGCCTACTTTGACCTTGACATACATTGATCCTTTAACCCATTAAATTACATATTTACGTTATCGAATGCATGTCTAGATTTGTTGTCACAGAATATGGAATCAATTTTAAGATTTTTCGACGCTTTTTTTTTCTTGCAATATATTAATGCCGTATATAGCGGTGCAGTGACCACATGCACAGGTTAACAAATTTAATGCATCAGTTTTGCAAATGCCTTCTTTTTTCGGTGTATAAACTTTACACTGTTTCGTAAAGCTCACTTTTTGTAATTACAATATGGAGACCATGAATTTTAAATGGTTTTTCATTATTTTGAGCATTTGCTTTGAATCAAAAATATGCTTCAAATACGTTGCAAATGTGCAACGCTCAATCCTAGCTGAAGTTGGTGACGAGCAGATTTGTTCGTGTGCATTTTGTATTATTCAAGTATATTCTTATCTCCAATCTCTTTAACATAATTTACACCTGTGTGCGTTTTTTAATTGAAGATCACCACACATACACTTTATATCATCACAAATCCTCAATGTCGCATAAGACAAAATCCTTTATCTACTGCAGTAAACAGATCCTGCACGGTATTTTTAAACCCTTACCCCTTACAAGCGAGGAATTACTTATCTATACGTGTAACTATCAGTGCGTCACCTATTTTTTAGAGGTAGTTCAGACAACGCACAGACATAAGGGCCAATAGGATACGGGCTTTTCAGCCAGCAAAAAACCATTTTCGGTGGGTCTGACTTTGGAAATTCTACTGCATTGGGTAAGTAATTAAATATGGAACTATATTTTAATTTTACATTTAGTTAAACAAAAAGCCACATGTACTTATTTCATACATATATGGACATAGGAATACCAAGAAGGATACCGGCAATGGCTTTCCGCCATACTTTCTAAATCATAATGCACATGTCTGGGTACTACATGTGCATGGCAGTAAAGGCAGTTTCATTTCATTGACTTTCTTTGTGCAAGCACCACCCAAATTAGACGGAATCAAGTAGATATGACACTCAAGCTGTATATTCAACCGATATGGGTCCTGTGACCTACGGGATATTTAGTTGGGGACACAGAAATTAATGTAATCGATGGATGGAATGCGGGTCAATATGGCGGCGTGCCAATTATATCCAGTCGCTTCACATGGCTATACTTTGAAACGGAGATTATAGTTTTAGTCATATGTTAATCTGATTATGATTAGTTTATGGTCAGGTTGCGTGAGGTGTATCAAACTCTGAGACTATGACACGTAGGAATTCATCCATCAGCCTGGGCATCCGGTTCTCTTGACTTAACAGCTAGGGTGGAGTAATTTCATTTTTAAAGACTAAAAAATGTAATACTTTGGCTGCTGATCCAAAAGCTGTGTCTGACAATTTTCAATGTTTCTGTTTTAATAATCTGCAAGTTTTGAGTGATGTTTTGCTTTCATCAATGGTAAAAACTAAGGTGTAACAGGAAAATCTACCTGAATTAATTGAGTAATTAATTAATTATACTTGAACATTTCCCACATTTTGAGGGTTTTTTCGCAATGTGTTGGTCACAATTTGCGTGTCTTTCTCGAGTCAACCTACTTTTCGGTAAAACCATTCGATTTTCTTGAGACGCTGTAGATAACCTCTTGATAGGTCTCAAAAGTAAGACTTGTTATGCGGGTTTTCATTTTATCAGAGTCATCATATTGACAAAGGCTTGCACAGTGAACACTCTAGCGACGTGAGCAAACACGTTAGTACCGTAACAACATTCATCAAATAGCTATGACAGGGCACAAAAATTAACGACACAAAATAAAAAGAACTAGATTAACGAAAGCATCCTAAACACTTCCCCAATACGGGAGTTAAAATTGTGCAAAGCAAAATTTGTTGCAAAATATATTATATAAAACATTACTATAATCTTCTGTTCCGGGGATGTCCTCAAAACTACGTAATCTAAATTACATCATTGTTATACGTGTTTACAAATAAAATAGAAAGACGCAAAATATTTACTGTACATGAGTAACAAAATTATGTTAAAACGGTGGTCAATTCAAATTTCCTTACAAAGATTATGTTCCGGTATTCAACCCACTCTTACTGGTAAAGACAAGACAAAACAAATGTTAAAACAGTAGCAATATCAGGTGGTTCAGCGAAAACATAGCGCATCACTAGTTAAAAATGTTAAAGTTTGCATGGGAAGTCTGTAGGTGCAATGTCTGGTATGCACGTGGGGTTCGGGTGGGAGGGTAACGAAACGGGAGGGGATGTGTAGGTTGCAAACTCAATATGGCTGACATCAAATATTAAGACCTCAATGTAGAATTCATACGCGCAGTATAGATAAGTGTGTATAAGAAATAACCAGAATATGCACATTGAATGGTCTGTTGGAAATGTAATACTTGAAAGTCAGTCATGCTTATTAAAAATAAGGACACACTATTTCAGATATACCGGTTTATAAAACTGGTGATGATGAGGCCCGATCTTCTTGATAATTTGCTTATATGCCCCCAAATGCTTGTTTCTTACAGCCAGCCCCTCCCCCCCCCCCCCCACAACGTTTTAAAGTGTATTTGCTTTTAATTTCTACAATAAGGCCTTTAGGCCTCATTTTACAAATTTAGAAATAAAAAAGCGTGTACTTTCTTTGTAAATCTGCCTGTTTTTCTGCTAGCGCCAAGCGAAGCGAGCTGTGGGATAACAATTCTATTTGAAGGTTTTCTGCATCTTTAATTATCGCAAAAAGGACTGACATCTAAATGTTTTGCTGCTTGTGCTATTACTTGTATTTCATGAAATCTAATTCAAAGCATGAACTTTGCGTAAGAAAAATGATGACATCCTCCCCTATAACTTCCAATGCTCTGAAACTATCGTTACAGACTGACCTGTGGACCGGGGAGACCTCGATTGCAGGAGGTTGTCCTTTGGAAATGCCATCTTAAGTAGGTTAAAGGCGAAACGAGCATTAGCGACGAAACTGCGAGGCCAACGAGATCTGGCCATGGCCGAAAGGTTCAGACCGTGGTCTGAACAGGGCGCTGTCTCTGCGGAGCAAAAATCTGCACCTGACGTTTTCCCAACTCTAAAAGTTTTTTTTTTTTATCTCGTAATTAAGAGATAAAGAAGAAAAACTTTTGGTTGGCACCATTGAAGCACCATATAAATTGACATGCTTTGTTTGTTCATTACGGCCACTAGTGGCCGGGTGACAACTATCACCGAACGCTTTAGCACCAGCACCTCCTGCCGCTCAGTGGAACTTGAACCAGAGCTGGACAGAACGCATGGTTTGCGCAGTAGCTTCCCGATATTACAGATAATATTGTATTGAGTCAAATTGCACACATACCGTGCTGCGGTAAAGACGAAGCATGATATGTATAATCATATGGGTTTCTTTGTTTATCGATTTTACTTACGAGTACCAACATACAAGTTGGTAAAATAAATAAACAAAGAAAACCATGTGATGATTTTTATCCTACGGTTCTTCTGTAAATTGGATTTTTGTCGACGTGGCTTGCACGTCGACCAAATGTGACTGGTATTGCCCCACATAGCAAAATGTCTATCCGTGCAACGTACTATAAAATGAAGCGAAATACTGAAAATGGAATTTGCTTTTCAATCAGCAGAACCACTATCGATGACCTGAATTCCCCAATGCTATCAATTCTAGTCCGTCATCCTATACACGTTTATTTTACTCGATTAAATTGTTGCTTGAGCTTTATTTGCTTTCTTATCTGAAAAGGTTGAAGTACAACAACCTTTCAGTCATTCCAGTGGCCAAGTATGTGTTTAATTTTGCACAGCGACGCATCGTCAGTTGGTTTCTGAGCGATTAGCTATACGCCCATGTTTTCATTGAAGCAAGACTAAAGTCACATTATATAAAGCATTATTCTGAATCCTATGTAGTTAGGAATACATATCTGAATTTATCTCCCTTGTATTTCGAAATTTCAAAAAGTTACTTAATGACGCAATATATGCTGAAAATGTGTGAACGCCTCCATAGCCTGAAGCCATCCAAACTTTCCAAGGCAACCTCATGATCAGAGTGCTGTATTCAGCCGACCAATCACCAATTGTGTTATAAAATGATTCCAATGACAACATGGCAACAAAGTTTGGGGGGGGGGGGGGGCGTCAGACGATCATACATGTTCCTATTGCACTCAGTTTCAAAAAAAAGGTCATGCTGACAATGGCCGGTTCATTGTTCTTGCTCATGACCAGTCAAGTGCAGTGAGGCAGTAAGTCTGAGCAAGGACCTGTTCTGAATGGCAAGTCCCAGGAGTGAGTCTGCAAATCACCCAAGCCACGAACAGACAACAACAACAACAACAACAACAACAACAACAACAACAACAACAACAACAACAACAAAAAAAGTCCCGGCGGTTGGTTATAGACGCATTTCAATATGGAATATGGTAACCGTTACTATGCATTATTACTTGGACAATTGCATGTGGTAACAAGCCGTGAAGAAAGCTTTGTATGCGAATGTAAAAATATGACATACAACTTTGATGAGAAGAAAATGTATACATACTGTCGCATACAATTGATATTCCCATGATCCTCTCTCAAGCCACCGCTTTGTTCTCCCATGGGATGCCACTGAGCGTAATAAGGCAGATTTCAGAGTATATCATTACATTTCAATGGGAATTTTTCGGGCCTACTTTTACATGTGATTTAATCATTTCACACATGTATGTTACTAACTTGGACCCTTCCAAAAGTATAATATATAACAGGACTTCTGTGTTCCTTTAAACGGGGAACCAGACAACATTATATAAATCGGAAGAGCCAACCCGTATTAGGCATACGTATGTATCATGGGACTATTCACCGGATCGCAACAAATCATTTCGAATACAAGCGAATTGAAAGATGATATAAATTATACAATTTGACTTCAAATTATGACGTGTTAATTCATTCCACAGTCATAACCCACACCTCCAGTAAAGGCAATTTCTAAAATACACCATTTCGAGAAGGTTATTTAAGATACTGACAAAAAATAAATAAAAAAAATAAAATAAATAAGATAAAAAATAAACAACACAATGTATAAAACATCTAAAAATCATTGACGCGTGACCACTTGAACAACTTTGTAGATGCCTAAATAAGAAACATCCCCACAAAATTTGAAAATAATTTGACGTACGGTTTTGGAGAAGTTGAAAATGTGAATTTCCATTGCATTCTCCGTTGATTTACACATTAATCAATAGAAATGCATGCATTAAACGACAAGTAACAGAATAGAAAAATTCACTTTTAAGAATTTTTCTTCATGGATCCACAGTATCACTACTTAATGACCAACTTTGTTTACCCCTTCCAGAAGCTAAACTTCCACCAAGTTTCAAACCAATCTCAGTGACCGTTTTGGAGAAGTCGAAAATAGCCTTAGCACAAAAATTCGTGAAAAATAGGAAAAAATCGCCATGTCACCTGTAAAAAAATCAAGGTCTAGGAGTCCCCGGGAGTGTCCCCGTACAGTTTCAAAGCAATTGGCTAAGTTGTTTCTGAGGTGACTTTTTAAGATGTTGCCAACAACTTTTATCAAAAATTTATGAAAGTAAGTTACGGTTTTGGAGAGGAAGCCGAAAATATGAATTGTGGACAGACGGATAGGTGGGCAGACGGATAGACCATGGACCATACTATAACCTCAGCTGATTGGTCAACTGAGGTAAAATTTGTACAAAAATAGAACAAGAGGATCATGATGATCCCATGCTCGACTTACGGGAATATGCTTTTGCAGTATTGTAACACATGCATTGTAATATGTAAAGCTAATACATGTACAGTGGTACCAAAGTTTGATATATCATTCATAAATAAATGGAGAACATTGCAGAAATTAAAACTACCTGACCCCAGGTGACCGTGCGTGCAATATCAAAGCAATTGGCCAAGAAGTTCTCGAGATGGTTTTTTTTCTTCAAAAATCAATTTGAAATTTCATTATAAAATAGAAAAAATATTGCATCATCCCCTTTGCAAACTTGGAACAGGTCCACCTGGCGAACATCCAATGCAAAATCAAAACATTCCAATGACTGCTTTTTGAGGAGAAGTCGAAAATGTAAATAGAATGTACACATATACTTTACATTGGTAACACTACCAACGTTCGCAAAGTTTGATTTCCCATAACTTCGTCAATATATCCATATCATTTTCGCAAACTTTCATTGTCTAAAGTCAAACACTATTCTGGAAAATTTTTTTAGTAACTCTGTTCAGCCGTTCTGGAGAAGAAGTCAAAAATAGCCTTAACACAAAAAAAATCATAAAAAATAAGAAAAAATTGTAGCGCCACCTGGTAGCAAAAAAATAAGAACTAGGTGACCCCAGGCTACCCTATGGGCAATATCAAAGCAATTGGCCTAGTAGTTCTTGAGATGAAAACATTTTTTTCAAAAAAAAAAAAAAAAAAAAAAAAAATACCAAACAAAATAAAAAAAAAAAAAAAAAAAAAAGAAAATTAATAAATAAAAAATAGAAAAATCAGTGCATCATCATTTCCTTCGCAAACTTGGTAGAGGTTCACCTTGGGAAAACCCATGTGCAAAATCAAAACATTCCATACAGCGGTTTTTGAGAAGACGTCAAAAATGTAAAAGGTCTAGCAACGGAAGGACAGACAGATGGACAAAGAGACAACGGGAGTAAATGGATTCCAACAGCTCTGCTGACTTGTCTTACCTAAGAAAGTGCAGCACCATCTGTTCAATAAATTAATGTCTACGGGTTTGAGGTAATATTTTGCCAAAAAAGGAACAAAGAAAATCATAAAAAAATCCAAAAGTCACTGGAGCATGAAAATTTGAACTAATAAAATAGAAGTTTAGCCAAGGTACATTCCAACCAAGTTGATCCTCACCAAGTTTGAAGTGAATCTGGTCAACGATTTTGGATAGGTCGAAAAGGTAAATTGTGGACGGACGGACAGATGAATGACGAACGATGGCCTATTTTATAATCTCAGGTAGCTGACAAGTCAACTGAGGTAGAAAGTCGTCAGTGGTCGTGACCTGGAAGCCTAGATGGCTCGTTCGATTATAGATTTTTCTGAAATACGATGATTTTGGGTCGTAACTTTAATTGATAATGTATAACTAAATCATTGACCGTCTAGGTCCACCTGTTGACTTGGACTGGTGGTATATTATTCTTGATGACAATAACTAATCATTATAATTTACGACACAGGACATTCTGGTTATTTTTATGGAAAAAGGTGCATGCCGATATGTAGGCGTTGGACCTTTTCATTATTAATGCAAAGATGGAAGTTTTTGTCTCAAAGCGAATTCGTTTTAGATACATGTATTTATAGGGGCATAAACCTTGAAACGATCTGGGTTACCATCATGAAAGCCTGCGAAAGCGAAAGGGGAGTCTTGAGGTCATCCTGTACATACCTTTCTCAGAGACTTAAAGCATTTTACCCATATGATACCTGTTTCAGTCTCACTCCCCCTTGTGGTGTTGCGATAAAATTGCTCCCTGGCCATATGCATTAAAAGGCGTGGCTTGTGTAGTGGAGGTGGCCAGTCATGTTTGTTAGGGACTACTTTTTAGCAAAATTGTAGTACACACGTAATTACTATGGACTGCCATTTATATGAGCGCGGAGTACATAACCTGCTCGCAGTTTTGACCAATGGATAAAAGTTCATGTTCATGAAAGTCAGAATATATTTTGGTGCTTCAGTATGCAAAAATAGGCTTGTTTCATGTGAGGAAAAAGAATCTTGTATGATTCGCATATTGGACCGTGTTGGGACAGTCGATGAGTCGTTTTTCGGTTTTTGCGAGGTCGTAAACCGAAAAGTGCCCCAACACGTGTTCCAAAACGGTCACAAATGCTTCGCTTTATTTCACAACAGTATTATGTGCAAGATTGTCTTTTAATCTTGCACCCGAATATTGCTGTGAAACAAAGTAAACTCAGACAACTCCACCTGCAAGAACCCGCACTGTATTAACCCCTTCCTGCGGGTCTGAGGAGCACAGAGCATAGCGTTCCCTTGCTGCCGGTTGCACTCATAACGACTTCAACTCAAAGTGTTTTCTTAAATAATAAGCACTTCCAGAAAAAACGTTGTGGCAGACTACGATTTTACATCCGGACGCTTTCGGGTGAATTGATCTGGAAAGGCTTAATAGACTTAACTATAAACTGAAGTATTTTCCTTTAGTCCTGCTACTAAGTTTCGATTCATACCTATGTTTCATCTCAACCTGTAAGGTGTCGTGTAAAACGCGCTAGCATGCAACAAACTACCTTGTGCATTTTATCTGTTTATGTTTACTTGACAAAATACTACGGGAATGTACGTATGCTGGTGTTATCAATGGATTTTATTTAATTCAATACTGATTCGAGTAAAGACAAGATTATTGCTTGATTAATTGCAGAGCTCTGAACCAAATTGGAAAGCACAGCAAAGATGATGCAATGCAGTGCTTTTTAATTGGCGGGGGGGGGGGATACCTAGCGGTTTAAAGACATATCTGGTGCAAAGGGTTCTCGATAAATAAATAAATGAATAAATAAATAAATCAATCAATCAATCAGTCAATCAATCAATCAATCAATCAACCAATCAACCAATCAATATATATATATATATATATATATATATATATATATATATATATATATATATATATATATATATATATATATGTGTGTGTGTGTGTGTGTGTGTAGATATAAAGAAGTACCATAATAAAGGCAATTCTGAACCAAGACATCCATATTACCTGCTCTGCCCTTTTGGTCAGTTTAAATAAACAAGGTAGCGTCCTAAAACATGGGAGATACCTGCATCACACATTGCAAAGTATGTTTTTCTTGCCAAACGAGAAACGTGGATGAAACCAACTGTTTATAAAATTGCAGTCATGGTCTTCAAACAGTCCCCATATGTATTGGGAATCAGTATTCTTTATTACCACAAATGTTGGTGACATTGTTAGTTTTTCATCATGATGCTGACAGATGAAATTCAAAAATTTTACTTTTATGTCAAATGTTTGTACTCCAAATGTAACCTTATCACTCAAATTTGTCATATGGAACAATTTGGTACGGTCATCTTATTTGTGTATGTAAAATAAAACAATTAATTATTGTGTCAATCTTTTACCATACGGTACATTGCTGGATTTTCATATATTGACCAAAACAACAATGACATCTTGCATATTTTATCAAAAATAAAAAGAGTGACTTTTGAATGGATATTCAGGTTAAATTCTTCATTTTAACAAAAGTTTTAATGGGGATGTGTGGTTTTTAAAAGAAAAATATGTTGAAATTGGGCTTTAATCCTTGCATGTATAAAAATAAACTGAAATAGCTGAGCCCCAACGCATGATACTTGAAGATGGAAACAAGGAAATATTACAAAGTGATTATGATGGCCTTGATGCTACTTGATGGTGGCAGTACGGCTGACAAATGTGTGTACTGAAATGAAATGTCTTTATTGCATAAAGCGTTATCTATGGACCATGGCATGAAGTACAAAGCCCAGTACTAGCGTCACTACATCCAAATAATTGTGAGGCCGCATAAAATAATACCAGAAATATAAATAAATATGTGAATAACAAGTGTGTATCACCAATAATTTTAATTTTATTAGCGCAGGAATGAGGCAGTTTGTACCGTCTCGCAGCCATCATTTTAGGGGGGTGGGGTGGTATCACGGTCAATGTAGCTTTACTGACCAGATTTTTTTCTGGCAAGCTGTATTATTTTGTTACAAACTTGTAATAATAATGTAACCCAAGTGAAAAAATGAGATGAAAAGAAATCTTTGAAGAAAGGATAATGATTTTTAGTGATTGGCGGGGTCCGCTGAAATCACGTACAATTTCATTGGGAACCCATTGTGATAGTGCATAGAAAAAGGGTTATATTTCCAACAATGTACCATGTTGGTGAATTTTATTTTCACAGTTGTGTTTCTGTATGGGTCAGTATTGCATATGCATTATTATTGGCTATACCTGCTTTAACTTTTGTAGACAACAAAACAAACATGGAGGAATACCTTTTTTATGAAAGATTCATTGTGTGTTTTGGTTGAATTAGTACAGACAAACATGACCCATATTCATAAATTCCAAACCCAACAATGACAGCGAAGAGATTCCAGAGTCATCAAAGCATCACCGTTCACCTCCCAATACCAATTGGACGAAACAAACTTCACTCCTGACTTGAGACAGGCAGTCACCCATAAAAGGCAATTGGTGGTTTTAAACCGGTCTTCTCAACCTTTGAAACATTCTTCATAAACTACAGACTATAGCGTTTCCAAACTGTACATGCCTAGCCACTCATAACCCAAATTTTATTACGTATGCCCAAAATTAAAAAGAGACCTGGTAAGCTTATTACTTTTTGGTTCTCCTGACTTGTCAGTCAGCTGAGTTTATAGCAAAAGAAGAGAGTAGGTCTACATCGTTTGTGTGATATTTATGAATCTGGAACGTTATAAACACACTCTACATCCATTATAAAAGATCAAGTCTACAGACTGGGACTGTGTGATGGTATCATTTAAAACATGTGTTATTGGATTAGAAAAAGACCTTATTTTTCTAGCAACATTTATAGCACCAGAAATTCAGTATCACACGAGAAATGCGTTAACAATGGTATAGAAAATCTTGACGATTGTTGAACAGAACTGAAAGCAAAAGATGGTGAACACATATCCTAACAGCAGGTGATCTGAATGCAAGATCTGGAAATTTAAATGACTTTATTGAACATGATGGTACAGAATACATCGACAATACTGACTGGTATGAAAATGATATATTTGATGCTGACAGATCAAATAAGGATCTTAAGGTGAGCAAATATGGAGTTGACTTATGCTGTAACTTTGATATACATATATTTAATGGACGTATGAAGGGTGACCTCGACGGAAATTTTACTTGTGTTCCAAATAATGCACATGCCGTTTTGGACTATATGGTAGGATATACCAACTTATTTTCAAATGTAAATTATTTTTATGTGCTGTATTTAGATGAATCTGATCATTGTCCAATCCAATGTTTTATACAAAGGAATTCACTACAGAATGATCACAACAGTGGTGAACAAAAAAAGTCAGATTATGTAAGATTCGCTTGGAATGAGGATGAAATAGAACGATTTATTACAATGTTAAATGATGAAACTGCAGGAAGTGAATTCAAGGCATTTGAGGATACAGTTGACAATGATGTGGATTAAACTGCAGAAGTATTAGATAAAATATGTCAGAGAGCAGCTGTAAATATGAAACTTACATTTGGTTCCAAGAAATACCGTGATGAACGATGGTTTGATGAAGATTGTCTGAGCAAAACAGACTAAAAACAGCCTTTTACAAAAATAGAGAAAGTAGTAGTGAAGATGATTTTCAAAATTATAGGTTTGCCAAGAATAAATGCAGATCATTATGCAGGGAGAAACAGGATAAGTAGAAAGAAAAGCAGCAAAGTAAACTGGAAGCAGTGAAAAACGATGTAAACAAATGCTGCCAACACATTTAAGGCGATGTTCTAACAGTTCTAGCACTATAACACCTGATGAATGATTCCTGTACTTTTAAAAATATAATCCCAATGTGGATAATGGTACTTTTGATGATGAAATAAAAGAAGAATCAAATGTCATGATTTATGGTGTGACACATATATCGGAAATGAACCAATGGAGTTGAACATACCAATTGAGGCTACAGAAGTTGAAAAAGCAATGAAAAGTATGAAAAATAAGAAAGCCCCTGTGGTTGATGGCTTTAGCATTGAATTTTTAAAGCTTCCAAAGATAAAATAATACCATACCTTCTTTTATCAATTAACAGTATTTTGAACCAGGAAACTTTTCCTGAGAAATGGTCTCAAGCCCTTTATGTGCTATCCTCATGGGTCTAAAGAAAGTAAAGATAACTAGGAAAGATGATTTGCTGCATAGCAAATCAGTGTGTGTGTCTTCAAAGCATATTGGTTTGGCAATGTATAACTATTCCATAAAACAGGAGTAGAAGTTGGAATGGCATCTCTATCTATTATAGCTTTAAAACAGTCAAACTCCTTGTATGGAGGTACAAACATGCCAAGTTTGGACTTTCTATGTAAAATAGTGTCCGAGAAAAGTGTCGGATAAATTTGCTGGTATAGAAGAAAGAAAGAAAGAAAGAAAGAAGGGAGAAGGAGGGAGAGAGAGAGAGAGAGAGAGAGAGAGAGAGAGAGAAAATCTTGAGCATTTCCTGGACTGTCTAATTGTATATGAATAATGTAGCCAAAATGTTTTCTTTAACAGCCACTGAACTGATTGCCTGCAAAGCAGACCAAGCTCCGTGTTAGCGGAGTAGACAAAATACGCAGCTTGGGTCTGCTTTGGAGGCAACTGAACTGACTGGTGTCCAGAAAGAAAACATTAACTTATAATTAAATTACCAAACAGACATAGCTATTCAATCAATGCAGCCAATGTTTATATGACAAAATTAACTCATTCAGTAATGAACCCAAAGGATATGCTCTTTGCTAATTCTTTCAAATTTGCATTGCTAATACAATGTGTGAAAAAAATAAAAAAGGTCAGAATATTACAAATCATGAGCACAGATTATATTCTATTATGATTGTCAGAAATTTTAAATCAGAACCCCCTCATTTAAAAGATAAGAATACTCAGTTTATCCCTTTGATACAAATTTTACTGACAGTAAATGAAGACTTCTGTCCTGAATCAGTCAAGGGATGCCACATTTTAAAAGGGTCATTTTGATGTCACATCTTGTAAAATATATACCAGGATTATGGCTTGTTTGCAGTTTAATTGAGATGTGACACCCCTGTAAAAATGTCCCACGGGTCTTACGATGTTGATAAAGGCTCTAGATTATGAGTGAAACCTATTGGGGGTAATAAAATACACACAAACTTAAGGAGGAAAGGGTAGGGTTTATTTTGATGTGGTTACACTTGCCAGGACTTTGGAATAAGCTGGCCATTTGGTACCAATCATTTACTGTCACTGGTCATGTGTGTTTGGAGGGGTGGCAGACACATAGCAGGGCCAGCTCCACAGTAAAATGGTGTCCCTTTAGCCGGATTATTTTGTAAAAAATCCAATTATTTGACGCTACAAAAGTGAAAATAAAACCCATATAAATGTCTACAGCAGCACCCATGTGGACCTGTTTACAAACACCACAAATTATAGCAGCCGGGTTGAGTGGCAGGGCAAAGAGGTCAGTGATTGGCAGTTTGGCCCACCAGCACTGTGGTCACAACTAATGAGACGACCCCCAGAGCTCAAGTTAGGTGGAATGCACTGTATGGCATATTGAAGATTTAAAACTTTAATTAGCCCTCATTTGCATAATTTTGAAAAGCATGACCTCTCATTATAAAAAGGCCAGACTTTATCCATAGAAGTATAATTGTGCCAAGTTTAGAGTTTCTACATATAATACTTTTCAAATGAAATGTCGGACAAATTTGCCTGTAAAGAAAGAAAGAACGAAAGAAAGAAAGAAAGAATTCCTAGAAAAACAGAAAAGTGTGTGCTGACACACACACTTTAATTATAGAGGTATATCCTTTTTAGTTGTAGGTAGCAAAATTTTTACTAAAAAATCATAAATAACAGACTTATAGATTCGATTCAAAGACTTGGAAAATTCCATGAATCTCTATGTGGTTTTAGAAAAGGCAGGTGAACCATTGACCATATATTTACATTAAATGCACGGAAAGAAAAATATCTAATATCCTTTGTTTATCGATTTTTTTCTAAAGCGTTTGACCGAGTTCGACATGACTATTTGTAGTATAGACTTTTTAGTTATGGTATACATGGGAAAGCATTAAAGGTACTCAGGTCAATGTACTCTGAGTTAAAATCATGCACCCGTACCCCTGAAGGACTAACTGAATTCTTTGAATGTAGTATAGGAACCCGGCAAGGGTGCATGGTCAGGGTTGTAAAGGAGTGTTTGTTTCTCTAGAGTGCCCAAATGTTCTTGCTCTTGAATTTGCTGATGATATTGTAGATATTGCCGCTACAGTTGATCGTCTGCAAAAAACAAATAAATGTTTTAGTTGAATTTTGTGGCAAATGGGTCATGAATGTAAATACAAACTAGAAAGGAAGATTTGCTTTAAAGCAAATCTGTCTGTGTGCCTTCAAAAGCTGTAGATATTAAATGGTACAACTTTTGTGCTTAGGTACTTCACATTGCATTAAGCTTATGGCTGGATGATATTTCCAAGTTCAAATAACCTTGACCTTTTACCTTTAGCCTTTATATGTCACACGTAAATTGCAAAAATGTACAGTGTTACAATACCCACAATTTAAGTCCAACATGATTAGAATTGGATGGAAATTGGCCGCGTTATGGCTGGGTGAAACTTTCAAAGGTCCAGATGACATTGACCTTTGACCTTTTGGGGTCACATGTAATTTTCAAAATGTGCAGTGTTGCAATAGCTACAATTTGAACCAAACATGATCAAAATTGGATAAAAATTGACCAAGTTATGGCTAGAAGAAAGCTGCCATCGAAAGTGGCCTTTGACCTTGAAATGCCCTTTGACCTTGAGATGACCTCTACCTGAAGTGAACCTTCACCTCAAAAATGACACCTTGGCCTAAAACTGACCTTTAACCTTGATATGACCTTGACATTTGAGATGGCCTTTACCTTGCTTTGATCAAACCCCTATACACTCGGAACCACATCTACTATAGTATATAAGATATTGATGATTTAAAACTTTAATTAGCCCTCATTTGCATAATTTTGAAAAGCATGACCTCTCATTACAAAAAGGCCAGACTTCATCTATAGAAGTATAATTTTGCCAAGTTTGGAGTTTCTATGTGTAATACCTTTTAAATTAAATGTCGGACAAACTTGCCTGGAAAGAAAGAAAGAAAGAAAGAAAGAAAGAAAGAAAGAAAGAAAGAAAGAAAGAAAGAAAGAAAGACAGAAAGAAAAACAATATGTCTGTGTTGGCACACAGACATTAAGAAAAAAAAGTGAGAAAGAAAGAAAGAAAGAAAGAAAGAAAGAAAGAAAGAAAAAGAAAGAAAGAAAGAAAGAATTCCTAGAAAAACAATATGTCTGTTGGCACACATCCATAAAAAAGAAGAAAAGGAAAGAAAGAAGGACAACATTTTTGATAGTATGTAATGATATATAAACTACCACAGACTGTGTCGTCATTCTTTTCCATTTCATTCTCATGAACCAAGTAGTCTTCTAAGCGTGATACAACTTGTAGACGTCAGTCTATTCATACTTGTGCATGCTTTGTTTACATTGAACACTGACCTGGCTACCCGTGGCTTGTACGATATCCTAACCTTGCAACCCTCACTGCAAGGAAAACTACAGCTTCCTGTGGCTTTCAGTTGAATCTGTTATGTCTTACCCAATTTATTAATTATGTGTTGTTCCAATGTTCTAAGTTACGTCTTGTCTGTCTTGTGTAAAAATGAAAAAAAGCAGTCACACACGGCATTCTGTGTGCTACTCAGGGGCACACATGCAGACAAGCATGCTGCCCGTAGCCTGATATCAAACCCAGGCTCTCCTATCTGGGCTAAAAGTATCAATTACCAAAGCGGACCCCAGAATCTTGCCTGATACCATCTTTGAAGCCTTTGGTACTTCACATTCCATTACGCTTATGGCTAGTTTTAACAAAAAGGCCTGAATGAGCTTGACCTTTAATCTTTAGGCATTGCATGTAAATTACAAAAATACACAGTGTTGCAATACCTGCAGGTTGGGTCCAACATGGTTAAAATTGGTTGAAAATTGACTGAGTTCTGGCTAGATGAAAATTTCAAATGTGAAAATGATATTGACCTTTGACCTTCAGAGGTCACATGTAAATTACAAAAATGTGCAGTCTAAGCAACATATTAATCGAAGTTGGATTGATTACCTGTACCTATAATATTTTGGAGATATTCAAGATTTAAATTTTCAAATGGCCCTAATTTGCATAATTTTCAAAACCGTTCAACCTCTTTACAAAAAGACCAGGCTTCATGTATTGAAGTATAATCATGCCAAGTTTGGAGTCTCTATGTAAAATACTTTTCAAATGAAATGTCGGACAAATTTGCCGGTAAAGAAAGAAAGAAAGAAAGAAAGAAAGAAAGAAAGAAACAAAGAAAGAAAGAAGAAAAAAAGAACTAGAAAAGATGATTTGCTGCATAGCAAATCAGTGTGTGTGTCTTCAAAGCATATTGGTATGGCAATGTACAACTATTCCATAACACAGGAGTAGAAGTTGGAATGGCATCTCTATCTATTACAGCTTTGAAGTTGTTCAAGATTTAAAATTTCTAATGGTGCTATTTAACATAATTCAAATTGCTACAACTTTTGTTTTAGATTCATTACATGTGCAATGGCCAGGAACCCCCTAGTAGAAGCTAAACTGACATGAACATGAACCAAATCGGATGAAAATTTACCAAGTTATGGCAAGATGAAACTTTTAAAGGGCCAAATGACCTTGACCTTTGCCCT
Organism: Hermodice carunculata; assembly: GCA_964020975.1. NCBI lineage: Eukaryota > Metazoa > Annelida > Polychaeta > Eunicida > Amphinomidae > Hermodice > Hermodice carunculata. The sequence goes on from OZ026621.1 coordinate 32,198,864, forward strand.
TTCAAGGTCACTTGTTCTTATAAAAATGTGCAGTGTTGCAATACCTACATATTGAGACTAACATGACTAGAATTGGATGGAAAATAGCCAAGTTGTGACTGGATGAAATTTTCAAAGGTTCAAATGACCTTGACCTTTGACCTTTAGAGGTCACACATAAATTTTAAAATATGCAGGGTTACAATAGCTGCAATTTGAGCCCAACATGATCAAAATAAGATAAAAATTGACCAAGTTATGGCTAGAAGAAGGCCACCATTGAAAGTGGCCTTTAACCTTGAAATGACCTTTGACCTTGCGATGACCTCTACCTGAAGTGAACCTTGACCTCAAAAATGACATTTTGGCTTAAAAGTGACCTTTGACCTTGACATGACCTTTGACCTTGACATGACCTTGACATTTGAGATGACCTTTACCTTGCTATGATCGAACTCCTATACACTCGGGACCACATCTACTATAGTATATAAGATATTGAAGATTTAAAACTTTAATTAGCCCTCATTTGCATAATTTTCAAAAGCATGACCTCTCATTATAAAAAGGCCAGACTTTATCCATAGAAGTATAATTGTGCAAAGTTTGGAGTTTCTACATGTAATACTTTTCAAATGAAATGTCGGACAAATTTGCCGGTAAAGAAAGAAAGAAAGAAAGAAAGAAAGAAAGAAAGAAAGAAAGAAAGAAAGAAAGAAAGAAAGAAGAAAGAAAGAAATAAAGAATTCCTAGAAAAACAGAAAAGTGTGCGTTGACACACACACTTTAAATAAAGAATTCCTAGAAAAACAGTATGTCTGTGTTGGCACACAGACATAATAAGACAAAAGTTATGGTTTGCAGAAACGGTGGACCTCTCCGTAAGAGTGAAAATTTTTATTTTATGCATGACTTATCAGAAGTTACTTCTTATTATAAGTACCTGGAAATTATGTTTTCAACAAGATTAGGATGATCTAAAGCTTAAGAAAACTTAGCAGCAAAAGCACAAAAAGCTATTGGATTATCAAGGTGTTTTGAAAGAAAATGTGTAAAATTGTCTTATGATATTGCCTTCCATATTTTCGATCAATTGATACTTCCAATTTTATTATATGGCTCTGAAGTTTGGAGAACTACTTATTGTACAAAGAAGAAAAAGTTCAAATTAAATTTTATACATTTTTTTAGGATTATCTGTGTCAGACAGTCATTCAGCAGTGCTAGGTGAATGTGGTTGGTCCCTTCTTTCAATTCATAACATGAAGCGAAGTATTAAATATTGGATCAATATAAAATATTGATAAGAATGGATACTCAGAGATACCCTAGACAATGTGATCACATGCCCTTTAATCTTGATTTGGCTTGAAGGAAAACCTGGGTGACAAATTGAAAACAGTTACCATATAGATAAGGGTTTTTTTTTGTTTGTATCTCACAGGATGTTGGAAATATTGAGCTCTTTTCACTTGAAATAGACCAAAGATTTAAAGACATAGCCTTACAAAACTGGCGCAATGATATTGACGATAATAATAAATTATTAAATTATGTTAATGTTAAAAGGTATGTCAAAGATTTATAGGAATTTAAGTTAAGGAGAGCACTAGCTAGATTTCGTACTGCTTCTCATTCTCTCAATTTTGAAGTAAACATCATAATGCAGATAAAGATCTCAGATGGCGTTCATTTTATTTATCTAAAGGTTTATATTTTATTGAAGATGAGGCTCATTTTTTGTGTAAATTTTTTAGATATAATGATCTAAGATGTAAATACCTTCTAGAGTTACTTAGTGCACACATGTCCTATTGAATGTAATTTTGTAAAACTTTTGACATCTGAAGAACATGGAACAATTTAAATTTATCTTTGCATATATTTTAAGCTTTTAAATTATTGGATGCAACAGTGGTATAAATATGGATTTTTTGATTTGTGTTATTATCAAGAGCCACTCTCCTATTGTGTTCATTCCATTTTTGTATTACACATGAATGCATTATGGGCTGGAGGCCTGAAATACGTGAATAAAGTATATATACATATATAATATACATATATATATATATATATATATATATATATATATATATATATATATATATATACATATATATATATATATATATATATATATATATATATATATATATATATATATATATATATATGTATATATGCATAATTACATGAATATTCATTGTAATTTGCATAATGAAGTCATAAATACTCCGTTGCGGCCAATGAGGTGCAAGTTACTGTACTAACTAGTTCTTGGTTTTATTGTGCGAACACCTTTGGGAGCCAGTTACCTGTAATGAGTCCACTGTTTAAGCTAGACTATTACATGAAGTCCCCAGCCTGTTTGTGTTGCTTGCTTTGACAGATATTCTTTCCATGATGAATTTTGTTAACAAAGGGCGAATTACATATTCATACACAAGTGACGTAATGCCACATGGCAAGCCGTGCTCGGAGCAAGTGTTTACTGGCTACGACAGGTAAACACTAGCATAACTTTTGATTCTATCTAGAGACTCGCCTTTTTTTATCTTCCATGTTTTCAATGGAAGGTGTCTGCACAACACCAATCGCATATTTCATTTAAAAAATGACGCAACAAAAGTTATACGCCTAATATGAAAATATACAGTAAATGAAATGGTGTTTTTTCACTCTAGGACTTTATCAGGACTTGACTGCAATTTGTCACATGTTAGCAGCCTTTTCCCCAGTTCATAGGACTTTGGTTTATTCGGTTCACTTTGGGAAGCGCACCCTGTTTTGTTTACATTTTGTGCTCGGCCACGCTGGCCGGATTACACGTGGAAGCATAAGAAAGTAAAACACAGGATGTGCTTGGATTTAACCAAAAATCAAATCGTCAGCAAACTATAAATGCACGTTTGACCAGTGATGTGACATTTTAGGTGAAAGATTTGCACTGTTGAGCTCAATCCATGCTGTAATCACTAGCGTTAGTCGTGGCATCCGTTCTAAGCATATGACGGCGTGGGCCCGACTCGGCTACTTGATGATTGGACAATCAGGCCAACAATGAAATGCATAATTAATTACGGCCCGGAAAAGTTCGGTACAATTCGGTATGAACAGTTCCATTGTCCTGGAAAAAGCTGAAATAAAGAATAGAAGGATTTATACCTTTGGTCTACTGCCATTTACGACCCTCCCTGCATGCACGCTTGGCCCATGTGGCTTTGTTGTCATGGAATCATCGCCCATAGTCAGCATGAAATATGGAAGATTAGAGATTTGTCAATAGTGTGAGGAATATTTTGGAAGACATGAATCATTATTTTAACCAATATGGTTGTAAAATATGGTCTCAGACTGCATGCAAGAAAGCCAGTGGGCTCATATCAGTTATGACATTGCATACATGTATGTTGGGCCACCAAATGGGAGAAAAAAGAAGAAATATTACACGCATAGATTAGCAACTCATGTACATTTCATTATTTTGAACATGCAAAAACACGTGGAAGTTTCACATCTGAGTCACAATTCCTTTCGTACTGAATTTTTTACATCTTTCAATAGAGCTGCATCATATAAATAGAACAGAATACATTGCAAGATATATAATAGACGCATGGGTCACTGCCCAGATCGACGCTGTCTGCTTGCTTAATAGGCTGTAGAGCAGATAGATGATGTAACTTATCTGTGTGATGATAGTATATTAATACACTAAATATCTACCAGCAGCTATGCCAAAATTATATTTACATGTAAATTAACCAGTTTAACCACATTAAGTTTTTCCTCTGTTTTACGTGAACCGAAGTGTACATAGATAAATAAATAAAACTTGTTGTTTACAGCCAGCCTTTATTTTATTTGCAGTATGCATGATCCAAAGTGATGCAATCAAGTTGTTTGCTTTGAAATGCTTTTTAGCTTGTAACTTTGCACTTTCACAGTCTCTTTTGTAAGATAATTTATCTTTTGTTTCTGTCTTTTTAACATATGTACAGCCACTCAAATGTGAGTCTTCTTGTTAGTTTGGATTGTTTATATTTCCAAATCCATTATTTAACATATGAATTGCTGAATATATTCTCCCATTTACACTTCTTGTCCAGGTAACATTTTTTGTGGTGGTGGTGATGGTGTGATGGTGGTTTTTTTTTATTTTGTTTGTTTGTTTGTTTTTGCCGGGGGGGGGGGCGGATTGGTTAGTGAATACGCTCTATTAACTGATTTCACTCTTTCTGCATTACTTTTGAATTTGACAGCCTGAATAGCGCGCCTTCCCAATCGGTACATTACAATATGTTTAAACTTTTCCAAATGTGATAAAGTGGGAGTCAAGTACACACCAGTTGGCAGGAATGATATGTTCTATCTATACTTCTTACGTCCTGAACATCAATGTCTTCCACATATAGAATAGTCACCCCAATAATACAAAATTATTGCACCTGTCACAAAGTCCAGCTCTCTATTCATGCCTTTTATGCTACCGCAGAATGTCTCATAACGCATATTGTACTCAGGCGTACATCTGCGAGGCAAATTATGTCCAAACTGTTCAATCATAGAATCTCCACTCTCTGTGATTTTTACAGGAAATCTCATCAGTCCAGGCAGCCTGCTGTGTACGTCTACGCAAGGATTGAGCAAGAAGACGCATTGTAAACTCAAGATTTTCTGAAGCTGCACCGTACTTTTTCCTCACAACATTGAAAACTGCATCTGCATTGCTTAGCCACTGGTAAGATAACTCACTTTCTGCGGAATTTTGTCCATATCAAATGATTCGAGTGTTCTCTGCACCATGCAATTACCTCTCCAATAGTCGTCTGCATGGGAAAATTGACAGCACACACACCAAGGTGTTCTCGACCTGCACGCTTAATCAAGTTATTTTTACATGCATGCATTTTTGCCGAGCTGTACACTTTCTTTCTTTCTTTCTCTCTTTCTTTCTTTCTTTCTTTCTTTCTTTCTTTCTTTCTTTCTTTCTTTCTAGATTCGTGCTGTATTGTAGGCGCATCTAATGAACTACAAACAAAAGCTACAGGCTTTTAATATATGATAATTCAGCACTTGAATTAGCTTCTTTCTTTCTTTCTTTCTTTCTTTCTTTCTTTCTTTCTTTCTTTCTTTCTTTCTTTCTTTCTAGATTCGTGCTGTATTGTAGGCGCATCTAATGAACTACAAACAAAAGTTACAGGCTTTTAATGTATGATAATTCAGCACTTGAATTAGCTTCTTTCTTTTTTCTTTCTTTCTTTCTTTCTTTCTTTCTTACTTTCTTTCTTTCTTTCTTTCTAGATTCGTGCTGTATTGTAGGCGCATCTAATGAAGTACAAACAAAAGTTACAGACTTTTGATATATGATAATTCAGCACTTGAATTAGCTTAAATATTGAATATTTTCGAAATAATTATCGATAGAGGCGCCATTCCAACTTGAATATATAGGTTTGTGCTGTAGGCGTATCCAATGGATCTGAACTTATGCTAATTTGGGACACTTAAACGTTTAAATGTTGAATATCCTCAACACTACAATAGGTATACGTGGCATTCTAACTTCAATTTATAGGTTTGTGCTGTAGGGACATTCAATGAAACACAAGCAAGAGTTGTAGAATTTTAATTCATATTAACTAAGGACATTTGAGAAGTTTAATTGTTGAATATCTTCAAACTTACAGACAGAGATGTCATTTTAACTTCATTCATAGTTTTGTGTTGTAGGCGACTGCAGTGAACCACAAACAAGAGTTGTAGAATATGAATTTATATCTGTTGGAGGGATTTTAAAAATTTAGATGTTGAATTTTATTATTATTATTATTATTATTATTATTATTATTATTATTATTATTATTATTATTATTATTATTATTATTATTAATTTTATTATTAATATTATTATTATTATTATTATTATTATTATTATTATTATTATTATTATTATTATTATTATTATTATTATTATTAAATCTTTATTTCGTACAAATGTCGTAGTACATCCAGAAGAAAAAAAAGCAAAAGAGATGACACTAATCAAAAGTCAAAAAACAAAACAAAACAAAACAAAACAAAAAAAAAAGACCCCCCAAATACCCCCCCCCCCAATAAAAATCCCTCCCCCCCTCCCCCCAAGAACAAGCCGGACAGTTCATAAGGCATTCACAGGTTCGGTACTTGGTACAAAGGTAATCAAGTATATCACAATATTCATTTTTGCTCATATTTGTATAACGTATTATTCGTAGAGTATTTGTCCTTGGCGCAGGTTTTGAAATCAGAGCTCTTGAATGTATATCGAACTCCAATGCTAAACATAAGTCATTTAAACTTACAGTACAGTATTTATCTTCAAACTAGTTTATAAAAATGTCTCATTCAGACTTGGCATCCTAGGCTTGTCCACCATAAAAAACTAGAACAGACTGATTTTCCAACAGAAAATCAAATGTCTCCCGGTGGAACACTTACGTCTCCGAATAAGCTACAGGTGATACCAAATTACAAATGACCAAGTTTGCTTGAAAATTACAATCCTATTTTAGCTCTCACCTAGATACATTACTCTAGCAATTTTCATCAACTTCTTCAAGACTTACTGCAGAGATACCAATTTCACATAAATGACCCTGTGACCTTGAAAATTAGGTCAAGGTCACCCAAGTACAATCCCAACCTTGGTCTTACCTTGATACATAATCCTACCAAGTTTCATCAAATTCCATCAAGTTCTTCATGACTTATCGAACGGAAACCAATTTCACATGAGTGACCCTGTGACCTTGAAAATTACGTCAAGGTCACCCAAATACAATCCCAACCTAGATCTTGCCCAGATACATAATCCTACTAAGTTTCATCAAATTCCATCAAGTTCTTCAAGACTTATCGCACGGAAACCGATTACACATAAGTGACCCTGTGACCTTGAAAATTTGCTCAAGGTCATCCAAATACAATCAAAACCTAGGTCTTGCCCAGATATATAATTCTACCAAGTTTCATCAAATTCCATCAAGTTCCATATGATTTATCGAACGGAAACCAATTTCACATAAGTGACCCTGTGACCTTGAGAATTCGCTCAAGGTCACCCAAATACAATCCCAACCTAGGTCTTGCCAAGATATATAATCCTACCAAGTTTCATCAAATTCCATCACGTTCTTCATGACTTACCGAACGGAAACCAATCTCACATAAGTGATCCTGTGACCTTGAGAATTTGCTCAAGGTCATCCAAATACAATCCCAACCTAGGTTTTGCCAAAATACATAATCCTACTAAGTTTCATCAAATTCCATATTGTTCTTCATGACTTATCGAACGGAAACCAATTTCACATAAGTGACCCTGTGACCTTGAGAATTCCCTCAAGGTCATCCAAATACAATCCCAAGCTAGGTCTTGCCAAGATACATAATCCTACTGAGTTTCATCAAATTCCATCAAGTTCTTCATGACTTATCGAACAGAAACCAATTTCACATGAGTGACCCTGTGACCTTGAAAATTATGTCAAGGTCACCCAAATACAATCCCAACCTAGGTCTACCCTAGATACATAATCCTACCAAGTTTCAGCAAATTCCATCAAGTTCTTCATGACTTATCGAACGGAAACCAATTTCACATAAGTAACCCTGTGACCTTGACAATTTGCTCAAGGTCATCCAAATACAATCCCAAGCTAGGTCTTGCCAAGATACATAATCCTACCAAGTTTCATCAAATTCCATCAAGTGCTTCAAGACTTATCGAACGGAAACCAATTTCACATAAGTGACCCTGTGACCTTGAAAATTACGTTAAGGTCACCCAAATACAATCCCAACCTAGGTCTTGCCTAGATACATAATCCTACCAAGTTTCATTAAATTCCATCAAGTTCTTCATGACTTATCACACGGAAACCAATTTCACATAAGTGACCCTGTGACCTTGAAAATTCGCTCAAGGTCATCCAAATACAATCCCAACCTAGGTCTTGCCTTGATACATAATCCTACCAAGTTTCATCAAATTCCATCAAGTTCTTCATGACTTATCGAACGGAAACCAATTTCACATAAGTGACCCTGTGACCTTGAAAATTACGTCAAGGTCACCCAAATACAATGCCAACCTAGGTCTTGCCTAGATACATAATCCTACCAAGTTTCATCAAATTCTGTCAAGTTCTTCAAGACTTATCGCACGGAAACCAAGTGTTGAAGAACCTGAACAACAACAACAACAACAAGAAGCAGAAGAAGAAGAAGCGGAAGAAACGGGCACTAAAACAATATGTCCCCCGGCTTCCACCGGGAGACATAATAATGCAAATTGTGAGCAACAATAGCAGACTTGTATATATTTGCAATATCCCAAACATACAAGACGCCATGATCCGCAATAAAGGATCAATTACATATATATGGACATCACTAGGACTTGTTGTGCACACTCATGTCAGAAGTACTTTTGTGCCACTATATGGTGAACATTTTGTCATCTATCCACGCTGTAGTGTCAACTCTGATGCATTAGAGATTTTTACCATTCGAGGAAGGCAGCGTCACGTTTCACGGTACAGACAAGATTTACCCAGGAAAATGGGAACAAAGCGAGGAAACAGTGGGTGTGATGGACGTGATATGGCGGGGAAAGCGCAGATATTTAGGGTAGAAGGACCTGACAGAAAACATGGTCAGGGATAACATGGCCCATACTACGAGCAAGTATTGAGAACTAGAAAAGATTATTTGCTGCATAGCAAATCAGTGTGTGTGTCTCCAAAGCTTATTGGTATGACAATGTGCAATTGGTATTCCAGTACTATACTGTATTATCCGTACGACAATGGACAATGGGTACTTCAAGTACAGCAGTGTATGATCGATACGACAATGTTACAACAGTGTACAACTGGTACTTCAGTACTACAGTGTGTGATCTGTACGGCAATGTTACAACAGTGTACAATGGGCACTTCAGTACTACAGTGTGTGATCTGTACGGCAATGTTACGACAGTGTATAATGTGCACTTCAGTGCTACAGTGTATAGAGATAGAGCCAGTTAGCGTAGTCCACTGATTTTCAGGCACAATGGTAGAAAGCCATACTTGAAACAAAGCAGCCGATGTGTAACAAGCTCCAAGTCTTACTTCAATGCACGCAACTTTTCTCTTGGATGATGGAAAATACTTTTTCAAATTGCCTCAAGGTACTCTTACTCAACTTAAGTTCAATTTTAATGCATAAACCTCTGTGTTATAGACCAATTCATAGGACTCGGGTTTATTCGGCGCACTTCGGGATGCACTCGCTGCTTTGTTTACATTTTGTGCTCGACCACGCTGGCCGGGTTTAATGTGGAAGGATAAGAAGGTAAAACACGGGATGTGCTTGGGTTTAATGAAAAATAAAACCGTCAGCAAACTAAACATGCACATTTCACGAATGATGTGACATTTTAGGTAAAAGATTTGCACTGTTCAGCACAATCCATGCTGTAATCACTAGCGTTAGCGGTGGCATCCGTTGTGAACATATGGTAGCGTGGGCCCGACTCGGCCACTTGCTGATTGGACAATCAGGCCAACAATGGAATGCATAATAAATTAGGGCCCGGAAAAGTTTGGTACAACTCGGTATGAACAGGTCTATTCCAGTCATTTGTCCTTTACAGCCCAGCCCAGCTTGTGTGCAAGCCTCTCGGGTGCATGTGATGCAGGCAAAACCTGGCAGTGTACATACAGAAGGTATGCAACTTTTACGCATACTGATTGCCAACAATAGCTTTGTCACAGCAGAGGTACCCTAGTGAGGAGGGAGATAGAGGGGTGGCCCCGCCTAACTTTTTACAATTGGTTGTGCACATGTAAAATGAAGCTCCTTCTCGGGTTTCACTTGTTACTTTTCCTTCCAGTTAAAGACAACATAGTACCTAAAGCCACCCTGAATCTTCCACCATACCCCTTCCCTATGGTTCCACTTTAACCAACATGCCCAGTCTGTTGCTGGGCAACTCACCTTGCCCCAATCTGAGACTAGGAATTCCTAGTCTCAGCCCTAATTCAGATCCAATGCATGTATACATACACCCAGAAACGGAATTTACTTCATTTCAGTTCATTTAAGTGGATCAATCAGCTACAGTCATAGAAGATATAAACGGAAGTTAATGGTAGGTTAAACTACATTATTTTTGATGACAGAGTCAAACGTCACTCTATTCTGAATTTTTTATTTTTCTCACCAGGTGTCACTACCTATCAGAGAGCTGAACAAATATATCTGTCTGCACACGTTTAAAGATATTCAAGATTTGAAATTCCAAATGCCCTTTATTTGCATAATTTAAATTTGTGCAGCCGTCGTTACCAATTCATCAGATGCGTATTAGTCCATAACATAGGAGTAGAAGTTGGAATGGCATCTCCATCTATTATAGCTTTGTGTAACCTGGTTTGGTTCTTCTGGTTGTGTGTAAGACTCAATATTTCATAATGAAATAATAATAATTACAACTCAAGGTGGTAGTTTGAGCTTGGAAGATATATTGTTGTCATACGTCTATACAGAATCGTGTAGTTCTCAGCTCTGGCAATCTCCAGGGGTGTGGCGGCTTTCATACATTTATGTAAATTAACTACTCTTACGAATATTAAAGACAGTCCAACTAGACATACTGGTTTCAAAATAAATGAAGAACTGCATTCCAAATGTTGAGGAATGTACATTGATTAAGATTGACTGAAATGGGAAAAGGTAATTTACTGTATAAGAAACTTCAAAGTAAGCTAAGAACTTGCCGACCACAGCAAAGATATCATAAACTTCAGAACAACTTGGAATGGAAATTGGAGTTACAAAATAACATACAGGGAGGTTCTTTTAAGTATACAGTATGAGATTGCCAGGTACAACAATTGTCATGGGAAAATTATATCTATACAACATGATTATTAATATATGTTTATTCTTTTAAAAATGTTCTGACGCAGTGCCAAAATGTTACATTTGAAGTTATTTAAGATTTAAAATTTCCAATGGTGCTACTTAGCAATATTTAAATTGCAACAACTTTTGCTTTTAATTTATCGGGTGCGCAATGGTCAACAACCATCTAGTAGAAGTTGGAATGACATCTCTATCCATTATAGTTTTGAAGATATTTAAGATTGAGAATTTCGAATACTACTAATTACCATAATTGAAATTGCTATAACGTTTGTTTTAGATTCACTACATGCACAATACTCGATAACTCCAGAGAATGTTGAAATGACATCTCTATCTATAATAGTTTCGAAGATATTCAAGGTTTAAAATTTCAAATGCTGCTAATTAGCATAATTTAGACTGATACAACTTTTGTTTTAAATTCATTAGATACACAATGGTCAATAACTCTCTAGTAGAAGTTGGAATGACATCTCTATCTATTATACTTTTTAAGATATTCAAAGATTTAAAATTTAAAATGCCTCTAATTTGCACAATTTTATCTTCATTCCTCTGCATAAAAACGCAAAACTCCTTGTAGGGAGGTACAATCATGCCAAGTTAGGAGTTGCTATGTATAATAATGTCAAAGAAAAGTGTCGGACAAATTCGCTGGTAAATAAGAAAGTGGAAACAAATAAAGAACTTTAGGAAAAACAGAAAAGTGCGTGTTGACACACACACTTTCATGAAAGGACCTGACTGATAGCATGGTCAGGGATAGCACGGCCCATACTAAGAGTAGATATTGAAAATGAAAGGACCTGACAGAAAGCATGGTCAGGGATAACATGACCCAGATATTGAGAATGAAAGGACCTGACTGAAAGCATGTCCCATACTTGCAAAGTTTAGCTGATAAAAAACATGAAGAATGTTAACAGGATCGTACGATACCGGGTTGCCTGCGAAACGGGCCTTCTGCCAACCAGCCCAGCGCTTTGCCCATGAAGCGAAATATGAACAGCAGACGCAATGACAGTAACTCCAGGGAACCCAGGCCATTATTATTGTCGGTGATATTTATCGGGGTTAGGTTCCAGCTTGAACCTCCTTAAAAACGTTCGGTACACCGCGATATGCGCAACCATTTATGGTCCAATGCCTCTATGCAGTTAGAGCTGGTATTTGTCGATACCTGCACTAGCTGCTGTTCGCTTTTCCTATTTTGCACAGTTCCGTTTGAGAAATATGGATTGTTTACGAAGAGTGAAAAGGAAAAAGAATGGGCGGTTTGTTAACAAATGCCAAAACAAAGGACTAAATGCTTTAAAACAAGACAGAAGACGTCGAAACACGGCAGTGGTAGACCACAACGCATGTACACAATCAGCGAACGCTGACCAAGCCACCGTCGAAAGTGCCACGCTCCCCCCCCCCCAAATGTCACATGCACATGTAAACACTGACAGTTATAACTGGGATGAAGGTCGTAGAATAGTGGAACTAAGTGTACTAGCCGATAATCTTGTATGCGAGGACTGTAAAAAAAACAAAACATTGTCCCTAAAAAATACAGAATCAGAAAAACGATATGGCTTGGCCAGTGTACTTTACATTTCTTGTGAAAGTGGTACGACAAACGCTGTCCCAACTTGGGGGGGGGGGGGGGGGAGGGGGGGGGGGAAACCACAGTAATACCCCAGCGTCAAAAGGTGGCACAGGCATATTTGATAATGTGCTGCCTGTGTTACCATTCGACAATGTATTAAGGCAACTATAATTTTGATATTCTAATTTTTACCTCTTTTTCCACATTGCTGTATTGCACTATGGAGAGACTCGTAAAATGTTTGCCTCTTCTCAGTAAAACTATGAAAGTATATATTATGACTGAAATATAAAATTAACGACGTACTGCCGTTTATTTAACCTACATACATGTATATTGATATGGTATCGAAGTTAGACAATGAATGGATACCTTGTACCTATGAACTTAGAACAAATTAAGTCAACATGCATGAATTCTTTGTACAATTGCGGAAAAAAGCACCGTATGATATCTTTTTTTGTTAATCAATGAAATCAGTGCTTTTTTTGGAAACCCCCTACAATTTTTCAGGGATTTGTAAATATTTTTTCTATTTCAAACTTAAAAAATAATGTGAGCACTTGTACATTTTTGCAAGACGAGATGAATTTAAAGTCACATTCCAGCATGTTTTGTCTATATATTTGTTATTAAAAGGCTTGATATACATTGCATACACTCATATTGAGCTATTTTATGCATATTTTTGCATCCTTAATTCATTTTTTTGCTTTTACCCACATATATAATGTTTGCTATCAAATTTCTGTAGTCCTTACATGTAGCACCACCTAGCGACAAAAGTAGCACGGTGACATGCCATTTTTTCGCTGGCATTTTGTTTCAAATGCCAATATCTTGGTTCACACCAAAAACCAGAGATTTCTAAATTCTTTTGACCAGTGTACCAAACGTCTTTAAGACTAACACACATTTTGTAGGATCGTCCGAAACGCCTTATTCTTCAACACGCTTTTGACAAAAAGATTTTCGCCCCTTGCGCCTGCTTAACGACCCCATGTGCGAGTTCATTTAAGCACACTCTTGGAAAATCATTGTGCCAATTGCTACTTTTAACGGAACTAAGTTCCAATTGCTACTTTTAACGGAACTAAGTTTTCAGATTAAAAATTCTACACAGTCAGTCCCGCACTGCACCCATAAACTAAGAACTTGGTATGCTTTCTGGACCGTTGAAATCAGCCGGGACCATATCTACAACGGCACGCTGGAATGACAAAGTGATTTATGAATTATTCTTAATTTTTCCATCGTGTCTTAGTCACAGCTAGTGTATTCAGAATCAGTAACACTTTAATGTGAAGGAATTATTTCAAAAACGGACTAGGAAATACGGACAAAAAGGGAAATTTGCCGAATAATACATTTGAAGCTATACTTACACCAGCTGAGTTTGTATCGCCGATTGGTTACAGCTATGGATATTATCAGCCTTTATCATTATAGCTTTATGAGGTCGAGTCCTGTGCGTGCCTTGTCTCTTTCTTTCTGTTTGTGTGTTTTCCTTTAGCGCGTTAGAGCCGATAACATTCAAGCCACGAGTAGTTAAAGATAGAATCAAATTGAGATATATGACGGTAATATTTATCTGTATATGTCCACGCCCCAGCCGTTTTTATATAAAAACATAATAAATGATGCATCCTCGGAGCAAGCGAATTGATGAAAATGAATAAGATTAAATAATAATATTGATGAATTTACCTTTATATTTTGCAAATAGAAAGTTTTAAGTGAAAGTATACAGTATGCCAATTATCTAGTTTAGCACTGATAGACAAAGTTTGACAGCATGAGTTACTGGTTTGGCATTAAGCAAACCCTGTATCAAATCCGACAATAACAACAAGACTTTTAAAAAAATAGAAAAGAAGATTTGCTTCACAGCAAATCTGTCTGGGTGCCTTCAAAATGAGAACAGTTTGAAATGATACACTTTGCCATTGTTCAACATAATCTAAATTTTGTGTATTAACCCAATTTTTATAAATTAAAATGCTCAGCTTTGGTTCTTGGTTCAAGGGATGTGGCCATGTTTCAAACTTATAAAGTGATGTGTGAATGAAACTACTATCTATAATAGTTTTGAAGCTATTCAAAATTTTACTTTTGTGTATTTGCCTAATTTGCATGAATTATAAGCCTAGAAGAACTTTGGTTTATTGTTCATTGGATGGGGCTATGCCACAAACCCATAAATTGAAGTAGGAATGGCACCTCCATAATAGTTTTTAAGCTATTAAAGATTTACATTTTGCATATTCACCTAATTTGCATAAATTAAAATCCTACAACTTTGGTTCATGGTTCATTGGGTGCGGCTTTGCCACAAACCTACAAATTTAAGTTTGAATGGCATCTCTATGTACAATATTTCTGGAGATATTAAACTTTAGATTTTTCAATGCCCATTATTAGCATAATTTGAATTTCTACAACTATAATGTCCATTATAGTGGCAAGTGTCACAAAGGTATATATGCACATTGAAATTTTGAGTCCATCTGCAATAGTTTGGAAGATACGGCGCTTTTCCATTTTTTTTTTTTTGGCCTCTGAAAATTTGCATAAATTTAAACATCATGACCGTTCCAAATGAGATGCACAATTTCACTGGTTATGTCAGTCACCATGGCAAGTTTGGTGGTTTTTGGAAAAATAGACTCTGAAAAAAAAAACTGTGGACCAACTTGGTCATAAAGAAAGACAGGAAGAAAGAAAGAAAGAAAGAAAGAAAGAAAGAGAAAGAAAGAAATTGGCCTTTTACTTCTTTGTTAATTTATCTGAGATGAAAGACCACCTGTCCTATGTGACCACTTTTGTCTGGTATTCATTGATTAGGGGTGGTCTTAAATTGCAAGTACCACTGTACAGAGAAACCTCTCTACAGTGAGCAGCCTCGCGACCAGAGAAAAGTGCCCACTCCTGAGAGGGTCAGCCCTTCTGGGCAGTATTGATGAGTATATGTGTATGTGTAGTGTACACATATTATAATTTAGAGGGATGTGTATACAAGCAATACAAAACTGTCTTTTTTCCTTTATTATATAAACAAATTTTAACAGAAGCTGTGAAAAACTACATAAACATGTGCCTGTGAACCAAGACAAAACTACACTGTCTCAGTATTGGCTATGAAGAACAGGCTTCATCCCACTGTTTACAAGAAAACAAAGACAGGAAAGTGTTCACTGAGATGACACTAATATTTGCACTTCCCTGGTCTGGCTGACTCAGCTGTGTTTGTTGTTTATTTTTAACAGAGGGTACACTTAGGCTTTTTCTGCCTAAAGGTCCAGAGCTGTGAGTTCCCTCGGGACTAAGCTCAGTAGACTGACATTGCCTCAGGCAAAAACAGGCCAGCTAGGACACCAGTGGAAGCAAAAGCCTGCCTGGTACATATGGCAGCATGGAGTCAATCTGTTCTTGCATGAACAGACAGAGATACTCTGTATTGTATTGAGAGCCTCATTACACAGTTGTTGGGAGTCCCCCCCCCCCCAACCCCACAATTTGCTACAAGACCAAAACCTTCCAATTGCGAAGCGTACACTCAGCATGCACGGATAGAAAGCTGTGAGACAGGTTCAAGCTAATTAATTATGAATGCAAAATGGTTGCCTGGTACCATAGAGGTCAAGCAATAGGTCATACAGGAGGCAGTTGAAAGCGTGGAATGTGGATTGGTGAGAAATTTGGTGAATTTAGCATGTATTGAAATTCCCCAAGTTTTGTTTGTGTGCTATTGGATTTGCCAGTTGTCTCAAACCTATATGTGTAAGTTAGAACTTTGTGTCTATCTGCAATAGTTTGGAAGATATGGAGCTTTTAAAATTTTAGGTGCCCTAATTTGCATAATTTTAAACATCATGACGATTCCAAGCCAGGTGCCTAATTTCCCTAGTAGGTCATTCACCATGGCAAGTTTGGTGGTTTTCGGAATAGTAGGGTCCGAGAGAAACTCCGGAAAAATCTGGTCGTAAAGAAAGAAAGAAAGAAAGAAAGAAAGAAAGAAAGAAAGAAAGAAAGAAAGAAAGAAAGAAAAAAGAATTCTTGGAGAAATAAAATGTCTGAGTTGGCACCCAGACATTTACAAAACAAACAAAAAACAAACAAACATCCTCCCAAAAACAAAAGACACACACACACACACACACAGACACAACCAACACCCACCCCACCCCCGATCTGTCAGGTCCTAATATGTGTAGGCTATAAATTTGTTTATAGGCAACGGCAGGTGTTTACATTTGGTATCATTGTTTTTATGTTTACATTTTAGGGCGATTTTTAACACATTCAGCAGTAACGTTTACAATTAACGGTATGCATATTTACATTTAGGGGTGTGTTCGGTCAAACATCAACTTGACCTACATATACACACTATTATTATTATTATTAGTATCACCAATCCATCGTTGTAGTAATACGGAAAGGTTCTTCTTTATGGATGGTGAGAAATTGTTGCATTATAATGTGTTCATTTTCCATTCATCTATTTTCACGAACCATTCTGATAATGTATACCAGTCGTTTAATCTGCTCATTCGGGAGGATGTGGTGACCCTAAAAAGGGCCATGGGGAGGCCCATATAAAGATTTTTTTCATAATGGCCCTTTAACTTGTGCTTCTAAAGAAATGCTGAACAAGAGCACATAATAACAATGTCTGGCTTCTTTATCTTCTCTCTTTTTCATATGCCTGTCTGAATGGGGACCCACAGCATTACCTTGATGTCGCTTTGGGTCCTGACTTTGTATTTTGTGCCATACCCACCAGATGGCGGGTTCATGCAATAAACTATTTCTTCTCTCCCATTATATTTTGATGGGAATGAGACACGTTTTAAAATATAGGGAGTTTTGTATTGTTAGACCCAAAATATTATTTAAAAAACAATTAAAATGATATCTAAATACAAATACGTCAGTAGATCTATTATTTCATTCACATAAAGTTTATATTGCTGGCGCAAAAACTACTGTAAACAGAGATAACTTATAGTCGAAAAGGGCATTCATCATATTAATCGCTTTGTCGCGTGTTCCAAACATTTAATGACCTATATGACATTTTGATCAAAACATCTGTATACTGAGATTATAAAATGAAAAACAAAGTAAAGACGTTTTGCTATTATCATTATCTTTATCGTATTGTAAATTTTCATTCTAAAACTGTCCATTTGCAGATATATGAAAATAAGCTGGCCATTAACGTTTTGTCCATCATTAATATTACACATGGCAAGACAGGCGGCAGGACAGAAAAGTTAGATATCCGCGGCAAATATCCATATTAAATTCTATGCCTGCACAGCCTTTCCTTGTACGGAAAACAACAGACAAATTGAAAGAAAGAAAGAAATGAAGAGAGAGAGAGAGAGAGAGAGAGAGAGAGAGAGAGAGAGAGAGAGAGAGAGAGAGAGAGAGAGCAAAAAAGAAAAGGTACGCGTACGAGTCGAACCTTGAAATACAATACAAGATATACACGATATCATTATAATATTATAGTCTATAAAAGGTAGATGCAGTGGTGTAAATTACCACAAAGTATTAAAATTAATATATTTATTATGAATTATTACTTTTGTTATGTACAACCTTCATTTGCTTAGAGGTTCTGTGATAGAAGCTATAGAACATTATAAACATAACAATTAGTTATGGTGCAAGTAACAGTGTATTTATTTATAAAATACGGTTTAGCATAATGTGCAAACCCTGTTCTGCAATGAGTGTGGACTTCGTTCAACAGAATATCTGGAGTATTATTTAGAGTTTCTATAATTTCATGTCTCATACACTTCCTAGTACTTACTAAATTTGTTCTTTCTCTAAACAAGTTTAATCTGTTTCTTCAGTTGTATCTGTGAATTTCAAAGGCAGATATAATCTGGAAATGTCTGAAATATTCAGGCAATCTATTGTTGACAAAATTAAAAATTTTGTTGTATTTTTGTTGTCCAACGCGTGGCGTCAATATATCGACTGTAGAAGACCCCGGGAGAAGACCTGAATTCAAATTGATCGAGCAGTTGCCTGCTTCGGCGGCTGTAACTGTCATCCTCGACTCGAGTGTGCGCAAGTGCGCCACCGCAACCGATCCTTGAAGTGACGTCACCTCCTCGAGCACATTTAAGAAATGAGGGTCGATTTTGTGTGTGTTATGGCATAATGACGCGCGTGATTGAAGCTGACATCGTGGGCGTGGCGCACGCCAGTGCGCCTCGCCCGATGCCAGCTTCAATCACCCGCGTCATTATAACAATAACATGATTTTGGAGGACGTTACCACTTTTTATAGGTCCGACATCAATGATGAGCAGCCCGACACTTTCATTAGCGTCCGAGCGAAGCAAGGACGATAATGAAAGTGAAGGGCTGCTCATCATTGATGAAGGACCAATAAAAATGGTAACGTCCGACAATAGCATGTTATTACTATTATTACTATTGGCACTTATAAAGTTTCAATATTTGGGATCAGAGGAATGAAAACGAAGCACAGTCGTCTGGGAGCAGGAAAGCTCCAAATTTTCCTCCGGAGTTACATTCGTGACGTCCATTGTTTTGGTATGTGCAGCGCGTCGTCTGCTCGGCTATGCAATGTCAAGGGCGCACCTAAACATAAGGTCAAATGTCACTCACCAAGTGACGGACCGCTAATGAATGCATTCCCCATTAGCGGTCCACCGTTTGAACTTTTAACAAGGTAGCTGGACATTTTGACAATTTGTTACAAATTTTTAGCGTGCGACCAAAATATAGATAATCTCCTAGAGAATGTCCGCATATATAGTAATAATATGCCATAACACACACAAAATCGACCCTCATTGCTTATATTTACATTTCCCTCTCACCGGTACTCTTTCTGCTCAATTACACGAAATTTAGAAACTTAATACAGAGAATTAAGAGAAACGATCAAAAACTGATTTACCGAGCATGTTCAAGTGTTAAGTTCCGGAAACCCAGGTAGACGTGGCTTATTGGAATGTGGGCGGGACACCTGTGTTATGGTTCCATAACACACAAGGCTAATGTGTTGTGGTCTAGTAACACACCAGACTCCTATACTTGCAATGTTAAAAGTTATATTGAATGTAAATATTGCAGTATGAAGTTGATGAAAGAACGTCGCTGCCGCGATCGGTTGTGGGTCCCTGGGCGAATATACTGTAGTACTAGAAATTTTAGCGCACACTTTACTTGGAGCAAACAGCTGCGCTAACATAAACTGGAGCACCAAAAACACCATGCTTGCCTGTGTGGATAATGTGATAGTTCTGTATGTGGAGACACAGTGTGATCGCCTACCAACTTCCATGTTCAACCAGAAGGCCTTATGCATTATTGATTGTGTTTACCGCTCACAGGAGTGACGAGCTTACCGCGAAACTGGGCGAAAAAAAAATTGTTCATTTGTTTATGCCGGCCAGCCGTACAGACTATTGTCATCTTTAGGGCTTGAAAGTAAACAAAAGGTTCAAAGGCTACATGAGAGAAAAATTCTCACAATAGTAGGCTGACCAAGTCAAAGCAGAGCCTGCAAACAAAGCCGCTGTCCCCGACGCACGCATTGCTTTATAATTGTTTGTAAGATAAAGCTTTCACTTTCGATGGCTGGTGGTGTTCGTGGATCAGTTCAGCAATAACCGTATCCAGTAACCCTCAGCAGCACTGGTCTGACCATTGTTTTTGCATAAATATTTTAGCACACTTCAACTCTTTCAGTGCCAATCACGTCTTAAGTCGGTCTACTTGAGTCAAACTAGTCTGAATTGTCATTAGGATCCCACATTTGTATTCCTCGTAAAAAGACCTTTCATTCAAGTACCAGCATGTGCATAGTTCCAGAGAGAATACCCCAGGTCAACAGCTTTTCTTGGCGCGCAGAGAACAGCTGTTGAGTCAGTCCAAAATTTGGCACTGAAAGGGTTAATTTTGTCCATCGAGTATTAAAGTGCGCTAATATCGTATAATTAAGTCGAGCGCTACAATTTCCAGACCTACAGTATTTTGAGCTGAGATTGGAAAGTAGACGTCCGTAGTTGATCATATATTCATTTAAAAACAGCAACTCAGAAACTTTTCGCATTTACTGTGCCTTTTTCTAATGCGTTTGATTCTGTATATCTGACACATTACTTTGAAAACGACCCCTAATGTTATAATAATTATGGTAAATTCTTGAAAATATTGCAAGCTGTGTGCAGGCAGGCTAAATTCTGCGCACCTGCAGTAAAAGAAGGGTGTTGAATAATATGCAACTGAAATGAATCCCTAATGACTATATTGCAGTCGACATTTATATTATATTATATTATGTTATGTTATGTTATGTTATGTTGTGTTATGTCATGTCATGTCATGTCATGTCATGTCATGTCATATTATATTATTTTATATTGTGATCTTGATTATTTATCTTCCATCTCAGACAGGCCGGGCCCTGTGTGGTTCATGCTCCGGGAGCGGAATAGGGCCGGAGAGGGCCTGGTTTGGTCCGAATCTTTTTCGGACCAATGATCAGGGGTTCACTGCCGGAATGTCTCGCGCATCTGGACTTCGTTTATTCCGTCATATCTATTTGACTTGTTCATAATGCCTGTGTTCTAAACGTGTGCGAAGTTTCCAATGAAGTAAGTCATGTGGTAAGATGCAAGTACCCATAAATATATTTGTGCTTGATGTAGATTACTTTTAACATCTGCGTTCTAACAGTTCTGACACAATTTTGCTATTAATATATTCCTTATAACATTCTTCTCTCTCTTTCCCTTTGTCTCTTGCCTTCTTGGTCTTTGTTTCGGTAACACGGCGCGGATGGCGCGGGACGTCGTGAGGTACTATAATGGTGATGAGTTTAAGCTTATGTGACTAGCATATCATAAATGGTTGTATGTGAAAGATTTGTACTTCGTTACCCTGGGTAACACTCAAACCTGCACATCATGTTGCACGTTAGTGCTTTTTGTACAGATATATTTCATACATGTTTACATGTCTTCATGTCTGTGTTTTGTGTTTCTTTTGGAGTACAGGTCCTCGAAAACACCTGTTATTTGATAGCGTACAACTTTGCATTGGTGTTGTTCTTTTGTGATATGTCAAAGGAGGTGTCTACGTTATACCATTGTACCGTAAAATTGATATATCAATACCGTATTTATGTACTGCAAGTGTTGCTTTGGAAATCATGCAAACTCACGTGTAATGCTCTGTTGCTAATGATACCTGGTTTTATATGCCTGATTATCCGGACTGAGAGGGTACCCGGTATCCATCTTTCATTTATTCAGGAGGTCTTGGCAAGTTACCGGGCCGGTCACCCCGTCGCACCATTAATACTCTTAATATTCAAATTTGCTTTATGGCAGGACTATTTGTGCGAGGTTAGGGCTCTGCTAGCTTTCCTCTGCTTTACTTATGTAACAATTTCATTTGTGATTTTAAACATATTCCATGGATGCTTAGACAGCATGATTCTGCATTGTGTAGACATAATAGAAGTTTACGAGGCAAGTTCAAGTTCTGTTCAGTTTCATGTATCATGTATTATATTGGGTAGCTCGTTGCTGCTCTTAACCCTTATTCTTTACTGTTTATCTACTACTATTACTCCTGATACCGGGCATGTGTGCCTGGCTACACAATACAATATTCATTTGTACCACAAACAATTCGATGATGTGCTTGACTTTTTGTTGTACGTGGCTGCTCTACTGATGCTGATTTCTGGTGATGTACATCCAAACCCGGGCCACATTACTTCATTTGCAGATTTAACAATTTGTCACGCTAATATCCGTAGTTTGTCAGACGACAAACTAAGATGTATCAAAACCTCTTTGGTCGACGATTTTGACATTATTGCCCTCTCTGAAACCTTTCTTCACCCTGCAAGTCCATGTCGTAATTTAGACTTACCAGGTTTTAACCCCATTTTCAGGCGAGACAGAACTACCGGTATGGGGGGCGGTGTCGCTGTCTTTACCTCAAGAGCACTGGTTACCAAAAGACGAGCTGATCTTGAGAGTCAATACATAGAGTTACTTTGGGTTGAAGTCCGACTACACAATAACAAGTTCTTGTTTGGTGTAGTCTATCGACCACCTAATGCATCCGTTAGTTTCTGGGACTATTTTCAGGACTGTGTAGATAAAGCAGGAAATTCTGGTGTGGACAAAATCGTAATTATGGGTGATATAAATGCAGATCATAATACAAACGATGGCAGGAAACTGTTCGACTTTTGTATGACCAATAATCTAAATATGCACGTCAATACACCAACCAGGGTCACTGAAACATCTTCAACCTGCCTTGACCAAATAATCACAAACATTCCTAATTATGTCTCTAATGTCAAGGTATCTCCTCCTTTGGCTAACTGTGACCACTCGGTAATTAGTGCAAATTTGTTATTCAGACGAAAGAAAAGTCCATGTTTTACTCGGTTTGTTTGGAATTATGATCGAGCAAACTTTGAATTATTTAGAGAGAAATTATATCAGTATGACTGGGGGTCCTGCTTCGACTCGGACGATGTAAACACTCAGTGTTCTAAATGGACGAGTTCTTTCCTTTCTGTTGCAAAAGAGTGTATCCCAAATGATAGTGTAATGATTAGACCTAATGATTCTCCGTGGTATACTAATATTCTTCGTGCTGCTAAGAGAAAGGTAGAACGTATACATAAAAGAGCCAAAAAGAATCCGTCTTTGTGGCCTTATTTCAGGCAATTGCGTAACAAGTACATAGAAGATTTGAGATTAGCCGAGCAGACCTACTACAAACGCCTTGACGACTCTGTTAATAATACGCAACATCGAAAGAAAAGTTGGTGGCACACCGTAAAATCCTTTTTAAACAAGAGCCAATCTCCTGAGGTACCGGCAATCATTCACAACGATCGTACTTATACTGACAACGAAATTAAGGCACATATCTTTAATGATGTTTTTCTAAACAACTGCAGTGTAGATGATACAAACTTTACCCCACCTACAAATTCCCAGGGGTTTCAACCTCCCACTGATTTTTTGAGTTTTATTTCAGTCAGAAGTAACGAAGTCTTTTTCATTCTAAAATCCCTAGATACTACAAAGGCCAATGGACCAGATGGAATCAGTGCACGTCTTCTTAAGGAAGCTGCTCCTGCAATTTCCGAGCCGCTTACTAGAATTTTCAACAACTCACTGTCAAAAAGATCCTTTCCCAGTGAGTGGAAAAAGGCCAACGTTGTTCCGATTTTGAAAAAAGGATCCGCCAATGACTGTAGCAATTACAGACCTATCTCCCTTTTAAGCTGTGTTTCCAAAGTCTTTGAACGAGTCATTTTCAAACATGTTTTTAACTTCTTCCGTGACAAACAGGCGATTTCCGACTGTCAGTCCGGTTTCACACCTGGTGACAATACTGTCAACCAATTGTTATTCTTATATAATCATTTTTGTCAAGCTGTTGATTTGCAAAAAGAGGTCAGAATAGTATTCTGCGACATCTCTAAAGCTTTTGACAGAGTGTATCATCCTGGGCTTTTACATAAATTGGAAAAGGCTGGGATCACTGGGCCATTATTAATGTGGTTTAACGACTACCTAAGTAACCGTCTCCAAAGAGTTGTTATCCAGGGTGGCACTTCTTCTTGGGGCCGAGTCGAGGCAGGTGTCCCCCAGGGCTCTGTTTTGGGTCCTTTATTGTTTTTAATTTTCATAAATGATATTGTAAATGTAGTACGATCACCCATACGATTATTTGCAGATGATACCACTTTATTTATAACTGTAAATGAGCCTGCTGCAGCAGCGGCTTCTCTTAACTCTGACCTGCAGGAAATCGAGACTTGGGCTGAACAGTGGCTGGTTGTATTCAATCCTTCAAAGACAAAATCTATGATCATTTCGAGAAAGAGAATACCTAGAACACACCCAGATCTTGTATTCATGGATCAAACTTTGCAAAACGAAACTGAACACAAACATCTTGGACTCATATTACGATCAGATCTGACATGGTCCAGTCACATAAACGAAATTATTAATAAAGGTATGAAAATAGTTAATATTTTGAAACATTTACAAATGCGTCTCAGTAGAAAATCTCTAGAAATCTTGTATCTCTCTTTCATTCGCCCAATTCTTGAATATGGATCTGCTGTCTGGGATGGATGTACATCATCGGAATCTGAACGATTAGAGAACGTGCAGCTAGCAGCAGCACGAGTTATAACAGGTGCAACTAGAGGTACCAATCACCAACTAATTTATGAAGAGGCAGGTTTAGAAAAATTATCGGAACGTCGAACCAAAAGTAAATTGATTTTATTCTACAAAATTGTGCATGGATTGGCTCCTTTTTATTTACAAAATCTACTCCCGAACTATGTTCATGATAGAAATTGCTATGAAGTACGATCAAATCGGAATTTTTCTTCAGTACGCACTCGAACCAATCTCTTTGATGTATCCTTCTTCCCATCCACAGTCAAACTTTGGAACAGTCTACCTATTCATGTACGAAATTCTGAAAATGTTGATGAGTTCAAATCCAGGCTCAATAAGAACACAAAGAAATGTAATAAATTGTATTATTTGGGGGAGAGGAGAGTGACAGTCCTTCACGCACGCTTGCGAATGAAATGTAGTATACTTCGGTCAGATTTGTTCAATAACGGTGTTGTGGACTCTCCGGGGTGTGCCTGTGGCACGGCGAACGAGGACGCGTTTCATTATTTTTGTGAGTGTATGAAATATAGAATTCATCGTGACGAACTTCAAAATTCTGTCTTGCCTCTCGCATCTTTCACTGTCAAAACACTTTTATTTGGGTCTAAAAACTGTACTTTCAAAGAAAATGAAGATATTTTTAAAGCTGTTCATACATATATTATCAAAACAGCTAGATTTGACACCTGATTATATTTGATATTTATTTAATGTTATATGCAAGTACATGGTTACATAATTAGAGGACCAACTCCACCACCCTCTCTCTATCTGTGAACACGTATCGTGCTGTGTTATTCTTCCAGTCGTGTGGCTTGCCACCCTATCTGTCATTGTTACTGTGGCGTTTTTCTTTGCATCAGTCCTAAGTGTTGTCAATCGTCTTCTCTCATTTCTCTCTTATGTGTGCAAGAAGGATTGATATAGGGCACCGCCCTGTTTCCTAATTGCTTTAATAAAATATGTTTAAACCAAAGAAGGGTGTTGCCCCCGAAATGGGGGTTCAGTCAAATCAATCAATCAATCAGTACAAAATATCTTCTTTTATTAGCTCAAGGCCATAAGACAATCTCAGCTGACTGACAAGTCGATCAGCTGAGCTTATCTTTTGTTCCTCGGTACGTCAATACATTTTCGACCTCTTTTGGAAAAGCGAAGGCCACATTTCAAAGTTGTTAGGGTTGTACCTTGGGTGATTTTCTACCAAGTTTATTCAAGTGGTCATACAGTGATTTTGCTTTTTTAATGATTTTTTTGTTCATTTTTTGACAAAACCTTAAAAAAGCCCTCAAAGCACCGACCCGATTGCTTCGAATTTACATGGGGACACTTCTTAGAACCCGCCCCCCCTCCCCGACCGTTATTTTTTTCAACAGGTGGCGGTGCGATATATTTCAGAAGCACTTTCTGAAACCATTTGGCCAATTGCTTCCAAATTATACACTTCTGGGGGGCCCCAAACCTAATTCAACAGTTGGCGCCGTAATTTTTACTATTTTTTTTTTTTTGATGATTTTTTGTGTTCTTGCTATTTTTGATCTTTTGTCTAAAACGTTATTCAGATTGTTCTGAAACTTGGTTGAAATGTTGCTTGTGGAAGGGTTAAACAAAGTTGGATTCTAGGTGGTGATATTCTGGATCCCTGATTTTAAATGAATTTTTCAATTCGGATACATGTCGGTGCATTGTATATCTCTATATGTTAGTCTTGGTTTGAATTGTATGTAACATTGTCATTACTGTCCCTGGAATCTTTTATTTATTTATTTTTTCAAGTGAGATTTATAGAGTGCCTGGCCCTGTTTCTCAATTGACTAATAAAACATGTTTAAATCAAATCATAAATGTCGGTGAAGGCATGCATGTGTATTGATTACTGTAAAAGCGCGTTGAGAAAAGCTGTTGATCTGGACTATTATATTCTATGTAACTGCAGGCGTACTGGTACGTGAATGAAAGGTCTTTTTACAAAGGACATGGATCTAGCATCCTTATTAAAATTAACCCTCAAAGTGCCGATTTAAGATTGAGTCCACAGCTTTCCTCGGGACACTTTGTGCGCATTGCGCGCAAAGTGTCCCGAGGAAAGCTGTGGACTAAGAATACTTTTTGCTTCAGACAATGCTTGCTGGTATTTGAATGAAAGGTATCTTCATGAGGAATTTGACTCTTTTAACCATTATATGTTTAATGGTAATGAGAAAATAACTATAGCAGTGATTAGCACTTTAAGAGTTAAGAACAGCTAATTTTAAATATTCCGACTTAAGTCGCAGCTGGCACTGAAAAGGTTAAAGCTGGTAAAATGACAGTCATTATAGTTTTTGGAAGAGACTTGATACAAACCTCCACTAGCAGGTTTATTTTTAGGGTCGCTGGTATTAGGGGAAACCCTCCTAATACGCATGCGTCAATACAGATTTTGCGGGAAAGTTTAAAAATAGCCATGTAAACATTAGTCGCACGTTGCACTGAGCCCCCTTTGATAGGGTCCCCTGGCCCTGCTAAACTGAAAAATTGCGTAACCTCTCTATTATAATATTTTAATTGCGAAAGGTCTATTGCCAGTATTGGGATTATTGCCATCAAGAACAGCCGTGCCCACTAAATTCTGTTCCTCAGGCAACCATTTATGTGGCTTCTATGTGGAGCCTTTTTAACATCAAAAAGCAAAATATTACAAATTTAACAAATGAGCACCAACTGTGTACCAAACCGTTAAACACTGCAGGAGTAAGCAATATGGTCTGGACAATTTATGGACTATGGTGCGAAAATTTGGAACACTTTGTTGGTAATGGGTGGGTGCGTGGACAGAAGTTTAACTGTAAAACAACAGAGGCCCATGAAATGCAAAGTTAAGTACTTGGGTCATGCAATTTTTATGATTTACAGTATTTTTGTACAGGTCTGTGTCTTAGGGTTTGTTTTTTTAAATTTTTTTTGGGGGGTGTTTTGTTTTGTTTTGTTTTGTTTTGAGCTTTACAACATGTGTGTTAAAAATATTATTTCAATGTGATATTTAGTTGCCATACTTTCGTATGATTTGTCTTTGTTTTATACTAAAGGCATAAGGAAAAAATAAAATAAAACAATAAAACCACAAACAAAAAGAGGGCCAAATGCATTGCGAGTCCTTGCGCAGTTTTAAGTAGAAGCCTTATAAACCAATAAAAACAACAGTTGTGCTTTGTGAAATAACAATCAATACTTGCCTTTCCATACCTTTGCATGAACTGTTCCAGCTTTAACATTTTTAGTGTTCAAATTATCAACACGGACGAACGTCTCTGATTTCTATCCTTTTATTGTGCTTGGGTATAACATTTTTCATTTTACACTTCATATGTTAAGTCTCTGTGTTTTTATCATACCAAGTTAGTAATTGTCACCCCATACGCCATTTGTATTTCAGTCACTGATATTACCATGTGGCTAGCGTTTTTGAAGCGAAAACTAAATTTAAATAAAAGTATTGTACTGTACATGTATTGTAATTCCCAATATCTGGTCATTTGAATGATGATGTTGATGCCTAAAAATTACAACTATCAAATAGACTCTTATATCACCCCCCCCGCCCAATGTATTGGTATTTGACCTCAAAATATAGTAAAACTTTCATACCTGACACGCATACTTAATATTTTACCTATTTTACCTGAGAATACAATTACACTTCGATACTTGACGGATAATGTTTGTATCTTTTTACTACAAATCAGGCTGACACTTCTTTTACTTATGTATACTGAGTATTTCACCTTTTTCCCCTGAGAATACACAATTGCATTTTGATGCCTGGCTCACAAAGTTTGCATGATTTATCTACAAACCATGCCAAGCAGATTGATACTCTTATGTTATATACATGTATATACATATGTGTGTGATTAGTACTTCATCTGCGAATACAATAGGAAAGGTCAGAATTAGCTCTAAGGTGTGTATTCGCCTCAATACACAACTGAATACACATACTGTTGGACGGATAGAACAAACCATGAGCAGCAGGTAAAGTATTCCCTTATATTTCTGAAACTAGTACTCCATCTATGTCACCTGAGCAAACCATGAGCAACAGGTAAAGTCTTCCCTTATATTTCTGAAACTAGTACTCCATCTATGTCACCTGCTGATACAAGGGCAGTTTGATACCTGGCTGACAAGTTTTGTGTCATTTTGCCTAGAAATCATGGGAAGCTGGTAGACATCCCTTACATAAGCTGTAATTAGTACTTTGTCTTTCTCATCTATTTTACCTGCGAACACAATTGCACTTTGATACCTGACTCAAAATGTTTGCATCTCTTTTCTACAAACCATGGGAAACAGGTATAATCTTCTCTTATATATCTTTAATACAAGGGCACTTTAATACCTGACTGGACAAGGTTTGTATCTTGTTTCTACAAACCATGAAAAGCGGGTAGAATCTTCCCTTATGTTTCTGTATTAGCATTTCACCTTTTTCACCTGACATTACTGAGTTGATCTTTTCAGAGTGTGCACATACATAAATGACTGGTGAGTAGCCACTGTTGACTATGCTGCTGCACGGTAGTGAGCAGACATTCCTCAATGTCAAAATGTACTCAGTGCATAGGTGTCAAAAACTATGCAGGTAATTGTCTCAATGTGCCCAGTGATTTTCTCACCTCCAATGCCTACAGAAAGCCCCTTTGCTGGGGTAAGACTACTTGCTTGGATAGTTTCAACATAGGCACTTTCCACAGAGCAAGGTTTACATGGTAAAATAACTTGAATATCTCGGCTGCACACGTTCAAGTATGGCAAGAAAATGGCCTCTAAACTATTCATGAAACCTTTCATAAAATGTTGAGCTTATAACAATAGGCTAAGACTACTTTAGGGCAGTAAAGCTTGCCTAATCAGTGACGTGTCTGCCATAACTGAAACAATGGTGTTTTGCCCTTTAAACACCACACTTGTATGAATGGTAATATCCCACAGAGCCATATGCTATGGAATCATGAGCACAGACTGCCAAAATGTATTCAGTTTAAAGGTTTCACAAACTACTCTGGTGATCAACCCCACATGTGTCAGAAACCACTGACACCTATGCAAGTGTGGGTGGTCAGTACACAGATACGGACTACCGTATGAGGGTCTCAATAATTTTGCCTGTAAAAAGTTTCTAACATCTTCAAATTAAAAATTCGTGGTACATTACTGATGTTGACAGGCATACTAATCAAAAAGTTTTACAATTTATGTTAATGTTTCTATAATGATCTCAAATTTACTTTAAAGATTGGTACTTTTAACATGCGTTACCCTATGCCCACAAGTGTTCACCCCCGCAATGCCCTCTCCAGTCTGCTGGAGGTGAGAAAAGTCTATGCTTTGCTGGTTCTGTGAAAGGAGTCAATTGTACATTGTTACCTGAGTCACAAGGTTTGTAACTTTTTCCACAAACCATGGGAAACAGGTAGACTCTTCCCTAATGTTTCTGTACTAGTATTTCCCCAATTTCACATGAGAATGCAATTGTGCTTTGATACCTGACTTAGAAGGTTGGCATATTTTTATCTACAAACCATGAGAAGCAGGTAGAATCTCCTTTCATGTTTCTGTTATAGCATTTCATCTACTTCACGTCAGAACACAATTGTGCTTTGATGCCTGACTCACAAGGTTTGAATTTTTTTCCTTTTATTATTTTTTTTTGTACAATCATGGGAATCAGGTAGAGTTCCCCTTATGTTTCTAAAGTAGGATTGCACCTGCTTTACCTGAGAATACAACTGGGCTTTGATACCTGGCTTGTCAGGTTTCTATCTCTTTCTACAAACCATCGAAAGCAGGTATAATGTTCCCTTATATTTCTGTATCAGTATTTCACCTATTTCACCAGAGAATACAATAATATTGTACTTTTAAACCTGCCTCACAAGGTTTGAATATTTTTTCTACAAACCAGTGGAATTAGGTAAACTCTTCCCTAATATTTCTGTATTATTTTTTTTACATGTTTCAACTGAGTGTATAATTGTAGTTTGATACCTGACACACAAGGTTTGTATCTTTTTCTACAAACCACGGGAAGCAGGTAGACAATTCCCTCATATTTCTGTTGTAGTTTTACATCTATTTCACCTGAGTACATAGTTGTACTTTGATACACGACTCTCAAAGTGTGTACCTTTTTTCTACAAACAATGTGAAGCAGGTAGAATCTTCTTTTTAATTTCTGTATTAGTATGTCACCTACTTTACCTGAGAATGCTATTGTACTTTAATACCTGTCTCAAAATGTTTGTACCTTTTTTCTACAAACCATGTGAAGCAGGTAGACTGTTCCCTTATATTTCTGTATCAGTTTTTCACATATTTCAACTCAATATATAATTGTACTTTGACACCTGACTCACAAGGTTTGTACCTTTTTTCTACAAAACATGGGAAGCAGGTATAGTCTTCCCTTAGATTTCTGTATTAGTAGCTCACCTAATTCACCTGAGAATACAATTATATTTTGATACCTGGCTCATAAGGTTTGTATCTTTTTTCTACAAACCATGGGCAGTAGGTAGAATTTTCTTTTTTATTTCTGTGTTGGCATTTCACCTATTTCATTTGAGAATGCAACTGTACTTTGATACCTGACTCACAAGGTTTGTATTTTTTTCTACAAACCATGGGAAGCATGTCGACTCTTCCCTTATATTTGTATGGATATATAGTATTTCACCCTTTTCACCTAAGAATGCGATTGCACTTTGATGCCTGGCTCACAAGTTGGCTTAAAAGGTTCATCTTTCTTTTTACCAACCATGGGAAGTAGGTACAGTGAAACCAATTTTGAGAGACCACTGTAATGAAAGGCCCTTTAGGACCATATTTCCAAAGTCCCTTTAGTTATCTTTTCCATGTTATTGAACCGCCATTGAGACCACCTGCCTTATGTGACCACTTTAAGCCTGCCCTATGGGTGGCCTCTCTAAACAGGTTTCATTTGATGGTCATCTCTTACTTGTCTATATTTGTTTCACTTTTTTTCACATGAAAACACTATCACATATGGATACCCGACTCACAAGGTTTGTATCTTTTTTCTACCTTACTGACAAGGCTTGTATTTTTTTCACACACCATAGAAGTAGGCAGCCTGTTTTCTTATATATTTGTTTTTAATATTTCCCCTATGTAAGCGGAGAATACAACTGCACCTTGATACTTGAATGATGATGTCTGTATCTTTTTTTCTACATCAATACTTAGAATTTCATCCGAGAATACAATTGTACTTTGGTACCTGACTGAGATGGTTTATATCTTTTTCCTACACTATCTACAGACCATGGAAGCAGGTGAAGCGGTTAGACTGATCTTTTATAATTGTATTTCAACTATTACCCCAGAAAAGTACAGTGTGCTTTGTTACCTGATCTCCAAAGTTTGCATCTTTGTACCTACAACCGACAGGAAGTATGTAGACTTTTACATCATATATCTGACATTAATTTCATATACATTTTCCAAAAAAAAAAACAAACAAAAAACAAACAAAAAACCAACAAACAAAAAAACACAAAAAAACCCCAAAGCATATATCTTTCGTGAAACATCGTCATTTCACAATCACAATGTACGATCAGTTCCATGTCAATATAACATAATGTCAAATCGAGCTCCTTGCATTATTAATTTGGAAAAAAAGAAGATATAGTCTGGCTTGATCAAACTGTTAGAAAGCTACTAGACAACTTTTGTGATTTTTGCCTAGCCAAAAAAAAAAAAAAAAAAAAAAATCCCATGTCTGTTGTTTCATAATACTGTTGTCTTGCAAAAGGTGCAAGTGTGCTCTGCCCAGTGTGAAATACATATAGACTACATAGATCAGACGGTGGAACCAAAGACAACAGGCTGAACGAAATAACAAAGCCCATAACCTTTCCTTCAAATGCAAGTCCTTATACCAGACCATCACATTGCATTGTGTATCACTATTTGTGCGCATGGACACAGGGATTAACAATCACATACAAGGTATACATGCCAAGCAAGTGTTTAACACAATGTTGTCGAATTATTTTTTCTCAACCATTTAATCTTTCTTTGACACAACCACATGTGCGCCAAAATTATTAGGCGTTATTGTGTACTGGTTTGTGTATTCAGCTGAATACACCGAAATTGCCAATTGTGACCCCCCCCCCCCCAATATTGCATCACAAAGTCATTATTCCAAATATTGGTCTATTTGGCAAATGTGGTCGTGCAAGTTGACTGCAACATTGTTCACAATGTGTCCATCTTGTAAGTCAGGTATCAAAGTAGAATTGTGTTCTCAGGTGAAATAGGGGAAATACTAATACAGAAATAAAAAGGAAGATTTACATACTTCCCATGGTTTGTACAAAAATAATACACACCTTGTGAGTCAGGTATCAAAATATAATCGTATTCTCAGGTGCATTAGGTGAAATACTAATGCAGAAATATAAGGGAAGACTATACCTGCTTCCCATGGGACCCCACAATGAAATAGAATGGGTTTAAAGATAGTGATAAAAGCATCAATAAAATGCAAACTGCCCATGACCAGGTAGTGTATTTCACTCCAGTACACGCATGGAAGACATTTTATGGTAATGTACTGTTTTATGTCCCAAGAATCGCCAGGTAATGTTGAGAATATCAAAGTTATGTGATCCACTAAGTGACAAAAATAATAATGGTTTAAAAATTTTTTTTTATATACAACAATCTCAATCAACTCCAATGGGGAGGTCTGTGTAGCCAAGCATCATCACATCTACAAATTAAACACAAAAGTATATTTGTTGTGTACATGTTTTGATGACAAGAATATTGATATCCTTCTGATGTGTAGATATGATATAAAGTTTGATAACATGTTTTACCGGGTGGAGTTTTCAGTATGTAACACGTTATCTGATCATATCTGAATGTTGATACGGAAATATCGATCTCGTTAGGATGCACACACACACACACACACACACACACACACACACACACACACACACACACACACACACACACACAATCTAAATTGGTACAAATTTTGTTTTCGATTCATTACATGTGCAACCGTCAACAACCCCATATTGGAAGTGGAAATGACACCTCTATAATAGTTTTGAAGATATTCAAGTTTTAAAATTTCAAGTAATGCTAATAAGCATAATTAGATTCATTAGATGCGCAATGGTCAATAACCCCCTAGTAGAAGTTAGAATGACATCTATATCTATTATACTTTTGAAGATATTCAAGATTTAAAATTTCAAATGCCCCTAATTTGCATAATTTTAAGCATCTTCATTCCTCTGTATAAAGTGGTCAAACTCCTTGTATGGAGGTACAATCATCCCAAGTTTGGAGTTTCCATGCATAATAGTGTTCGAGAAAAGTGTCGGACAAATTTGCTGGTAAAGAAGAAAGAAAGGAAGAAAGAAGCTAGGAAAGATGATTTGCTCCATAGCAAATCAGTGTGTGTGTCTTCAAAGCATATTAGTATGGCAATGTACAACTATTCCAGAACACAGGAGTAGAAGTTGAAATGGCATCTCTATGTATTATAGCTTTAAAGTTATTCAAGATTTAAAATTTCTAATGGTGCTCTTTAGCATAATTTTAATTGGCAAAACTTTAATTTTTAATTCATTAGGTGCACAATGGTCAACACCCCCCTAGTAAAAGTTGGAGTGACATCTGTATCTATTATAGTGTTGAAGATATTCAAGATTGAAAATTTCGAATACTGCTAATTAGCAAAATTTAAATTGCTACAACTTTTGTTTTAGATTCATTACATGAGCAATAGTTAGCAATGCCCTGGGAGAAGTTGGAATGACTTCTCTATTTATAATAGTTTTGAAGATATTCAAGTTTTAAAATTTCAAATGCTGCTAATTAGCATAATTTAAATGGCTACAACCTTTGCTTTAGTTTAATTACATGCGCAATGGTCAATAACCCCCTAATACAAGTTGGAATGACATTTTTATCTATCATACTTTTGAAGATATTCAAGATTTAAAATTTCAAATGCCCTTAATTTGCATAACTTTTAACATCTTCATTCCTCGGCATAAAACGGTCAAACTCCTTGTATGGAGGTACAATCATGCCAAGTTTGGAGTTTCTATGTATAATAGTGTCCAAGATAAGTGTCGGACAAATTTGCTGGCAAAGAAGAAAGAAAGAAAGAAAGAAAGAAAGTAAGTGTTGACACACACACTTTAAGTATACGGGAAGAGTCTACCTGCTCCCCAAGGTTTGTAGAAAAAAGTTACAAACCTTTTTTTTTGGGGGGGGGGTCTTCTTTGATTAGTTTATGTACACAAATATAAAGAAATGCCAGGTTTAGAAGTTCCATTTAATTTCCATTTGTTCCTATAAACAAGATGTTTCTTGTGTTACGCTACAAAATAGATAATTTTTGTCGCTGAATGCGACCAAATTAATGCATCGACGAAGTGGTAACACAGCGAAGTGATATAGCTGCTAGATGACCACGCGACTTGCTACGGTATGACACTGCGACAGCGTTGATTGGCAACCAAGCTGAATGCGACGAACTGTTACAGGTTCGTTTTATACAGGTCAGCTATTCAAGTGAATGAAACTTTGCAAACAAAAGAACTTAAACTCTCACGAGCAGAACTGGATGAAATTATTCACTTCGTATGCACATTGTAACGTTTGTCACCCAAAACGAGTCCATGTGGATAGGGTCATCTTGACCAGTGAACTGTATGAATGACTTATTTTTTATTCCTCTTAATTCATATATATACGTTGTATACTGTGTTGCCATTTTTTTTTATATATTGTACCTCTTGTGTACGAATGAAAGATATATATATATATATATATATATATATATATATATATATATATATATATATATATATATATATATATATTTGTATTTGTGTCTTTTTGTCCAAAACCACTTCCTAGTAGTCATTACCCTATTCCGTAGTCCGAACTCTTTACTCTCCATAAGCTAACCTGTCCCTGTCTAACTTATATACATACATACATACATACACACACACACACACACACACACACACACACACACATATATATATATACATATATATATATATATATATATATATATATATATATATATATGTATATATATATATATATATATATATATATATATATATATATATATATATATATATATATAAACACTCACTCCCACAAATTAAAGACAACTACATTAATGTCAACACAAAATGCTGTAGGCATACTGTTACAACAAAGTGACCAAAGTGACCATTCCTGTGAGTGAAAATGACATCCACACCAACATTCACAACAATATGATTAACTTCAACTCGGCATCAGCTTCAGCGCTACACCACAGGCTATACTGTTTGAGATTGAATAGATGATTATCATAATATTGGGTAAAAAAATAGCTCGGCTTGCTACACAACCTATTTTATGGCCCTGCTTACGGAAGCTGAACATGGATACAATTTTCTCTGATGATATTATCCAATTTAGCAGATGTTTACGGTTTGCTAAGTTGTACGCCCATGCCTATTCATATTAGGGAATCCCCAAACAGCTCATCATATCCGGTTGTGACGCCATCAGCGATCCTAAAACTAAAACTGCTTGCGGAGGTTTGTATCAAGTCTCTTCCGGTGTCGCCTAAGACCCAATATTGCATCACAAAGTCATTATTCCAAATATTGGTCTATTTGGCAAATGTGGTCGTGCAAGTTGACTGCAACATTGTTCACAATGTGTCCATCTTGTAAGTCAGGTATCAAAGTAGAATTGTGTTCTCAGGTGAAATAGGGGAAATACTAATACAGAAATAAAAAGGAAGATTTACATACTTCCCATGGTTTGTACAAAAATAATACACACCTTGTGAGTCAGGTATCAAAATATAATCGTATTCTCAGGTGCATTAGGTGAAATACTAATGCAGAAATATAAGGGAAGACTATACCTGCTTCCCATGGGACCCCACAATGAAATAGAATGGGTTTAAAGATAGTGATAAAAGCATCAATAAAATGCAAACTGCCCATGACCAGGTAGTGTATTTCACTCCAGTACACGCATGGAAGACATTTTATGGTAATGTACTGTTTTATGTCCCAAGAATCGCCAGGTAATGTTGAGAATATCAAAGT
This sequence comes from Hermodice carunculata, assembly GCA_964020975.1. NCBI lineage: Eukaryota > Metazoa > Annelida > Polychaeta > Eunicida > Amphinomidae > Hermodice > Hermodice carunculata. Next base: position 32,235,811 of record OZ026621.1, read on the forward strand.
TATGTGATCCACTAAGTGACAAAAATAATAATGGTTTAAAAATTTTTTTTTATATACAACAATCTCAATCAACTCCAATGGGGAGGTCTGTGTAGCCAAGCATCATCACATCTACAAATTAAACACAAAAGTATATTTGTTGTGTACATGTTTTGATGACAAGAATATTGATATCCTTCTGATGTGTAGATATGATATAAAGTTTGATAACATGTTTTACCGGGTGGAGTTTTCAGTATGTAACACGTTATCTGATCATATCTGAATGTTGATACGGAAATATCGATCTCGTTAGGATGCACACACACACACACACACACACACACACACACACACACACACACACACACACACACACACACACAATCTAAATTGGTACAAATTTTGTTTTCGATTCATTACATGTGCAACCGTCAACAACCCCATATTGGAAGTGGAAATGACACCTCTATAATAGTTTTGAAGATATTCAAGTTTTAAAATTTCAAGTAATGCTAATAAGCATAATTAGATTCATTAGATGCGCAATGGTCAATAACCCCCTAGTAGAAGTTAGAATGACATCTATATCTATTATACTTTTGAAGATATTCAAGATTTAAAATTTCAAATGCCCCTAATTTGCATAATTTTAAGCATCTTCATTCCTCTGTATAAAGTGGTCAAACTCCTTGTATGGAGGTACAATCATCCCAAGTTTGGAGTTTCCATGCATAATAGTGTTCGAGAAAAGTGTCGGACAAATTTGCTGGTAAAGAAGAAAGAAAGGAAGAAAGAAGCTAGGAAAGATGATTTGCTCCATAGCAAATCAGTGTGTGTGTCTTCAAAGCATATTAGTATGGCAATGTACAACTATTCCAGAACACAGGAGTAGAAGTTGAAATGGCATCTCTATGTATTATAGCTTTAAAGTTATTCAAGATTTAAAATTTCTAATGGTGCTCTTTAGCATAATTTTAATTGGCAAAACTTTAATTTTTAATTCATTAGGTGCACAATGGTCAACACCCCCCTAGTAAAAGTTGGAGTGACATCTGTATCTATTATAGTGTTGAAGATATTCAAGATTGAAAATTTCGAATACTGCTAATTAGCAAAATTTAAATTGCTACAACTTTTGTTTTAGATTCATTACATGAGCAATAGTTAGCAATGCCCTGGGAGAAGTTGGAATGACTTCTCTATTTATAATAGTTTTGAAGATATTCAAGTTTTAAAATTTCAAATGCTGCTAATTAGCATAATTTAAATGGCTACAACCTTTGCTTTAGTTTAATTACATGCGCAATGGTCAATAACCCCCTAATACAAGTTGGAATGACATTTTTATCTATCATACTTTTGAAGATATTCAAGATTTAAAATTTCAAATGCCCTTAATTTGCATAACTTTTAACATCTTCATTCCTCGGCATAAAACGGTCAAACTCCTTGTATGGAGGTACAATCATGCCAAGTTTGGAGTTTCTATGTATAATAGTGTCCAAGATAAGTGTCGGACAAATTTGCTGGCAAAGAAGAAAGAAAGAAAGAAAGAAAGAAAGTAAGTGTTGACACACACACTTTAAGTATACGGGAAGAGTCTACCTGCTCCCCAAGGTTTGTAGAAAAAAGTTACAAACCTTTTTTTTTGGGGGGGGGGTCTTCTTTGATTAGTTTATGTACACAAATATAAAGAAATGCCAGGTTTAGAAGTTCCATTTAATTTCCATTTGTTCCTATAAACAAGATGTTTCTTGTGTTACGCTACAAAATAGATAATTTTTGTCGCTGAATGCGACCAAATTAATGCATCGACGAAGTGGTAACACAGCGAAGTGATATAGCTGCTAGATGACCACGCGACTTGCTACGGTATGACACTGCGACAGCGTTGATTGGCAACCAAGCTGAATGCGACGAACTGTTACAGGTTCGTTTTATACAGGTCAGCTATTCAAGTGAATGAAACTTTGCAAACAAAAGAACTTAAACTCTCACGAGCAGAACTGGATGAAATTATTCACTTCGTATGCACATTGTAACGTTTGTCACCCAAAACGAGTCCATGTGGATAGGGTCATCTTGACCAGTGAACTGTATGAATGACTTATTTTTTATTCCTCTTAATTCATATATATACGTTGTATACTGTGTTGCCATTTTTTTTTATATATTGTACCTCTTGTGTACGAATGAAAGATATATATATATATATATATATATATATATATATATATATATATATATATATATATATATATATATTTGTATTTGTGTCTTTTTGTCCAAAACCACTTCCTAGTAGTCATTACCCTATTCCGTAGTCCGAACTCTTTACTCTCCATAAGCTAACCTGTCCCTGTCTAACTTATATACATACATACATACATACACACACACACACACACACACACACACACACACACATATATATATATACATATATATATATATATATATATATATATATATATATATATATATATATATATGTATATATATATATATATATATATATATATATATATATATATATATATATATATATATATATAAACACTCACTCCCACAAATTAAAGACAACTACATTAATGTCAACACAAAATGCTGTAGGCATACTGTTACAACAAAGTGACCAAAGTGACCATTCCTGTGAGTGAAAATGACATCCACACCAACATTCACAACAATATGATTAACTTCAACTCGGCATCAGCTTCAGCGCTACACCACAGGCTATACTGTTTGAGATTGAATAGATGATTATCATAATATTGGGTAAAAAAATAGCTCGGCTTGCTACACAACCTATTTTATGGCCCTGCTTACGGAAGCTGAACATGGATACAATTTTCTCTGATGATATTATCCAATTTAGCAGATGTTTACGGTTTGCTAAGTTGTACGCCCATGCCTATTCATATTAGGGAATCCCCAAACAGCTCATCATATCCGGTTGTGACGCCATCAGCGATCCTAAAACTAAAACTGCTTGCGGAGGTTTGTATCAAGTCTCTTCCGGTGTCGCCTAAGACCTCAAGCAAAGCGTCCAGACACGCAGCAGTGCTGGCACAACATAAGTATGCAAGCATAAACACAAAGGCCAAAGAAGTTTTGATAAAAATTATGTACTTTATTTCATATACAACCAAAAACGGGAACATTATCATAAAAAAGTAAAAAAGTTACATTTGTAAATGCTAGTAAGGAACATTTAGTGTATACCGGTACATTATGCAACCCCAAAATGGGAGAAAGATTATAGGGTGTATTATGTGAGCTTAAAAAATAACTTTCAGATGGGTGATAGTATAACACAAAACAACGAATTAACAAGTTTATTAAAGCTATTATACTGTAAAACACCTGTAGCAGTAAATATAAGACCAATGTAAATTACATGTGTAATGGGACACTGGCCTGATTAATGATTAATAGTATTTACGTATTAATTTGGTGAGATGCGACTTTCTCAATTGCATGGTATAAAGAACAACTAAAAACAAAAAAACCAAAAAAATCCCCCCCCAAAAAAAACAAAAAAAACAAAAACAAAAAAAAAACAAAACAAAACAAAAAAAAAACAAAAAACAAAACAAAAAAAAACAAAAAAAAAAAAAACAAAACAAAACAAAAAAAAAAAAAACAAAAAAAAAAAACCCAATCCCCCAACCCCCCCCCCCACCAAAAAACAAAACAAAATAATAAAAAAACCAAAAAAACCCCAAAACAAACTGAAACAAACAAAAAAAACAAAAAAAAAACAAACAAAAAAAAAAAACCCACAAAAAAACAAAAACAAACAAAAAACAACCCAAAACAAACAAACAAACAAAAAAAACAACGTTGGTTTACTTGATATCTGCCAACAAGGAGACTAAAGGCTGTCATTGGTGACTGTCATAATTATGGCAACAGTGAGAGCAATTCCAGTAATCACCGAATAAATTAGGGAGTCAATGAACGCGCTGACCAACGGACGACAGGACAAACTCAGTGCAGAACAGAAATGAAGAGATGATAAAAATAAAGAACAACTGACAGATAATAATTAGAAATGAGGAGATGATAAAAATAAAGAACAACTGACAAATAAAAATTAAAACCAAAATTGGAAAGGACGGTCTCACCTAAAACTAGTCAGTGATGCAAGAAAATGCTTGTTTTATTCTATATGCTGGGCATTTGCATCAATTCTAGACTGAAATATGTGTAATCGTATGCCGCATAAATCTGTAAAATCATATACTGGGGGGGATCTAGGAATTTTTAACAGGGGTTTGAATGTGTATCGATATGTATTGCAAGGTCACGCAGCGACCGAAGGGAGGGAAGGCGTAGCCGGGGCTGGTCCCCATCCCACGGCAGGAACTTTTTACAAAATAATTAATATCATTTATTTCAAAGTGGTATCAGCTACGGTGCTGCTTCCGCCACGTGTCAGAGCCCCCAGGCAACCACTGGTTATGTGCCAGACAATGGGTTACGCACTATTATTCTCCTGGGGGTGTTGTACTGCACAGTGGGGTGCAAACTCTTCTAAGTTTATTGGCTTCGGTTGATGTAATGTGAGACGAGGAAGTGAACGGAGTCCGTCTCATACACACATAATATTATGGCCTAAGTGTACATAGAACGGAACGTTACATTTACAGTGAAAAAACTATTTATAATGACACCATCTGTTCCCTATGAAATGTGTCAGATAACTGAATATGTCAGATTAATGAATCAAACAACCAAGAAAATGAGCTTTTGCTATTCAAAACTTGTGCCATTATAATGAATATGTCGGATATCTGAGTGTCATTATAATGGGGTTTCACTATCACTTAAAATTATCTTTCCTCTCTCTTTCTTCCTTGGGAAAATGCAAGTTCGTTCTAATCCCTCAACCCCCCCCCCCTCCACCCACCCCCCCGCAGATCCGCCACAGATATTTTTAAATCATTTATTTATTTATTTATTTATTTATTTATTTATTTATTTACTTATATAAAAGTAATGCCATGCCACACACACACACACACACACACACACACACACACACACACACACACATATATATATACATATACAGTAAAAAAAGTAAAAGTTTCACTTTCCTTGCTTAGTCAACAATATACTTTTCATGGATAGTTTCACAACTGACACTTGATCCACATGATGTTCCCAGGCCGTAAAGCTACTTCAGCTCTCTATAATCGTCGCCTCCTGCCGCACAATGATAATTAGACAATCAAAATTTAGTATGATTTGATTAGTGTCCAACTGCTATCCATTATAATGCATCAACTGGGCGCTGATGCACAGTGGGTCATGACAGGCGTTATCGGCAGGCGCACATGTAATTGATGGAAAGAAAGCGAGAAAGAGGTAGGGAGCTCAGCTGTCAGACGAGTCACATGGTTCCCTCTCTCATTTCCAAAATGCGGTGAGCGCGCATGCTCTCTTGGTGTCCGTGAAGCTAGCACTTTAGGGATGCGTGTGTTCTAGAGGATGGATATGCTAACATCACGTAAGTCAAGCCTTTTGTATGTGCAATATTATCGTCAGCGGTCCCATTTGTTCCCGCATGTAATATATTCGCACGCCATTTGGACAGCTTGCGAAATACCTACCCCTAATTTGCGACAGAATCGGATCATAATGCTACACGTCAGTGCTGTGCGTTGTAATGTGGCAAGGCTGGACGGGACAGCGTCTCACGTTACCAGCTTCTCCCAAGTCATAAGCGACGCCTCACCTTGGCACGTTTGCTTTGCTCGCCAAAGAGTAATCATGAATGATGTGAAAGGCGTCTAATGTTAAATTCGGAAGAATTCATGACCATGTGTGTTTTGCCATGTTTCTGCCTCCTGTATCGATTTGAGAATGGATTCTCCTCGGACGGTATCAACATCAGCGGATCAGTTTCCCACGTCACAGGGACCCTGTGTGCCCCAAAACGAAATGAGCCCGCTTGCCAGACCTAGTTAAACTAGTACTCCGGCACACAGTGATTTTCAGCCACGTGGGGTTCGCTGAGATCGTTTTCAACAGATGTGAAGCACCTTCTCACATGTACCTGATCACACACTGCTAAACTACATGCAAAACTGCGAATATTTCACTGTTGAGTCATATTTGAGGTTTGGAAACATGAAATACCGTCGAAAATACAGAATATGCACCATTCTATCGTTAAGAGAGAGATTTTTTCGGGGGTGGGTGGGTTTATGTGTAAATTTTATGAAGTGTTTCTCTAATTTACCGTACGAGAGAGAGAGAGAGAGAGAGAGAGAGAGAGAGAGAGAGAGAGAGAGAGAGAGAGAGAGAGAGAGAGAGAGACAAGGTAAAGTGGTACTTCAACGAAATTAACATTGTGTGCTTATTTGCTGAGGAATTCGATTATTTAATTTGCTTGCATCCTATTGCAGTGTAATACTGTAATTGAACAAAAGAAAGAAAGAAAGAAAGAAAGAAAGAAAGAAAGAAAGAAAGAAAGAAAGAAAGAAAGAAAGAAAGAAAGAAAGAAAGAAAGAAAGAAAGAAAGAAAACAGGAGAGGATGGAATGAGGCAATGGCATAGTGTGATGAGGGCTAAGTGCTTGTAGGGAAAGAACGTGGAGAGGCGAACATCGTGTTACCGTCCGGATTGAGTGTCTGGGAGGCAACATAGAAATATTTCTGGTACTAATGGATAACATTCATTGATTCCTTGACAACCTGACATCGGCCCAGAGACCTCGACGTGAATATCACATGGCATGCCATAGAGGGAGTACCAGAGAGCAGAAAATTTCTCTGACTTGAGCCATTTCGGAAGCAACATACAGTCGGTCAATTTTGACATAATGATAGCTATTGGGTTCAGAAACGTGGAGTATTAATAAAATGTTGATCCGTTTATCAACATGCAAACAAGTTCACGTTTTTATTTTGTCGTATGTTAATCTTGGTTGATAAACAAGCCCAGTGATAAGCATATCAAGAGTCCCGTTTCCCGGGTTCCAGGTGTCTTACATCATTGCGATACAAGGTCCGCTGTTCGCCGCCTAGCCGGCATGAAAAGGAATAGGGTGAAGTCAACAGCTTTCACAGCGAACACATCTCCAAGGATGAATGTAGGCTCGAGGAAAGCAATCATAAGGTCATGTTTCGTGGTTTGGGGGAAATTCCGTGTAGGATGAGTTTGTGGTTGCCCGCAGAACAGACCAATACCAATGTTTTCTCCAGTTCACGTGTAGTTGAGTTTTGTCTGCTCCGGAGGCAAGACTTGTTGCGTGCGCACAATTTAACTGATGGAATATGATATGGTGCAGCTTTAAACTTTGGTATATTACGTTCCAAGGCAACTATAATGTGACAGTCAGACGACTAGTGTAGTGTGTTCGCGAGAGACTTGGGTTGGCAGTTGTGGGGAAATAAATAAAAGGGCGTATTAGGAGACTGATAACGAAATGTGAAAGAACCATCAATTTTATTTTACTGGGACGAGAAAGTAACAAACACAACAAGCGTATGGCATTGTTGCAGTAAAATATGGGTTTTGAACTGTAGACCTGTCCTAAACGATGGTTCGCCTCCTTTGATGTTTAAATGGCGCGAACATCCAGGAGGTAGAAAATCCATTCATTGTTACATAGATATGATAATATTATATAATACACATAGGAGGTCTTGTGATAAAACTGAATTCCTATCAACCATCTGGCGACCGGAAAGTACGGGGTGGGGGGAGGTCAGTATTTAACAAAACTGACAGTGGACAAGCGGAATAACTTTGGGACGTACTGTAAAATCGGAAAATTGATATATACCATGAAAGATTACACTTGATAGCCTCTGACATTGGTAAAGCTACAAATAACAAATTAATGAAAGGTGTGTATACGTTAATGTTGCAGGGTATGATACAAACACACCTAGAGGTATGATCCCTTGTGCCACCATGACACACATCATAAGCTAATTCTGGGTTTCTATAAATATTATGGGTGTATTATCATTTCCGGACTCCCTAAGGGGAGCAATTGGGAATAAGCACCCCATACTTACAGTTGTATGCATACATGAATTTTTGGTTGGAAGCCCGCAAGCAACAGAAAAAATATACTCCATGCTTCTCAATGCTCACTAGGTTATTTGTTACAACTGGAACAGAATATTGTGTGCATACAAAGGAAATTTGTCGCGTTAAACATTCAAATTGAAATTGGAAAAGCTACATGATGGAAAACATGAAAAAGAGGCTTATGGGCCTATCGCTCTACTGACCTATATGGAGGTTTATTTGGGAAACAATGAGACAAAAAGAATATTTTCTTTGCTAATAATGTAGATACGGACATGAATTCAAATGTCATCTATAGTTCCAGACTAAATTCCCGTGTACAGGCAGATCAAGAGTAGTTTCCTATGACATATGTTACATGAAGCTATGGTGCACCATTACAAGTGTGTATAATTTTGAAGGCATCCAGATTTGCTTTGAAGCAAATCTTTATTTCCAGCTAAGATTTTCACTTCCTCAACAATCCCACTAAAGTTCATGAAAATTCACCAAAACTTTGAAATGCAATATTCAATATTCACACTATTCTTACGTTTCTACCCATATGTTATATAATAGTGTAGGTGCTGCCACAATATATTGAACTTGACTAAGCTTTTTCATACCCTTGGATAAATCCTGAAAGTTTATATGGGGTTTACTTGAAAACTATGGACATCATTGGCCAACGTTTTTTTACTTTGCAGTGCCCATGACATGGGATAAAAAGATCAAGGTCATCTATATTACATAGTATAATTTGTGTAGGCCATGATCAACACCATAGTGCAATTTTGGCTTACTTAGCTAAATTTTTCGAGATTCAGAATTTTACCTCTTTTAACATATTTTGGTTCGTAATTCCTGTCAAAAAAAGATGGCGCCACTGGTATCATCATTACTGGACATTTTGCTCATCTCCACAGCCTCACTAAATTTTATAATGATTTGGTAAAAATTACAGATGGTAGAGCATTCACCACATTTTGGCATTTTCACCCTCATACTCCAATAGAATGTATTCATATTTAAATGCGGTCCTACTCTAATACGTATTGAACAAAAGAGGGAGCTACCTGCATCAAGGCAGATCCATGTATTTAGCATGGTGAAAAGTACTTTCTCAATAAAATGAACACGAACACAGAATAATCTTAAGAAAATGTATTAACATATATTTGAAACACAAAGGATACCTAAATTTATTAGAAATGGGCTGTCTTTTGGTTGTAAGGGTGTTATTTATGGATGCTTATGTAGTACTTAATACAAATCTGCCCTGATCATGGTTGAAGCATCAGTCTGTTGCCCCGGCAACACAGGAAGTGAGCAGGATGGCAGTTAAATATGAATGTCTCCTATTGGCCATTTGACCTTGACCTTGACCTTCAACTCGGATTAAAAATTGTTCCGTTCAAAGTGTGTGCCCCGCACCCAACTTTATACATACATGGCCTATTTGTGTGAATTGGGTTGGAACTTTTTACCTCAGCTGACTTTTCAGTCAGCTGAGGTTTTTTGAGGGTCCGTCGTCCGTCCGTCCGTCGTCCGTCCATCGTCCACAATTCACATTTTCGACTTCTTCTCAAAAACCGTCAGCCAGATTCACTTTAAACTTGGTGGAGATGTGCCTTGGGTGGGTCTCTACCAAGTTTGTTCAATTGGTCACGGTCCAGTGATTTTTGGATTTTTAATGAATTTTTTTGTTCTTTTTTGGGTAAATCTTAAAAAATCTTCTTCTCCGAAACCGCTTACCCAATTGCTTTGATATCACACAGGAACACTCCCTGGGAATCCTAGTTCTTAATTTGTTCACCAGGTGGCGCTGCGATTTTTTCCTAATTCTTTATGAATTTTTGTGTGTTATAGCTATTTTCGACTTCTTCTCCAGAACCGTTTCTCAGATTAAGCTGAAACATGGTGGATATGTTCCTTGTAGAAGGGTCAAACAAAGTTATTCACTATGTGGGAATGCTGCGGATTCCTGGTTTTTAACAATTTTTTCAATTTGGGTACTTGTCGGTCAATGCAGCTTTCCTATTGATTACTATGGAAGTAGATGGGCATTCTAATGCTAATTCACATTTTCTACTTCTTCTCCAAAACTGTCATCCAGATTGACTTCAAACTTGGTGGGGATACACCTTGAGTGGATCTCTACCAAGTTGTTCAAATGGTCACGCTCCATTGATTTTTATATTTTTTTTTGAATGCACCTTTACTATTGATTACCATGTAAGTCAATGGGCATTCTTATGCTAATTTACATTTTCGACTTCTTCTCCAAAACCATCATCCAGATTTGCTTCAAACTTGGTGGCAATGTACCTTGGGTGGGTGTCTACCAGGTTTGTTCCAATGGTCATGTTCCAATGAATTTGGATTTTTTTATGATTTTTTTTCAAAAATCTCTACAAAAGTTTTAATAGGAAAGTTTGATATGGGAATTTCTTGTAATGGTCATAACTTTAATAATATTGACCAGATTTACTTCAAACTTGGTGAGGATGTGCCTTGGGTGGATTTCTATCAAGTTTGTTCAAATGGTCATGCTCTATTGATTTGTGGATTTTTTATGAATTTGTTTGTTCTTTTTTGGGGCAAACCTTCAAAATTCTTCTCTGAAACCGCTCACCCAATTGCTTTGATATCGTTCATAGACACTCCCGGGGACACCTAGTTCCAAATTTGTTCACCAGGTGGCGCTGCAATTTTTTTTATGAATTTTTTGTATAGTTTTGCTATTTTTCACTTGTTTTCAGAACTGTCCTTCAGATTAAGCTGAAATGTGATGGATATGTTGTTGTGGAAGGGTCAAACAGTTGTTTACTAGGTGGCACTGCTTTGGATTCCTGATTTTTAAGGATTTTCAATTACGGTACTTACCAGTCAGTGGAGCTTTCCTATTGATTACTATGTAAGTCAATGGGCATTCTAATGCTAATTCACAGGACAACTGACACGAAATTTACTGTTTATTTGATAACTTGAGATCTGTTTTGAGTTAGCTACACATGTTAATCATTCTGTATGAAGGTCATGCTGAGACAGTACATGAATGACCTTGACCTCGTTTGTTGGGTCACAGTGCAACATACATGAATTTTACTCTTCATTATAACTTGAGAACTACTTGAACTTTGATGTTGTACATGTAAGTGTTCTTCTATAAAGGTCAGACTTACTCAGAACATGGTGTCCTTGATCCTTTCCCAAGTTCATAGAGCTGCAAGTGTGATGAATGTCAAGATCAGCTGAGGCATGGGCTGTTCACACAGCCCTCTTGTTGAGTTTAGAGTCTCATAGAGGTTTTAGCTGCAAAAGTACCATCAATTGTTCCTTATAGGCTTCGTACTGTTTCATTGTTAGCACAAATGCATAATTCAAATTGTCAGAACGAAGGCGGAGCATTCTTCAATCATTCCCTGTTTCATATTAATTTTTGTGAATACTGTTTGCATAATATAGACATGCAGCTGCCATGGTAGAATATTGTGTAAACATGCAAAACATCTTTGTATTTTTTATAATTTGAAAGTTGTTCGTTGATGGTTTGATAAACCCTCAAACAGAAATTTTGGCTGCAAGAGTACAGTGAAACCGCCCTATACCGAACACCTTGGGACCGGAAAAAAGTGTTCAGAATAGTGAGGTGTTCGGTATAGACAGGTTTGATAGCATTAAAAGAATATATTTTGGACCGAGAAATGGTGTTCAGTAAAGAGAGGTGTTCGGTATACGGCAGTGTTCGGTTAGAGAGGTTTTACTGTATCCATAAATTATCCCGAATAGGGATCTCTCTGTTCCCAGGTTTTATTGTTAACCCTTAAAGTGCTAATCACTGCTATAGCTGCTTTCTCATTACCATTAAACATATAATGGTTAAAAGAGTCAAATTCCTCATGAAGATGCCTTTCATTCAAATACCAGCAAGCCTTGTCTGAAGCAAAAAGTAGTCTTAGTCAACAGCTTTCCAAACCTATGAATTAAAATTAGAATGGCACCTCTATCTATAATAATTTCGAAAATATTCAGCAGATAGCCTTTTCGAGTGCTCTTCATTAGTATAAATTAAACTTAACAACTTTTGTTTGTGGTTCATGGTATGCATTTACAGCACAAACCTATAAACTGAAGCTGGAATGACACATCCACCTGTAATATATTTTGAAGCTGTTCAATGTATACATTTTCAAATGGCCCTGATTTGCATAATTTTCAAAAATGCCACCCCTCTTCACAAACAATCCAGACAATCCAATGCATGGGAAAATAATCATGCAAAGTAAGGAGTTTCTGTTTATAAGAATCTTCAAATAAAGTGTCGGATATATTTGTTGGCAAAGGAAGAAAAAAGAATGGAGAGAGAAAAAAAGGAAAAGAAGAAGACGGACAGAAGGAAAGAAAGACAAAAGAAAAGAAAAAGGGAATGAAAGAAGGAAGGAAAATGTCTGTGTTGGCACGCGGACATAAAGAACTCCCGTGCCACATCTACGCGCTGTCATCCAGTGGATAAGCAACAGCAGCGCACGTCAGCATTTTGTCAACAAATGGCCAAAATGAGTTTCTTATGTTCGTGAAGCAGTACGGCGTTGCCATGGCAGTCCGCATTATGGTGTTTGGTTGTTAATGCAACTGACTTTGTTGTGTCCGAGCCAAGTGACCTTCAGGGACACTGCATCTTTTTTCTGATATGTGTTGGTCGCTGCTGTACGGGTTATGGTGGTTATCTGGAGGGGATAATTATTGGCCTGACTTGAGCATTGGTGCAGTTTTTAGCTCAGCTGACTTGTCAGTCAGCTGAGCTTTTGTGAGGGTCCGTCGTCCGTCCGTCGTCCGTCTGTCCACAATTCACATTTTCGACTTCTTCTCAAAAACCGTTGGCCAGATCCACTTCAAAGTTGGTGGGGATGTGCCTTGGGTGGCTCTCTACCAAGTTTGTTCAAATGGTCAGGGTCCAGTGATTTTTGGATTTTTATTGATTTTTTTTTTGTTCTTTGTTGGGTAAATCTTAAAAAATCTTCTTCTCCGAAACCGCTCACCCAATTGCTTTGATATCACACAGGAACACTCCGTGGGACTCCAAGTTTTTAATTTGTTCACCAGGTGGCGATGCGATGTTTTCTATTTTTTTTTATGAATTTTTGTGTGTTATAGCTATTTTTGACTTCTTCTCCAGAACCGTCACTCGCTTAAGCTGAAACATGGTGGATATATTCCTTGTTGAAGGGTCAAACAAAGTTGTTCACTATGTGGGAATGCTGCGGATATCTGATTTTTAACAATTTTTTCAATTCGGGTACTTATCGGTCAATGCAGCTTTCCTATTGATTATTATGCAATTCAATCGACATTCTAATGCTAATTCACATTTTCGACTTCTCCTCCAAAACCGTCATGCAGATTAACTTCAAACTTGGTGGCAATGTACCTTGGGTGGGTTTCTATGAGGTTTGTTCAAATGGTCATGCTCCAGTGATTTTTGGATGTTTAATGAATTTTTTTTTTCAAAAATCTTTACAAAAGTTTTAATAGAAAGTTTAACATGGAAATTTCTTCTAATGGTTATAACTTGAAAATTTTTGGCCAGATTTACTTCAAACTTGGTGGGGATGTGCATTTGGTGGATCTCTAGCAATTTTGCTCAAATGGTCATGCTCTGTTGATTTTTGGATTTTTTATGAATTTTTTTGTTCTTTTTGGGGGCAAATCTTAAAAAATCTTCTCCTAAACCGCCCACCCAATTGCTTTGATATCCCACAGGGACCCTGCCGGGGACACCTAGTTCTTATTAATTCACCAGGTAGCGCTGCGATTTTATTTATGAATGTTTTTACGTTTTTGCTATTTTCGACTTCTTCTCCAGAACCGTTATTCAGTTTAACCTGAAACTTGGTGGATATGTTCCTTGTAGAAAGGTCAAACAAAGTTGTTCACTAGGTGGCACTGCTGTGGATTCTTGATCTTTAATGATTTTTTCAATTCAGCTACTTGGTGGTCAATGCAGCTTTCGTATTGATTACTAAGCAAGTCAATGGACATTCCAATGCTGATTCACATTTTTGACTTCTCCAAAACCGTCATCCAGATTAACTTCAAACTTGGTGGGGATGTACCCTGGGTGAGTCTCTACCAACTTTGTCCAAATGGTCACGGTCCAGTGATTTTGGGATTTTTTATGATTTTTTTTTGTTCCTTTTGGGGGCTTATCTTAAAAAATCTTCTTCTCCGAAACCGCCCACCCAATTGCTTTGATATCCCACAGGGACATCGCCAGGGACTTCTAGTTCTTAATTTGTTCACCAGGTGGCGCTGCAATTTTTAGGTGGGGCTCCGTAAGGAGACCCCCTCTCATGTACAATGTACATAGTAGACCTAAAAAGTTCAATATTTGAAAACCAGGAACTATTCCTGTCGTGTTAATAGTCCTGATTTGTGACAAGACTTTATTCTTAACATTTGATATCGGCAAAATAAACAAGACTGATACCTGAAGGGTTTAATAAGAGAAAATACTCTGTCACCACTGGTTACAATTGCTGAAAAAGCCTCGCTTTGAGAATATGTCATCCGGCGAACGCATGTATTCTGGTGCAAACAAGAAACAGATTTTAAAAAGGTGCAAGTTATTTTCTTTCATTTGTGCTCTTAATGGTAACACTGGTATTACTGCTCATTGCTGATGTAAAATGTAGATATTCTTTATCGATCTATGCACATTATCAGGACCTTTCTGTAAAAAGAAGTTCCGTATCTTGCTTGTATTCGTGGGTGAATGTGACCTCAATTCTGTGAACACCGAACTTTTGTCAGCTCAATGAGGCTCTCCGTAGGTTTTTGCATATCCAGACAGTTACCAGTCTGAACACGTCCAAAGATGCATCAGACGGAAAAAATCCATTGAGCATTCGTTACAGTGATCTAAAAAGTCCACGAGAAAATGTAATCAAGTTATCACTTCCCCTTACAAGTCTTGTGCAAGTACGCTGTTTTGGCGCAATAACAATATGTAAGTGCTTTAAAGTTGCATTCCGCGATATTTCATACACGTACCTATCCACGTAATTCATCACTAATCATGCGTCGAAGGACCGTTGTGCCTTTGTTTTGGTCAATAAACATGATATTTTGGCGGGAAGAAAGAGTTTTTACATTCGACCATGCAAGTGTTGTTTATAACGGCATTCGGCCATGCACAACGGTTCTAGGGCAATTCCTCGCTGATGAGAGATATATTTAGAACCAGTTGGCTCTCGCCGGTCACGTGGCGTGCGCTATATTGCGAGAGCAAAGCACAATTGCATGCAGTCTCCACGTGCTTGCAGAGCCGTCTGCGGAGACAAAGTGAAACTGTGAAATACCACTATTTTGTTGGCCGTCAACGAGAATAGAATTTTTCATGTGATTAACTGTGCTTGATCATATTTTAATCATGCATGTTCGTATCGCAAGACTCAATGATAAATGGACGAGTTTGTACGCTCATCGGTGCCTAATGTTGTTTGTTCAAGCCTACGGCCTTCGCATCGTTCGAACTTGAAGTTGAAGACGACGGCATGCAGTCTTACATAATGTTCCGGTGTCAATGACAATGTTTGACACATTTATTGACGCAAAACAGCAAATAAAGCTTTTATATATGGTGTTCATTTTGACACTAAACTTGTGCATGTTTTTATAAATTCAAGTCGCGATCGTTTGCTATGGACTGTGTTTGTGGTATATATTTTGATAGACATATTTGTTTGCTTTAGATTACATAAGTGTGGAAAACGAGCAAATGAGAACACACATGGTCGCAAACAATAACACATGATTGTCATCTTCACCGTTCACTGCAAATACAGATTCAACTTGGAACATATTGACCTCAAATCTCAGGAAACTAAATTTTTATGCAGTGAAACAAACGTCGTTTCATATTTCAAGATTTGTCTATAATTTGGTATCAGCAGTTCTAGGATGCAGGTACCTCCGTTCCATTGGTTATTAATGTTACAGCAAAGATGGTAGAAAAAGCCCTCCTTCAGGGTCGGTAAGGGGTTTCTCGCACTGGCGTGCTGCTTTTTTTTTTTTTTTTAATTTATTTACCGTACTGGCGTACTGGAAGCCGTCTTGTTTTACGTACTTCGTACTATCCAAAATTTTGAAAGATTTTTATTTTCCGTACTGCGTACTCTAGAAGAATAATTACCTGTACCAGCATACCGACCCCCCCCCCCTTCTCCTTGGTTACAGTGAGCAAAAGACTATCTTCATGCTTATCTGCAGAGAGAGAGAGAGAGAGAGAGAGTTAGTTTTCACCAGGATTCGTCGTGTTTCCTACCAAAAATTTTGTTTTAGGATGTTTGTTTTATTGACGATGCACTGCATTCGTAAGATCTTGTCAATATTATCGTCTGAATAATTTTCCTCGCGCTGTTCCTACCAACTGTACACTATAGTAGATTGTTCCAATGCAACTAAGCAATCATATATTTCGAGTTTGCGTCATGATATGATACATTTGAAATCCTCAGTATTTTTTTTTTATCGCAAATTACCAAAATAGAAATGCGAGATAAAAAACAAACAAAACAAAACAAATCAAAAACAAAACAAACAAAAAACAAAAACAAAAACAAGAAAAAAAAAAACAAAAACAAAACAAAACAAACAAACAACAAAAAAACAAACAACACACACACACACACACAAAACCCCACAGCAGATCTAGAAAGGACCAGATGAAATTCTGAATTACTTGACTAAAATGATTTGTTTGGAAAAAATTGTTGATACCTTAAGTTTATGTACATCAACTTTTGTTCTGCATAGGCCTATGACTTACAAGAAAGAACGATAGATAATTCTGTGCTGGAAGCATGTGCAAAAAAATGGGATGTTATTTAGTTGGACTTGTGTGTGCGTGTTTTCGGAGAATGTATACGGTTGCGACCGATAATAGCAGATAGATATGGCTGAAGCAGTGGCCGAAAGAGTGAGAGAATGAGGCTTCTTTGTATAATAAATTTTATGTTTCGAAACGTACAGTTCCTCATCAAATTTTCATGTCGCATGTGCCATTATACCGAACACAGTGTGACACCCGAGGACCCGTTCAGACCGTTGTGCAGTATACCGTTCTGTCAATGGTGACAACGTTCAAAGCTTGTTCTAATCCATTGCAAATGCATTTGGCTAGTGTGGTACACAGCAATGTGAAATTACAAGTACAATCCTTTTTAATTTTTCAAAATAAATTCGTTATATTGTCGTCGAGAAATGTTGGTAAAATTCTCTGTCGGACGAGGCTCTGAACAACGTATTGCAACTTCCCACACAAGTGGCATGCAGACGAATGTCTGAAGAAAGAAACTCACACATTATACCTTGCACAATCTTATAGAAATACAGAACTGATAAAGTCAAGTTCATGAGAAAATTTTATGGTGCCCCTAGGAAAATTGATGACGAATAGAATAACATAAATCTTTGACATCGTAGACAATAACAGCTTGATAAGTAGCGGAGGTCGCGGGCACGTCTTCCTCGCAATATGTGCAGTCAAGAGCTGCCGATGCAGACAAAATTTTATCTCGAAGTTAGCGGGAAACGTAGATAGTATGCCCATTTGTTTGTTGTTTTTTCTCTCTCTTTGTCTCTGAAGTTGCCGTTGTCTTTACTGATCTTAATTAACGGCACTTTTGTCCCATGAATTTGATTACCTAGCCACTCTCCCCACCCTCCCCCCCCCCAAAAAAAAAAAAAAAAGAAAAGAAAAAGAAAAGAAAACTTCATCAAGCTGGAGCGGTTATAATATGATAA